>JAAALK010000290.1:50256513-50701773 GCA_019279435.1 Zizania palustris | reverse complement strand
AACCACACATCCGGCGTCAAGCCATTGGCTGGTAGACTTCCGTAAAAGAGCCGAAGGTGGCCAAAACACGCGAGTCCAAGCCATTGGCTGGTGTAGACTTCCGTAAAAAGAGCCGAAGGTGGCCAAAACCTGCGAAGTCCAAGCCATTGGCTGGTAGACTTCCACAAAAAGAGCCGAAGGTGCCAAAATATACAGAGTCCAAGCCATTGGCTGGTAGACATCCGTTAAAAAGAGTCCAAAGAGACCATTGCAAACTCCGAACCATTGGTTCGACAGAGATCGCAAAAAAGAGCCGAAGGTGGCTAAAGCAAACAGAGTTTGAGCCATGAGCTTCGAATGTCTATTAACACAGTCCAAGTGACAAATTATCTAAGATACTAAGTTATCTTGAAGTTATCTCAAATGATTTCTTTCAAAAACAAAGGTACTAAGTTGCCATTCTTCCGACTAAAAATAGTCGAAGACATTTTATAAGATTTTAAAAGATCTTTAAATTACAGAGGGGCTCCGAACCCCCAAAAAATTGTACTCCGAAGTTTTTCTTTGCGCATAACCATCTTTGAATAAAGTTCAAGTTGCTTATGCCCAAAGAGGGGCTAGTAAATATGGAGACAATTTTAAATCGGTATTCATTATTCAAACGAATGTGTTTACAGATTACATCATGAAAAATTGGTATCTATACCAAGAAGGAATCGAAGACCTCTTCGGTCCCTAGAGCTAGGGGTGGAACGACTAGTTCCAGCGCCGGGAGTTCTAATAACTTTGCGTTTAACTCTCTTGCCCCCCTTCGAAGCTCTAAAATCCTTCTGTTCTTGTTGAAGCTCGGCCCAAGTTCGAAGCCGTTCGGGGCTCCTTTCCCAGCTTCCAAGTTCTTCAGGCTTTTTATTTTGAGCTTCATCTTCGTCTTCAGACCATATAACGTCTTCAGAAGACGAAGTGTTTAAGTTAACCTCTTTTTCTTCCTCTTTAATATAAGATAGTATATCTTTGATTACTTCGGGCGCAATTACACCGGAGTCATCTCGAGGAATTAGAAATCGAGGACGTTTTTATGCTTTTAGAAGATCGAAGGTGGTCCATAATGAGCGAACTTCGTCGTTAAGGTCTAACACTTCGATATCTTCCGTAAGAGGCAAAGCCTAAAAATATGACAAACAAATTTTCATTGATAAATGTTTATAAGCATAAAGCTTTACATGGCCAAAAATCCTAAGGTATTTCTAAACCTGCGGGTTCGGAGGAGGCTGACTGCTTGAAGCTTGGGTCTGAACTTGCTTCTGGCGTTGGCCTTCGTCGATCCAAGCCTTGATCGCGGAACGACCCTCGGCTCTCCATGAAGTTTGGAAGGCTCGCCAGGCAGCAGCCACACCTTCGGAAGGTGTCAGAAGTCGCTCGTCGTCGAAGGTGATTGGGCCCCCTCCTGCGTCCGGAGTTATCGATCGGCCCAGATCTTCGTAGTAGCGAAGTAGGCCGACAGCAGCCACTTGTCCGGAGAGTTCTCCGTATCTAATGCGCGTTGTCTTCATCTGCTTCGCCACTCCTTGGATACTTTTCAACCGGCACAGAAGAGTGATGTTATCGTCAGAAGGAAGTATCCCAGTAGTACCGAAGTACCCCAGGACATCTAACAACTGATTCATAACTTCCACAGCCACCTTCTCAGACTTCAGCTTGTCTTCGATCAACGCGTCCTTCGTCGAAGTGACTTCGCCCAAAACCCCAGAAAGTCTAGCATTTTCAGTGGTCAAAATATTCTTTTGGTTTAACAGCTGGCTAGCTTCCTCTTGGAGTCTGACAAGCTCGGACCCCGTAGTAGCGTGCTCCGCCCGCAGCTTTTCAACTTCTGCTCGAAGCACAATTCCTTCTGCTTCGAGCTCTTTATTAGCAGCCTCCAAACCTTGTCTGGCCCTTCGCTCTGTTGATACTATATTGTCCATTTGAGCCACTCGACTTTCGGAGATGTTAAGATTCCTTTGAAGGACGTTATTTTCCTGCCGAAGACGAGCGATCTCTTCGTCATTGCATATATTCGCAGCTCGGGACAAGACAGTTTGCTGCAAAAATAAAACTAAGGTAAATATTTATTCGTAGATGAATTTTATGATATTTCGCAGGTGCTCCGTACCTGGTAGGCTGCACGTTCTATAGCGGCATTAAGCTCCGTCCTGTACGCTTTGCTCAGAATGGACACTAAGTTGGTCTCCCCAATGTCACGGCTAGCTCGATCAAAAGGTTCGAGCAAAGTCCGAAGACCAGTTGTTTGCCCTAAGAAAGGAGCTAGCAAGGGGAGCATACTTATTGCCTGTTGGTCATCTTCATCCAGCGAAGGACCGGAGCGTTGGCTTGTGGTCTTCGGAGCCACTAGAGACTGGCCCTCCCCGAAAGATTGGCTCTCGTCTGTTGAATCAGACGGAGTTGATCCGGAACTCGCAGCAGGGAGGGGCTCTATATGTCTTTTGCCTCTTCCAGGTCCCATTTGAGTAACTCTCTGGGCTGGCTCCGAAGTCGTCGAAGGTCCAGGAATTATTTCTTCCTGCCGGACTTCTACCACAGGAGTGGGCTCTGTAAAAAAATATATATAAAGTATTATACATTGTATAAATACACAAAATAAACATGAAAGAGTTATTCGAAGTCTACCTTCGACATTTTGCAGAGGAGTCATCATCGGACTGTTCGGCGGATCGAAGGCTAGATCTTCATCCGAATCAGCCGTTAAGTCTTGGACTGCAGGAGCATCGTCCTGAGCAGTCCTTGTTGCCTCTTCGGAATCGAAGCCATAGCAACTTCGACCCCACTCTCATTCACAGGAACTTCGTCCTGAGATATATCTTCTTGGACAGCCGAAGTCCTTGGTTGCTCAAGATTATCTCGAGACTCCGGCACGTCCGCAGGTACTTCGGCTTGTGCAGTCCTTAGAGTTTCATCTTCTTCTGTTAGACGCACAAGCAATCTCCCTTCATCCTCTTGGGAGTCAGAGACTGAAGCCCTTGAGCTCGAAGGTGCAGGATTCGAAGGTGCAAGATTTTTTGGCTTCCGAGCCACCTTCTTCACCGGAGTCTTTGCGGAGCTCGAAGTCCCAGCTTCGGCTTTCCTCTTTTTGGGTCCATTCTCCGAAGGCACCCAATCCATTAGAGGGGGCAGAGTGATTTCCAGCATTCCCCATACTCTGTTAAATCTCTCCCAACTCCCGACCAACTTGATTCTCCATTCTTTTTCGGTCGGAGTTGGAGCGCCCAAAATCTTCTCCGAAGCCCTTACAATTTGTTCCAAAGTAACAGGGGCCGAAGAAGCTAAAAAATAAATCAAGTTAGTTTTTCTTCGAATAAATATGCATAATATGTGTTGTCTTCGAAGTTACCTGCAGGACTCGAAGTCAAGGTGATCTTTCGGAGACCGCCTTCTGAATCCTCTTCGAAGATGACAGGACAGTTGGCCATCAGTGGAGAGATTTGTAACCCGAGGAATTCTTCGGCTAAGTCTCGCATGCTCAACCTTCGGCTGATCCTCTGAAGTAGGTTAAGGCGAGCTTCGAGCTGACCTTGGCCTGGATACACTAAGGCTTCCTTCCGGAATTGGATTTATTTCAGAGGTCCGGCCAGAGGATTACTCGCCCCAACTTCGGCATAGAACCATCTCATGACCCAGTCTGTGTACCATCTTGCATTGATGGCCTTAGCAGGGAATTGAAGGGCATATTCGTCCCGAAGCCTAAAATTGATGCTTCCGAAGGCTACCACTACTTTTTCACCTCCGGGACCTACGAAGGTTTTTGGCTGGCATGAGGCTCTATGTAGCGCAGCGAAGATCTCTGCCCTCCCCTCACAACCTTCGGCTCTTAACGCCCATTCGAAGATAGCCAGACGAGCTACTGCATTCAGAGACATTTGAGGAAGGGTGATGTGGAATAAGTCAAGTACCTCCGCCAAGAAGTCCACTGCGGGGAGGCCCAAACCGGCTTCGAAGAAGGCTTCGAAGACAACCACTTCTCCGGGCCTTGGCGACGGGATGAGTTCTTTTCCGGGCTTACGAATCATAACTCCGGTGCTAATCTTTCCTTCTACTGCGATAGCCAGTGATTCTCTCTTGCAGGTAGAAGATCCCAGTTGAAAAGACTGGTCCAGGTACTTCGTTGATGGCGGGCAAAGACTTTGATCATCGACATTTTGGGGATTTCTCCCTCCTGCCACCATGGATGTCGTTGCCGATGCCAGAGGTGCCGTCGCCAACGCCGCAGCCGCTGCTGCCGCAGCCGCCTGCTGCCGAGCCAAGGTCGACGGGGCTCTAGAACCCTTGGTCTTCACCATTGCAGTCGCTGGGTTACTTTGGGGAAAATGGAAGCTAGGGCTCAAAGAACTCAAAGGGCTCAGAAGGTGTTTGTTTGCGAGAGAGCAGTGAAAAGGTAACCGGGTAAGTTCTAGGCCATCTATTTATAGCCTAGACTTTACATTTTTACCGTTAGTCCATGCCGTTTCGCATTCCTGCCGTTACTTTTCTCCGAAATTAACACATTCTACGGTTTCCGTTAGGAACAGAAAGCTAACGACTATATCCTCTAAGTCTAAAAGACTTTCGAACTTCCTGAGTCGGTTCTAAGATAGTTCGAAAGTAATTATCTTAAGACTGATTCGGAGTTTATATCTTCGTACATTTCAGAGATGAATTGAAATCTAATAACCCATATGTCTGGTTATTTTTTCCTTCCGTATACTGCTCTCCTAACATTACAGGTTAAACGGAGAAGCGTATTCGAGGGGCTACTGTTGGAGGAAAATATCTCATCTTCGGGGTTATTACCGAAACAGCATAAAGGCAGATAGCAGATTCGAAGGTTTCCAGACGTTCAACTTCGAAGATACCTTGAGTCAAGCTCGAAGTACGAACAATAGGCATTGGTTCGGAGTACATCTTCGAACTAAGGCTTTTCGAGATCTTTATTGCCAGCTAAGATGGAAGATTTATCTTTTATATCATTAGATTAGTCTTTTACCATTTTAGCCCTATCAAGGGTACCGAATAGTTTCCACTATGTCGGTTGTAATAGAGGGGTAAATAGGTCTTTTCCTTAATATTTGGGCCTATAAATACCACCCATTTCACCCTGTAATAGGGACCGAATACAAGTTATTCAATACAAACATTCAAACCATTTTAAGTTATTATCCTTTCGGAGGCTTAGAACAATTCACTTCGCAAACATTCTGTTTGTTAGTTTCTAATCCACAGAAACCTGTTAGCGTAATCTTTTACGCCAACAGTAGTACTGTCATCTGTTGGAACATATTTTGATTCTGGTGCACAGCTTTTTACTCATTTCATTATTCGAAGTCTCCTTCCGAAGCTTTTGGCTGGGTTCAGAGTATTTTGCCTGAAGGTCATTCGTTACGAAGCTTCGTGACCGAAGCTATTCAGCGAACCTAGTTTTCGAAGGACAATTTTCGAAGTTGCAGGCTTCGCAGCGAAGTCTGTTCGTAAAAGTGCGAAGTGTTAAATCTGACATCAATTTATATGTGGACCCCTCAACTCGGTTTTTGCTGGCTTCGAAAAACTCTATGTTGTAATCAGTGATTCAAAGTCTGTGGCTCAGTTTCTCGGATAGTCTTCGCTGCCCACATCAACAACCTTCGCATTTCATCTTCGAAGCATACTCCGTCAACCAGAGGCTTTGACACAACTTCTCTGAAGCCAAGCTTCGGCACTGCAGGCTTAGGCACTAAAGACTTCGACACAGCAGGCTTTGTCAAGCATCTTACTGGAGAAAACTTTGAACAGTAACCTCTCAATCAATTGTTGTGATTTATTTTTGTGAAGCCTTTTGATCTGCCATAATGATTTGAATGCTTTATTTTTTTCTTCCTATTAGCATTGTGTTGGTGTTTCTTCGTTTAGAACACCGGTTGGTTCTAGGCTAGATATTTTTTACGCTTTGGCGTTTTGTTTTTGATTAGCTGATAAGGTTCTTGAGGTGCGTTGGGTGTTGGGAGCAGGCCATTGATTCGAAAAGAATTTTTAGGCGCCCATTCACCCCCCTCTGGTCGCTACTTTCGGTCCTACAAGTGGTATCAGAGTCTGGTTAGGGTTTTTCCATACCTTAACCGGTTCTAAACCCCAGTAGTGATCATGACTTCTCCTGGCAAGGTCCCGTCCTTGGAAGCCTATGGCTATAATTATTGGAAGACTCGCATGCGAGCCTATCTTATGAGCCAAGGCTCGGACATCTGGGACATTTGTGTTCACGATACATTTGTTATATTGCCAGTTGCTGAGCATGGTACTCCTAGTATCATTGCCCAGCATCTAAGCAATAGTAAAGCTATGAACATTCTATTTTCTGGTTTAGGTCCCACTGAGTTTGAGCGTGTGAGCCATCTCTCCACTGCAAGAGAGATCTGGGCTACCCTCAAGGCACACCATGAGGGAACAGCCCAGGTCAAGGCTCGGCTCTATCAGACCTACCGGCGTGTATATGAAAACTTCACACAAAAGTCGGGCGAATCTGTTGAAGCGTTGTTTGGTCGTTTTCAATCGATCATAAACAAGCTTCGGGACAACAAGGCTGAGGGTGCTCAGTTAGTCTCAGATCATGAGCAGGCGCTCAAGGTTCTCCATACCTTGGACCCAAAGATCTGGGAGATCAAGGTGTCCTCCATCGTTGAGAGCACTTCTTATGATACCTTGACCATTTCTGAGTTATTTAGCAAGCTGAAGGCCACTGAGGTACATATCCAGTTGAAATCAAATCTCACTGGTTCTGGATCAAAGTTCCTGGCCCTTGCTACACCTTCTATTGATCCCTCTTTTATGAGCTGTGCTGGGTTCTCTTTGATGTCTATCACTGAGGACCAGCTTGAGTCTTTGGGAGATGATGATTTGTGTCTCTTTAACAACCGGGTGCGTCGTGTCTATGACAAAAGGATGTTCAAAAGACACGGCACAAAATCCGGGTGCTTTGAGTGTGGTGATTCAGGACACTTCATCGCCGACTGCCCCAAGCGCAATGGACACAAGAAGGGCACCGGTGGTGGCTTCCACGACTCCGGCAAGCACGAGAGCTCTTCCTTCAACAAGGGCAAACCGAAGACCAAATTCTTCAAGAAGGCCCTGAAGGACTACCGGCGAGAGAACAAGAAGCGCGACAAGGCCTTCTTCGCCGAAATGGAGAAGAGCTACTCCAAGTAGTCCACGTCTTCTTCCTCTTCATCAGGAAGGGGAAGGACAAGGACGATCCAGCAGGGCTATGCTTCATGGCCTTCGGGGACAGACCGAAGAGCCACTCACATCAGCGCCGAAGATCCCGCAAGAGCTTCTGTTCAATGGCTCTTGGGGATAAGGAAGAAAAGAGCTCCTCTTATGACTCCGACGACGACGACAACAAGGTATCATCCTATGAACGCGAAATTGTTGATTTACTTGAGAGCAATCGTCAGGAGTTGAAATATTGGGAGAAACTGCTTAGGGGGGCTAAGAAAAGGATAGATGAATTAGAGAGTGAGCTTGCCGTGGCCAATGGTAGAATTGAGAGTCTATCTTCTTCCCCTGCTTGGGTGATAGCAGTGAGTGCTCAAAGTGTGAGGTGCTTCTGTGTGACTTGTCGACTCTGAAGTCCAAGTACACAGAAAGGGTTGATGAGAGGGACGCTTTGGCCACTGAGCTTGGAAGCACTCAGCTAGAGCTGAAAGATGCTCAAGCCACTATCGTCGTACCCTGCACTGATTTCCCATCTCATTTAGCTGTCTTAGCTGAGCTGAAAGCCAAGGGCGATGAGCATTTGGGTGATTTGGAGAGAGTGAAAGCTGAGCTGGCGCAGACACTGTCAGTTCCACCCACTGTCTGTGAGAACTGTTTGTCTCTTAGAATGGAGTTGATCAAGCTGAAAGCCGAAAAGTCTGTCCAAGTAGAGAGTGAGTGTGAGACCTGCTTGTCTCAGGTGGAGGTTCTAGCTTCCTTGAGAGAGGAGCTAGCTGATTCTCAGAATGAGAACTTTTACCTCCGTTCTATCCTGAGTTGGATCAGTGCCCGAGAGCCACAGCTCGGCATGATGATCCAGCAGTTCAAGAGGCAGGATGGGTTTGGGGTAGGTTACACCTACACCAAGGCTGACTTTGAGAGTGCCATTAGCCGGGCAGTGGAGTGGAGTAAAATGACTCCTAAGCAGAGATATCCCAAGACTCACTCCACTCAGACTTCCCTAGCTAATCAGCCCAAGGATGGAGTGATCCATGAACCACCAAAAGCTCCACCCAAGAAACCTATCTAGGTTCCAAAGCCCAGACACCTCCACACTTCTCTAGACTCTCTCCCAGGACCATCTCAACCCAAGAAGACTACACCAAACACCACTAAGCCCAAGAATCCTAAGCCTCAACCACATCCCAAGAAGCCCACCTATCATTGTGAGTATTGTCAGAGAGAAGGGCATCTTGCGGAGTTTTTCTTCAGGCGAAAGCGGGTTGAGAAAGCTGAGAGAGCTCGAGGTGGTCAGGAGCAGTTCTACCAGCAGGGTGGTAGACTGCATGTTCCTCGACGCGGGGAGAGGCTGGAGGCCGGCCACGTCGTGTAGGTGGTGGTAGAGGAGACGGCTTTCATGCCCGTGCTCTAGATGGTGGTGTTCGTTCCGGCAGAGCTCCGGGTCGTTTTGGCTACGGTCCTGGACCTCATGGTCGAGGCTTTAGGCCGAACCGAAGACCACGATTTGAGCCGCGTTTTGGTTCGAACTCTCATTATGATTTCTGCTTTCCGTCTTTTGAGCAGATGGCTCGACACTAGTTTAGCTCTTTTGCTAAACCTGGTGCTGGACCATTTGCTCCCACTTACAGCCACTGATTGTGCGGGATCGGGGACTGGAGGATGTTTGGATCATGGACTCAGGATGTTCTCGTCACATGACGGGACATCTGAGAAGCATGCTTTCTACACTCCACCTGCACCTCAGTTGCATTCATTGCATATTTTGAGGGGGAGTTGCATTTCAGGGGGAGTCAGTGTTGTTTCAGAGTGCTTGATGAGTTCACTTGTCAACAAGGGGGAGACATTTTGGTATAAGAGTTTAAGGGGGAGTTTTGGCTTTCTCTGGGATTTGTTTCAGGGGGAGTTTTTGTCCCGTTTGTCCTTACTCTTTTGATATCCTTGTTGATGTTTCTGAGACCGCACTCGTTTTGAGCTTTTACCTTTGGTTAACCATAATGACCGTTTCTTGCTTTTGATCGGCTTTTGGTCATTAGGGTTAAAATTTTACTTTACTTTCTTCTTCTTTGTTTTCTTGTGTTTTGTTTTCGTTTTTCCACAGTTGTTCGCGGGTACTAAAGAGCAGATGAAGAGATGTGTTGACAATGCACTCATCAAGGGGGAGATTGAGGAGCCATGCTGAATAGCGTGGGCCTCATGGCTCTAGATGTGATGAGTCATTGTCAACAATAGTCAAAGAGGACAGAAGAAGAAAGGAGATCTGCTTTTTCATGGGCCGCGTATGACTCAGGTACACGGGCAGCGAGCGACTGTCGGGTAGAGTGGCCGCGAAGTCGGGCTGGCCCAATCCGGATACATGGGCTAGGAGCAGCAGAGGACCCACTGGGCTGTTGACCAGGAGTGACTTAGGTACACGGGCGGTGATCGATTGCCGGGCTGAGAGAGCCGCGGAGTCGAGCCGGCCTAATCCGGGTACCTGGTGCAAAGTAGGTGGAGGCTTTGTCAGTTTCGGTGCAAAAGTGACGACCACTGATCTCGCATCGGACTGTCCAGAAGAGAAGCCGTAGTCACTACGAAAGCTTAGCTTCCGGATAAGTCATCTGTAAATAGGAGTTTACTATTTTGTCCCTAGGCCCACAGTCCGTCAGTCGAGTCTGTAAAAATATCCTAAGGGTAGTTTGGTTTTTTTCCATTTATTTCAGCGTTTGTAAAAACCCTAGGGGTATTTCTGCATTTTCCCCATTTATTGGGCTGCCTATAAATAGGCCCCAATCCCTAGGGTTAGGGTTAACTCACTTTAATCAAAACATCAGAGTTCACGCCATAAATTTATTCACTGATTGCCTTGCTTTGCGTGCCTGGTATGTTTATCGGTGTTAAAATCTCCGCCAATGCATGCTTGTTTTGTTTTTCACTATGAGTTCGTTTATTGTTTCTGAGATTTCAGCACAACATACGAGTTCCTTCTCTCTCGTGCACGCTTTCACTGGTTGCTGTTTTACTTAATGAATAGATAGAACAGCCAGCTTGCAATTTTTATCGAAGCTATATAATAGCCTGCAGATTGCAGTGGGGTCAGCTGCTACTGTGCTTGCATGATTCCCTACGCCAAGCTAGCTATGCTCTGTTCTGATCGATAGCTGGATACCGTGCAGCTTGCAAGGTCTTTTCAAGTTTTTTTATTCTATGTCTGTGTTATGTGATACAAGCATGATTTGTCATGTTTTCTATTTTATTCATAGCTGTAGTAACTAGTCTTTCTAGCTGCAGATAGCGTTGCCAGCAGGAAATATTTTATTTCGGTTTCAGAGTGTTTGCACTTGGTATGGCTAGCTCCGTTGGCCTGCAGCTTCGCTTGCTATCTCCGAAGCATTTCTAGCGAAGTAGTACTATCATCTGTTGGAATATATTTTGATTCTGGTGCACAGATTTTTACTCATTTCGTTATTCGAAGTCTCCTTCCGAAGCTTTTGCCTGGGTTCAGAGTATTTTGCTCGAAGGTCATTCGTTACGAAGCTTCGTGACCGACGCTGTTCAGCGAACCTAGTTTTCGAAGGGCAATTTTCGAAGTTGCAGGCTTCGCAGCGAAGTCTGTTCGTAAAAGTGCGAAGTGTTAAATCTGACATCAATTTATATGTGGACCCCCTCAACTCGGTTTTTGCTGGCTTCGAAAAAATCTCTGTTGTAATCAGTGATTCAAAGTCTGTGGCTCAGTTTCTCGGATAGTCTTCGCTGCCCACATCAACAACCTTCGCATTTCAACTTCGAAGCATACTCCGTCAACCAGAGGCTTTGACACAACTTCTCTGAAGCCAGGCTTCAGCACTGCAGGCTGTTGGCATAAAAGATTACGCTAACAGGTTTCTGAAGATTAGAAACTAACAAACGAAGTGCTTGTGAAGTGAACTGTTCTAAGTCTCCGGAAGGATAACAACTTAGAATAGTTCGAAAGTGTGTATTGAATAACTTTTACAGTGTTAAACGGGGGGTATTTATAGGCCCAAACATTAAGGAAAATACCTATTTACCCCTCTATTACAACCGACGTAGTGGAAACTATTCGGTACCCTTAATAGGGCTAAAATGGTAAAAGACTAATCTAATGAGAAAAAAGATAAGTCTTCCATCTTAGCTGGCAGAAAAGATCTCAAAGAGCCTTAGTTCGAAGATATACTCCGAATCAAGGTCCATCTTCATGCTTCGAACTTGACTCAGGACATCTCCGAATATACATGTTTGGGAAACCTTCGAATCCATTATCTACTTTTGTGCTGTTATTGCAATAACCCTGAGAATGGAATATTTTCCCCCAACAGTAGCCCCTCGAATACGCTTCTCCGTTAAACCTGTAATGTTAGGAGAGCAGTATACGGAAGAAAAAATAACCAGGCGTAGGGGTTATTAGATTTTAACTTATCTCCGAAATGTATGGAGATATAAAACTTCGAATTAGTTTTAAAACAATTACTTTCGAACTATCTTAGAACTGACTCAAGAAGCTCGAAAGCCTTTTAGACTTAGAAGAAATAGCCGTTAGCTTCTTTCTTCTAACGGAAGTTACGGAGTGCGTTAATTTCAGAGAAAAGTAACGGGCAAGAATACGAAACAGCATGGACTAACGGTAAAAATGTAAAGTCTAGGCTATAAATAGAGGGCCTAGAACTCTCCTGAGTACCTTTCCACCGCTCTCTTGCAAACAAAAAACCCTTTGAGCCCTAGCCTCCATTCTTCCTCCAAAGCAACCCAGTAGCTTCAATGGCGAAAACCAAGAGTACTGGAGCTCCTTCAGCCTTGGCTCGACAGCAGGCGGTTGCGGCAGCAGCGGCTGCGGCATTGGCATCGGCACCTCCAACACCAACAGCGACATCCGTGGCGACGGGAGGGGGAAATCCCCAAAATGTTGGTGACCAAGGTCTCTGCCCGCCATCAACAAAATACCTGGATCAATCTTTCCAACTGGGACCTTCGGCCTACAAAAGAGAATCTCTGGCGATCGCAGTAGAGGGGAAAATTAGTGCGGGAGTTATGATCCGCAAACCTGGAAAGGAGGTTATCCCATCACCAAGACTCGGAGAAGTGGTCGTTTTCGAAGCTTTTTTCGAAGCTGGCTTAGGTCTTCCAGCAGTGGATTTCTTGGCCGAGGTACTGGATCTATTTCACGTCACTCTCCCCCAACTTTCTCCGAACGCAGTAGCTCGTTTAGCTATCTTTGAATGGGCGTTGAGAGCCGAAGGTTGCGAGGGAAGGGCAGAGATCTTCGCTGCGCTGCACAGAGCTTTGTGCCAACCAAAAACCTTCGTAGGCCCCGTAGGTAAAAAGTGGTAGTAGCCTTCGGAAGTATTAACTTTAGGCTTCGAGATGAATACGCCCTTCAGTTTCCTGCTAAGGCCATCAATGCAAGATGGTATACCGACTGGGTCATGAGATGGTTTTATGCCGAAGTTGGGGCGAGCAACCCTCTAGCCGGACCTCTGAAAGACATCCATTTCTGAAAGGAAGCCCTTGTGCATCCAGACCAGGGTCAGCTCGAAGCTCGCCTCAGCTTACTTCAGAAGATCAGTCGAAGGTTAAGCATGCGACACTTAGCCGAAGAGTTCCTCGGGCTCCAAATCCCTCCGTTGATGGCCAACTGGCCTATCATCTTCGAAGAGGATTCGGAAGGCTGTCTCCGAAAAATTACTTCGACTTCAAGCCCTGCAGGTAACTTCGAAAACAACATAAATTATGCATATTCGTTCGAAGAAGTAACTAACTTAATTCATTTTTTAGCTTCTTCAGCCCCTATAACTTCGGAGCAAATCATACGGGCTTCGGAGAAGATTTTGGGCGCTCCAACTCCGACCGAAAAAGAATGGAGAATCAAGTTGGTCGGGAGTTGGGAAAGATTTAACAGAGTGTGGGGAATGCTGGAAATCGCTCCGCCCCCTTTGATGGATTGGGTACCTTCGGAGAAAGGACCCAAGAAGAGGAAAGTCGAAGCTGGGACTTCGAGCTCCGCCAAGACTCCGGTCAAGAAGGTGGCTCAGAAACCAAAGAAACCTGCACCTTCGAGCCCAAGGGCTTCAGTCTCTGACTCCTAAGAGGACGAAGGGAGGTTGCTTGTGCATCTGATTAACGAAGATGCATCTCAAAGGACTGCACAAGCCGAAGTACCTGCGAACATGCCGGAGTCTCAAGAGAACCTTGAGCAACCAAGGACTTCGGCAGTTCAAGAGTATTTACCTCAGGACGAAGTTCGTGTGGATGAGAGTGGAGTCGAAGTCACCATGGCTTCGATTCCTGATGAGGCGACAAGGACTGTCCAGGAAAATGTTCCTGCAGTCGAAGATTTGACGGCTGATTCGGACGAAGATCTTGCCTTCGATCCGCCAAACAGTCCAATGATTACCGGTCGCTAGAATATCGAAGGTAAACTTCGAATAATTCTTTTATGTTTATTTTGCGTATTTATACGTTGTATAATACTTTTATTTTTACAGAGTCCACTTCTGTGGAAGAGGTCCGTCAGGAAGATACAATCCCTGGACCTTTGACAACTTCGGAGCCAATCCCAAGAGCCACTCAAATGGGGCCTGGAAGAGGCAAAAGAAATATAGACCCCCTCCCTGCTACGAGCTCCGGATCAACTCCGTCTGATTCAACAGACGAGAGTCAATCTACCGAGAGGGGCCAGTCTCCCGGGGCTTCGAAGACTACAGGCCAACACTCCGGCCCTTCGTCAAACGAAGATGACCAACAAGCGAGAAGTATGCTCCCCCTTCTAGCTCCTTTCTTAGAGCAAAGAACTGGTCATCGGACTTTGCTCGAGCCTTTGGATCGAGCTAGTCGCGACATTGGGGAGACGAACTTGGTGGCCATTCTGAGCGAGGCGAAGAGATCGGCGCTTAACGCTGCTATGAAGCGCGCAGCCTACCAGGTACAAAGCATCTGTGAAATAACGTTAAGTTTACATACAAATAATTTCTTACCTTGATTTTTTCTTTTCGCAGCAAACAGTCTTGGCCCAAGCTGCGAATATATCAAATGAACGAGAAATCACTCGCCTTCTAGAGGAAAACGAAACTCTTCAACGGAATCTCACTATCTCCGAAGGCCGAGTGGTTCAGATGGATAGTATAGTGTCAATGGAGCGCAGGGCCAGACAAGGTTTGGAGGCTGCGAATAAGGAGCTCGAAGCAGAAAGAATTGTGCTTTGAGCAGAAATTGAAAGAATGCGGGCGGAGCACGCTACTGCGGGGACCGAGCTTGTCAGACTTCAAGAGGAAGCTAGTCAGCTTTTGAACCAAAAGAATTCCTTGACTACAGAGGCTGCTAGACTTTCCGGAATTCTGGAAGAAGTAACTTCGGCGAAGGATGTGCTAATCGAAGATAAGCTGAAGTCCGAGAAGGTAGCTGTGGAAGTTATGAATCAACTGCTAGGTGTTCTGGAGTACTTCGGTACTACCGGGACACTTCCTTCTGATGATAACATTTCACTTCTGCGCCAGTTGAATAGGATTCAAGGAGTAGCGAAGCAGATGAAGATAGCAGGCATTCGCTATGGAGAACTCTTCGGACAAGTGGCTGCTGTCGGCCTACTTTGTTACTACGAGAATCTGGGTCGATCGATAACTCCGGGCGCAGGAGAGGGCCCAATTACCTTTGACGACGAACAGCTTCTGACTCCTTCCGAAGGTGTGGCCGCTGCCTGGCAAGCCTTCCAAACTTCATGGAGAGCCGAAGGTCTCTCTGCGATCAAGGCTTGGATCGATGAAGGACAACACCAGAAGCAAGCTCGGACCCAAGCTTCGAGGAGTTAGCCTCCTCCGAATCCGCAGGTTTAGATATATCTTAGGATTTTTGACTACGTAAAGCTTTCTGCTTAAGTACATTTATCAATGAAAATTTGTTTATCATATTTCTAGGCTTTTCCTCATACGGAAGATATCGAAGTGTTAGACATTAACGACGAACTTCGCTCATTATGGGCTACCTTCAATCTTCTAAAAGCTTATAAGCGCCCTCGATTTTTAGTTCCTCGAGATAACTTCGGTGCAATTACACCCGAAGTAAGCAAAGATATACTATCTTATATTAAAGAGGAAGAAAAAGAGGTTAACTTGGACACTTCGTCTTCTGAAGACGTTATATGGTCCGAAGACGAAGATGAAGCTCGAGGTAAAAAGCCTGAAGAACTTGGAAGCTGGGAAAGGAGCACCGAACAGCTTCGAACTAGGGCCGAGCTTCAACAAGAACAGAAGGACTTTAGAGCTTCGAAGGGAGGCAAGAGAGTTAAACGTAAAGTTGTTAGATCTCCCGGCACTGGAACTAGTCGTTCCAACCCTAGCTCTAGAGATCGAAGAGGTCTTCGATTCCTTCTTGGTATAGATACCAATTTTTCATGATGTAATCTGTAAACATATTCATTCGAATAATGAATACCGATTTAAAATTGTCTTCCTTTTTACTAGCCCCTCTTTGGGTATAAGCAACTTCGAACTGTATTAAAAGATGGTTATGCGCAAAGAAAAAACTTCGGAGTACATTTTTTTGGGGTTCGGAGCCCCTCTGTAATTTAAAGATCTTTTAAAATCTTATAAAATGTCCTCGACTATTTGTAGTCTGGAGAATGGCAACTTAGTACCCTTTGTTTTTTGAAAGAAATCACTTGAGATAACTTTCAGGACACTTTAGTGTCTTAAATAATTTGTCACTTTGGACTATGTTAACAGACATTCGAAGCTCATGGCTCAAACTCTGTTTTGCTTTTGCCACCTTCGACTCTTTTTTGCGAACTCTGTCAAACCAGTGGTTCGGAGTTTGCAATGGTCTCTTTGGACTCTTTTTATGGATGTCTACCAGCCAATGGCTTGGACTCCGCATATTTTGGCCACCTTCGGCTCTTTTTACGAATGTCTACCAGCCAATGGCTTGGACTCCGCATATTTTGGCCACCTTCGGCTCTTTTTACGGATGTCTACCAGCCAATGGCTTGGACTCCGCATGATGTGGTTTTGGGTTCTTTTACGGATGCCTACAAGCCGGTGGCTTGGACTCCGGATTATGTCAGCCCCCACGTCGGAAACTTCAAACCAATGATTCGAAGTCCGAAAATATGATTCAGCTTTATGACACTTCCCTCTCGGTCAACCCCACGGTTCCAGTGCGTCCACTCGGAAGCTGGAAGTTTATGAGGGGAAGGCACTATCTGGACCATATGCTTTATTAATTCAGAAGATGATTACAAGTGATTTACAAGGAGCCCTTATGCGAAGTATCGCTTTAAGTGCTCCGCATGCCAAGTATGTGCTAACTCTTCACCTTCTAAATTAGCTAATTTAAAAGAGCCAGGGCGTCCTGAACGAACAATTAAATATGGACCTTCCCATTTATTTCCTAATTTCCCTGGCGCTATAATGCTTCGCAGAACAAGATGAACCGGCCTAAGCTCATTGATCTTAACCTTCGGGTCATACCAAGTCTTCGTCTACTGGTGATATTTTGATAAATTAGCCATAGCTCGAAGTCTTGTTTCTTCTGATAAATCTAGCGAAGCTTCTCTTTCTTCTTCAATCTCCGGTTCGGTGCTGCGATGTGATCCTCCTTTGAGCTCCGTTGGAGTCATAGCTTCATCTCCGAATAGTAATCTGAATGGAGTAAAACCTGTGGACCATGTTTGCGTAGTCCAAATGGACCACAAAATCTTCGGAAGCTCTTCGGTCCACAGTCCTTTTGCTAATCCTACTATCCTTCGATTTAGCCCTGACAAAATATTTCCATTGGCTCTTTCTACAGCTCCATTAGACTGAGGATGCCTTACTGCAGCAAAACATAACTGGATGCCTAGATCTTCGCAAAACTTCCTGAAAGGTTCTGCATCGAACTGTGTTCCATTATCAACTGTAAGTTGTCTAGGCACTCCGAACCGGCAAATGATATTTTTCCAAAAGAATTTCTGTACATTGTTCGAAGTGATAGCTGTTAGGGGCTCTGCTTCTACCCACTTAGAAAAATATTCAATAGCTACCACTGCAAACTTTAAATTTCCCTTGGCTACTGGAAAGGGACCAATTAAATCCATACCCCATTTGGCCATAGGCCATACCGGAGCAATAACTTGAAGAGCTGTTGGTGGGCGATGACTTCGTCGACCCATCCACTGACATCCTTGACAAGTGCGGACTAAACTCTCCACATCAGCTGTTATTGTAGGCCAATAAAGCCCCTGACGAAGTGTTTTTCCTGCCAAAGCTCGAGGGGCTAAATGGCTACCGCAAAGGCCTTCATGAATTTCTCGAAGAATTTCTTGACCTTCGGCTTGAGATATACATCGGAGTAGAGGGGAACATACACCGACCTTGTATAAAATACCGTTGATTATTTGATAATTTCTAGCCCTGAGTTTCAATCTTGAAAGTTGTGGCTCTTCAGGCAAATTTGTTCCTCCCTGTAAAAGTTCCATGATTGAATTTTTCCAATCTACACTTGGAATGCAAAGAATCTCTGCAGAGGGAATTTCTAGCACCGAAAGTGTACTGAGCTCCTCATAGAAAGCTTCTTCTGGTACATCCACAGCTCCGGCTGCAGCTTTTGCTAAAATGTCCGCTTGCACATTTTCTGCTCTTGGTATACTCCGAATGGAAATACCCTTGAAGTGTGCTTTGATCTTACGAATTTCTTCTAAGTACTTTGCAAGCTGTGGATGTTGAACTTGAAAACTTTTATCCACGTGCCCTGCTACTATTTGAGAATCTGTCTTTATAACAACTCTTGTAGCCCCTAGAGCACGTGCTTTTCGGAGTCCAAGTAAAATCCCTTCATACTCCGCTATATTATTAGTAGACTTAAAGTTGAGTCTTGCGGAGTACATTGCTCTTTGCCCTGAAGGAGAAATCAACACTGCTCCAATGCCTGCTCCAGATGCTTGGAAAGCCCCATCGGAATAAACAGTCCAAACTCCGTCACTTGACTCCTCCGGAACTAAAGTTGCAGGTGGAGTCCATTCTGCTACAAAATCTGCTAAGACTTGTGATTTGATTGCTGTTCTTGCCAGAAAAGATATGCCGAAGGGTGCTAGCTCAACTGCCCACTTCCCAATCCTTCCAGTGGAATCCTTACTTCGGAGCATATCTCCCAAAGGATGTGAAGTTGGTACAATTATATTGTGAGCCAAAAAATAATGTCTTAATTTCCTCGAAGCCATTATCAGAGCATAAACGAACTTTTCGAGTTTGGAGTATCTTGTCTTTGCTCCTGATAATGCTTCGGACACAAAATAAATAGGATTTTGCACCAACTTCCCATTGAAATCCATTTCTCTGACAAGGACTGCACTGACAGCAGAACCTGTAGCTGCAAGGTAAAGGAGTAGGGTTTCGTCCGCAGTAGGCACCGTGAGTGTAGCAAGATTACTGAGATACTCTTTAATATCTTCGAAGCTTTTTTGACACTCCGGTGTCCATGCAAAATCTTCGGACCCTTTCAATGCTTTAAATATAGGCAAGCTTCTCTCCGTAGACCTTGATAAAAACCTGCTAAGTGCTGCCAGACGTCCAGTCAGTTTTTGCACTTGCTTTAAATTTTATGGAGGAGCCATTTTTTGAAGTGCAGTTATTTGAGTAGGGCTAGCTTCAATCCCCCTGCTTGAAACTAAATACCCTAACAACTTCCAGCCTTAGCCCCGAAGATACATTTTTCGCGGTTAAGACGGATCCCACATGCTCAAAGACTATTAAATGTTTCTGCTAAGTCTAGGCTATGTTGGTTCTTTAAAGCACTCTTTATTACAATATCATCCATATAGGCCTCCACATTGCGACCTAATTGATGACCTAGAGCTTTAGCAACTAACCTCGAAAAAGTAGCCCCGGCATTTCTTAAGCCAAAAGGCATTCTTACATAACAAAAGACTCCCGAGGGAGTTACGAAGCTTGTCTTGATCTCATCTTCGCGCTTCAACCATATTTGGTGATAACCAGAATACGCGTCGAGGAAGCTTAATAACTCCAAACCTGCTGTGGAGTCGACCAATTGATCAATTCGGGGCATGGGGTAGGGGTCACGTGGGCATGCTTTATTCAAGGATGTGAAATCAATGCACATGCGCCACTTCCCGGAAGATTTCTTCTTGACGAAGACTGGGTTAGCTAACCATTTTGTGTGAGCCACTTCTCTGATAATCCCCGCCTTCAACAATTTTTCAACTTCGTCCTTCGCTAGAATAGCTCTTTCTGCAGACATTTTCTGGAGTCCTTGCCGAACAGGCCGGGCCTTCGGGTTTACAAGCAAACTATGTTCAATGATATCCCGATCGACTCCGGTGATATCTTTGTCAGACCAAGCGAAGACATCTAAATTCTCTTCCACCACCTTTTCCAAGGAGGTTGCAACTTCTGGAGGTAAATCTTTACCAAATTGAAATGTATATTATTTACCATCTTTAACAATAATCTTCGCTGCAATCTCTCCTTCAGGACTTGGTCTTGGGAAGGATTTCTTCGAAGACTCGGAAGGAACTGAAAAATTTTCTTGATCGTCTTGCACGCTATTTACTTGTCTTGGATCAAGAGGGGGACCATGGCCATATTCCGCTCTTCGGGCGGTAGCTTGATCTCCGAAGACAATAAGAACTCCTTCTTGCGTGGGCATCTTCATACACAAATAATTGTGATGTGCCATAGCTCTGAACTGGTTTAGCATGCCTCTTCCGAAGTTGACGTTGTAGGCATATGGGGCATCTACAACATCGAAGATTACTTCCTCAGTTCTGGCCAACAAACCTTCTCCAAAGGTAACTTCCAGGCCTATTTGGCCGAGTGCATCAAGCGGAGGTCCTGCGAAGCCTTGCAAAGGACGAGCCGCTGGAAGAAGGTGCTTTCTGGAGATGCACAATTGATCGAAGGCTTGAACAAAAATAATGTCTGTCGAACTGCCTCCATCAATCAACACTCTTCGAACCTCAGTGTCTGCAATATCAGCAGTAATAACAAGTGGGTCTGCATGTGGAAATTTAATGCCAGCTGCATCCTCCGCTGAAAAAGATATTGGTACATGAGACCATTCCGGCATAGCAGCTGCAGATGACGAAGTCCCAATGTGGCCCACTTCCCTAACATAGTCTCTTCTCTGCCTTTTTGACATGCTTCCGAGGGTACCTCCTCCGGAGATGGGGAGAACTACTCTTTTCCCTCGGTCTTGCCCTTCCTCTTGCTTCGGAGGTGGCATAACATTGGCCAATGGGGGGCGTCTTGCAGGTTCGAAGTTTTCTATCCGCGCCACAGCCTGGACAGGCTCCTGGCACGCTTGAGCTGGAACTCGGTCAGTAGTACCTCGACCCGAAGTTCTTTCTAGATATTCTCCTCTTAGAGTGAGTATAGCCTTGCAAGTATCAGTTGCGTGGCCTCGGTTTTCACCATGAATGCAGCAGAAAAGGGTTTGGCCTTTGCCAGCCGTTTTCCCTGGCGGCCTCCAACAGCTGACCTTGTTCCCCGAAGGTTGTGGAGCTCTCTATGTGAATTTTTGCGGGGGTGCAATGTTCAGGACTGCAGAACGGGGATGCTTTTGCCCCCTTCTCCGATCATGCTGAACTTCGAAGACTGGTTCTTGCGGCTATGCCGAAGTTTTTACTTCTACTTTTACTTCCTGCAATATGGACGGAGTTGCTGCAGTTCTTCGAAGACAACCTTCTTCCGACCTTGCATACTCTTCAAAGTATGACATCAACTGAGAAACAAAGGATATGCTTTTCCGATGAAGCTTATCCAGGAGGCCTTGATGAGTGACACCTTCCCTAGCTGCATCAACTACCGAAGATGTAGACAACCCTCGGATCTGCGACTTCGTATGAGCAAAGCGCTTAAAATATTGCCTCAAGGTCTCTCCAGGGAGTTGCTTCACCTAGAAAAGACTTCCCGTCGACATTGGAGGCACGAAGGTGCCTTGAAAATTGCTTACAAACTTTTTCTTCAGCTGCCCCCATGAATTAATTGATCCTGGCTTCAAAGACCAGAACCACCTTAATGCCACTCCTTGAAGAGCTAAGGGGAAGCACTTTGCCATGGTATCTCGAACTCCTCCACTAGCTTCAATTGCTAGGGCATAAGAACGAACAAATTCTCCAGGGTCTTCATCTCCGGCATACTTACAGAGCTTCGAAGTCTTAAACTTTGGGTCGAAGCGAACTTTTTGCAGCTCAGGATGCAGCGGAGATTCAGTATCAAAGGAGGCGTTCTCCGGAGCTTCAGGGTAGATGGGTTCGTCGTCTTCCGGCACTTCTGGAATAACCGGGATGGCTTGAGAACGAAGCCTATCTGCAGCTTCTTGCCGCCATCTCGCTACTTCAGCTTGGAGACTGGCCATTTGAGCGGCCGTATCACCAAGATTGTCTTCATCTCCTCCGGAAGGGTTTTCCGGGTCTTGAGAATTGAGAGGATCAGTTTGAAGTGGGATTGAAGGTGGAAGAGGGACTCCGGGTGGTCGAAGTATAGAGGGAGTTGGCGGAGGAACTCCGTATGCTCGAGGAATGGAAACTCCTTCTGGAGTTTGAGGTGGAGAAAACGTCGAAGGTCCTCCGACCTCAACAGTGTCGGAAGGTACCTCTCCAGAGGTCCGAGGGGACCTCCGAACAGGGTTACGAGGTGCGCTCCGCTTAGGAGGCATGATGTAAGAAGTTGGTAGAGAACGAAGTTTCTTGGACTAGGTTCCCCACGGACGGCGCCAACTGTTGGCGTAAAAGATTACGCTAACAGGTTTCTGAAGATTAGAAACTAACAAACGAAGTGCTTGTGAAGTGAACTGTTCTAAGTCTCCGGAAGGATAACAACTTAGAATAGTTCGAAAGTGTGTATTGAATAACTTGTATTCGGTCCCTATTACAGGGTTAAACGGGGGGTATTTATAGGCCCAAACATTAAGGAAAGAGCTATTTACCCCTCTATTACAACCAACATAGTGGAAACTATTTGTTACCCTTAATAGGGCTAAAATGGTAAAAGACTAATCTAATGAGAAAAAAGATAAGTCTTCCATCTTAGCTGGCAGAAAAGATCTCAAAGAGCCTTAGTTCGAAGATATACTCCGAATCAAGGTCCATCTTCATGCTTCGAACTTGAATCATGACATCTCCGAAGATACATGTTTGGGAAACCTTCGAATCCATTATCTGCTTTTGTGCTGTTATTGCAATAACCCTGAGAATGGAATATTTTCCCCCAACACAGGCTTAGGCACTACAGAATTCGACACAGCAGGCTTCGTCAAGCATCTTACTGGAGACAACTTTGAACAGTAACCTCTCAATCAATTGTTGTGATTTATTTTTGAAGCCTTTTGATCTACCATGATTTGAATGCTTTATTTTTTTCTGCCTATTAGCACTATGTTGGTGTTTCTTCGTTTAGAACACCGGTTGGTTCTAGGCTAGATATTTTTTCGGGTTTGGTGTTTTGTTTTTGATTAGCTGCTAAGGTTCTTGAGGTGCGTTGGGTGTTGGGAGCAGGCCATTGATTCAAAAAGAATTTTTAGGTGCCCATTCATCCCCCTCTGGTCGATACTTTCGGTCCTACAGTGGCCAATGCGTCTCTCTCATCTACTCTCTCTGTGTACCTGGACTTAAGAGTCGTCAGATCACACAACAGCACCTCACAGTTAGGACACTAACCACTATCACCCAAGCAAGGGGAAGAAGACAGACTCTCAAGCTCACCATTTGCTATGGCAAGCTCACTCTCAAGCTCATCTATCCTCTTCTTAGCCCCTCTAAGCAGTTTCTCTCTATACTTCAACTCCTGACTGTTCTGTTCTAGTAAATTAACAACTTCTTGTTCATAGGAAGATGCCTTCTCATCGTCTTCATCATCGGAGTTGTCGGAGGAGTCCTTCTCTTTCTTTTCCCCAAGAGCCATTGAGGAGAAGCTCTTGTGGGATCTTCGGCTATAACGTGAGCGACTCTTTGGCTTGTCCTCGAACCCCATGAAACAGAGGCCCGCCGGATTGTCCCTGTCCTTCCCATTCCTGATCACGATCTCTTCATCACTTGAACTTGAAGACGAGGAGGAGGACGAGGACCTCTTGGAGTATCTTTTCTCCATCTCGGCGAAAAAGGTCTTGTCTCGCTTCTTGTTCTCACGCCTATAATCCTTTAGAGCCTTTCGAAAAAATCTTGTCTTGGGCTTTCCCTTTGTGGAATTGTCATTCTTGCCAGAGTTGTAGGAGTTGCCACCGGTGCCCTTCTTGTAATTCTTTTGCTTGGGGCAGTCGGCGATGAAATGACCTGGGTCACCACACTCAAAGCATCCAGATTTTGTGCCGTGTCTCTTAAACATTCTCTTATCATAGACACGTCGCACCTGGTTGTTAAACAAGCACATATCATCATCTCCTAGAGTATCAAGTTGTTCCTCAGAGATAGACATCAAGGAAAAAGCAGTACAACTCATGGCATTAGGATCAGCAGACGGTGTCGCAAGTGCCAGAGTCTTGGAGCCAGAATCAGTGAGATTTGATCTCAACTGAATATCAACCTCTGAGGCCTTGAGCTTACTAAAAAGCTCTGCGACGGTCAAGGTATCATAAGACGCGCTCTCAACAATAGAAGAAACTTTGATCTCCCAGATCTTAGGGTCCAAGGTATGGAGTACCTTAAGCGCCTGTTCATGATCCGAGACCAGCTGATCACGCTCGGCCTTGTTAACGCGAAGCTTGTTAATGATCGATTGAAAATGACTAAACAAAGTCTCAACAGTCTCACCCGGCTTCTTTGAGAAATTTTCATACTCATGCCGGTATGTCTGATATAGCCTAGCCTTGACCTGAGCTATCCCATCATGGTGTGCCTGGAGGGTAGCCCAGATCTCTCGAGCAGTGGTGAGATGGCTAACACACTCAAACTCACTATGACCTAGACCAGAAAATAAAATATTCACCGCCTTACTATTATTTTGATGCTGGGTAATTATATTTTCAGCAGTATCCGCAGCAATAGTCGTTATCGTGAAATTAGGATGAACACAAATCTCCCATATGTCCGAGCTCTGGCTCATAAGGTATGCTCGCATGCGAGTCTTCCAATAAGTGTAGCCAAAAGCCTCTAGGGACGGGATTTTGCTAGAAGACGTCATGGTCACTACCTAGGTTTAGAATCGGTTAAGATATTAGAAAAACATAACCTCGCTCTGATACCACTTGTAGGACAGAAAGTAGCGACTAGAGGGGGGTGAATGGGTGCCTAAAAATTTATTGCTAAACTATATTTTAATCCCACCACGCAAAAGAACTAAACCAGACAAATAATATTTGCAAAACAAATTTCATGAATTAAAGTTGTCTAGCTTAAAAATGACTGGCGTCCTAATTAAATTGATATTAAATATAAACTAAATAAATATACAGCAGTAAATAAAAATACCTAGATAAAAACTCGAGACATTAATATTTCGGTCTAGAAATAAAATAATAATTAAATGAATAAAAAACATGGATCATTAAAAATTAATTCAGTAATAGACCGAAATAAATTACTGCGACTAATAAATGATTCTTTTCTTTTTACATGAACAGATTAAACAAATATATTTAAATAACACTAGATAAAAATTTAACAGATAAAATTTACTACGAATTTATTAATTTCAGGCTAATTAAAATAGATAATTATCTCTAAAACTGATCTACTAAAAACTAGGAGATTTAAACAAAAACTAACTTGTGTTCGTCGTTTTGCCGTGCGGCTACTTGCATTGGAGAAAACGAAATTTTTTCGGCGGAGTCCAGAAGAAAGAGCCGCCGCAGTTTGCCGTGTGCAACGAAGAGCTCTCCCGCCGAAGTGCTGCAAGCCTGCTTTGGGCCCCGCGCCGGTGAACAAAAAAAAACAAGAAATGTTGCAGCTTTGCTGCCACCTGATGCACGGCAGGAAACAAAAGAACCAGGCAGCTGCACCGTGAGGCGTGCTCTTAAAAAATTGCATTGGCTGGGAATACAACGCAGGCACGAATCCCGAGGACAAGAAACAAAGCGCTGCTGCCGGTGCTAATCCAGAAACAGTAGCAGTCCGTGGAGAAGAACCGTCGTTGAGAAAAGCAGTACCGGAGGAAATTTTTGTAGATGAAAACTTTCGGTGGACAACTAAAAATGGACTGTAGATCAATCTATTAAAAAACAGTCATCTATCCCCAAGGGGATAGAGGCCTATTTATAGGCAAATCCTAATACATAAAAAGTCTAATTTACCCTCGGGTAAAATTAAACTGACTCTAAAATAAATTCCGAAAATTACTAAACTAATCTTATAAAAATTACCTGACTCAAATAAAAATATTCTAAACTTAAAAACTAAATATTAATATCATAAAAATGAATTTAAACATAGATTGTCAGTTTTACGCAAAACCTAACAAAGCGTCCACCGTCTTCGCACCGGGTACCCGGATTGGGCCGACCCGACCCCGCAGCTTCCTCAGCCAGGCAATCGCTCGCCTCCCGTGTACCTGAGTCAAACCCAGTCAACAGACCAGTGGATCATCTGCCGCTCCTAGCCATGTACCCGGATTGGGCCAGCCCGACTCCGCGGCTCCTCTGCCCGGTCATCGCTCACAGTCCGTATACCTGAGTCACATGAGCCTCAGACTCGGCGGGTCTTTATCTCTCCCTTCCTTTGACTTCCGTTGACAATCACTCATCACATCTGGAATATCAAAACCATATTGTTCAACATGGTTTCTCAATAGGGGCTTATGAAGATAAAAGATAAGTTTTTATTAGTCATTTCATCAAATAATCCTGCTTCGAAGAAGTCTTCGAAAACGACGACTTCTCCAGGCCACGGCGAAGGGATGGCTTCCTTCCCCAGTTTGCGGACATTAATCTCTGGGCTAATCTCCCCTTCGACCACTGCTGCGATTGTCTTCCTCTTGTAGGTGCATGGCCCCAATTTGTAAGATTGATCGGAGTACTTCGAAGAGGCTGGGAGGAGGTCATGGGGACCGATCTGTTGGGGATTCCCTGTCGGCACTGCCGCTTCTACCGCCGCTGCTGCCGCCGCCATGGCCTGTTGCCGGGCAAGGGCCGAAGTCGCCCAGGGAGCCTTGAAGCTTGTCTTCGCCATCGAGTCGAACCGAGCGATTGAGGCTAAGGTTTGGAGGCTAATGGCTGATTGCGCAAAGAAGGTGAGAAAGGTATTTTGGACGTTCCAGGGTCCTCTATTTATAGCCTAGATTCCCATTTTTTTACCGTTCAGAGTTGTTGTTCCGCATTCTTGACCGTTATTTTTTGCAAAATTAACGCAGCGCATAACTTCTTCTGAAAGGAAAGGGCTAACGGCTATTTCTTCTATGTCTAAAGGGCTTTCTAGCTTAATAAAAGTTGATTCCATAATTGTTCGAATAGAACCCCGTTAGAAATTAATTCGAAGTTATGAATCTTTGCATATTCCGAAGGTTGATAAAATTTATTAACCCCTATGCATGATTATTTTTCTTGCGTATACTGCTCTCCTAACCTTACAGATCATGTGGACAAGCGTATTCGAGGGGCTACTGTTGGGGGAAAATACTTCATCCTTAGGGTCACTACAGTAACAAGATGAAGGCAATCTATTAAACCGAAGTTCCAATATCTAACTCCAGTTTAGTACTGGGTCAAGTTCGAAGAATCAAAGCGGACTCTTGTTCGGAGTATAGCTTAGAACGACGACTCTTCAGAGAATCTCCCTGCCAGCTAGGATGGAAAACTTATCTTCTTTCTCATTAGATTAGTCTTTTACCATTTTAGCCCTATTAAGGGTACCGAATAGTTTCCATTATGTCGGTTGTAATAGAGGGGTAAAAAGGTATTTTCCTTATGATTTCAACCTATAAATACCCCCCATTCTACCCTGTAATGAGGATCGAATAATGAGTTATTCAATACATATTTTCGAACTGCTTCGAGCTATTATCCAATTCGGAGGCTTGAAATAGTTCCCTTTGCAAACACTTCGTTTGTTAGTTTCTAATCTCTGAAAACCTATTAGCGTAATCTTTTTCGCCAACAAGAGGATACCTTGATCTCCTAGACCTTAGGATCGAAGGTATGAAGAACCTTGAGCGCCTATTCGTGGTCTGCGACAAGCCTATCATTATTAGCTTTGCTTGCTCAAAGTTGGTTGATGATTGATTGAAAACGTGCCGGCACAATCTGGTCGGACATGCTATTCTTGGCTGGTCAGACTGACAGGGCGGCGGTGAAGCCTTCGGTTCTCTGGCGATCGCCTTGTTGACGGTGGCTCGGTACAGTGGTCTTAGTTATGATGACGAAGACTTTGGCCCTTGCAAAACACCATAAAGTTAATAGCAATTCGGCCTAGAGACCGAATTACTAAGGGTAACAAATAAAAATGATAAAAATCCATTACATGGATTAAACAGATGATTCACAAGAAAATTACACAAGGATTACCCCAATTACTATGTGGTGAATGGATGGTTTGTAGTGCAAACCTACAAAGATGGACGTGATGTAGGTACTCCTAGGGCAAGGAAAAGTAAGGGTAAAAAAGAACGGATCGAGGGATAGATTGGATGTATTATTGTTTTGGAGAGAATCCCTTTGAATTGCCCTTGCCCTTATGTATATAGGTGGTGGTCTTGATGTTCCTAGACTTTGATTCAACTCTAAATTTATTAAAGTACGCATCCAAGTCGTTAAGATTTAATTAGATATTAAAACAACCCTAAACCAATTAAATTGGTTCGTACTCGGTCGCACTAGCCAACTATGGCCGGTCGGACCGACCTGTGCCAGGAATTACATATTTTCGGCCAAAAGTACCAATTTTGACAATTAGACAATTTTGACCATTAATGTTGTTTTTTGCTATCAACACATGCCCCCTACCTTTTGGCAAACTTAGTTAGCCAAAAGCACAGTGGGCTATGGGCTATATGCTCCGTATTGGCCTTACGACACCTCAAGCATCTTGCCACACATTTGGGAAGTACTTTTTCAAATACATACCATTTAAAGCTCTACGAAATCGCTCTCCTTGCAAATGCTCTAACATATATGGATTACCTAGAGCGATTTCCACAACTTTAAAAGTACCTTCCCAACTAGTCGTCCATTTACCAAACTTGGGGCTTTTAGTGACAAAAGGCTAAATCGTCTTCCAAACTAAGTCACCAACCTGAAACGATTTTGCTTTCACCTTCTTGTTATAAGCTCTAGCTACCCTTCTCTTCTCTCTTTATATAGCCTCTAGAGCCCTTTATCTCTTATCGGTTACTTCTTCCAAATTGTCCTTCAAGAAAACTTCATAATCACCGACCGATAAGCCATCTTGATTAAGTAACCTCAAAGAGCCAAGATTTACCTCTACCGGTAAAATATCCTCTTGTCCATACAATGCCTTACCTTTGTACCACTGTTCTTCGCTATTCTGCATGCCCACAACGCCTCATAAAGAACTTCATGCCACCTTATAGGAAACTCTTCAATCTTTTGTTAATAAGCTTAATCACAACCTTATTACTAGACTCGGCCTGACCATTGGCCTGAGCATAGTATGGTGAAGAGTTTAACAACTTTACACCTTAAGATTCGACAAAATCATGTGCCTCTTTAAAGACAAATGAAGCACTCTGATCTATAGTAAGAGTTTGGGGAATACCGAATATATGTATAATGTGCTTCAAGATGAAATTAATTACCTCAATATGTGTCATATTCTTAAGAGGCACGGCCTCGGTCCACTTGGTGAAGTAATTTGTGGCCATCAACATTAACCGATGCCCTTTTAAAGAAAAAGGATGAATTTGGCCGATGAAGTCCAAGCCCCAACCTTGGAACGACCATGGTTTGATAATAGGATTAACCCATAATGCAGGAGCAAGCTTAATATTAGCAAACCTTTGACATGCCTCACATCCTCTATAATACCTAAAACAATCTTTAGTCATAGTCGACCAATAAAACACACTCTTTTGAGCATCCAACTTATCTTTTTTGCCGACTGATGAGTACCACAAATGAAGGATATGCCCAAGAAAATTCTGTGTATCGGAAGTTCCGGTTATTTTCTGGTCTCGATATAGAGAGCAAATGTTGCTTCGGAAGTTCCGATGATCCAGAAGTTCTAATTCGAACTTGGGGAATTTTTGTACTGTTCGAAAGTTCCGATATGGTATCAGAAGTTCCGAGGTGGGCGATAATAGATTGGATCTGTTGCATGTCGTACTATATCAGGAGACCTAAAATACACTATCAGAAGTTCCGATCTAGGGTCGGAAGTTTCGACGTGGGCAAACAGATTGGATCTATTATGATTTTTAGGGTTTTGGGATGAGCACGACCAGAGGGCTCTCATCCCTATAAAAGGAGAGGAGGAGGACGTCTTGGAACAAGCAATAAGCCTAGAGTAAACCTAGCCACCCAAGAGTTCTCTCCTTCCTTTCTTGATCTCAATTGTTGAGATCAAGGATCCTCGTCTCTCACGTGCGGTGCTATCACGCTGTTGTGGCAGGTACTCAATACCTATACATGTGGACTCCATGGAGGCATTGCTACAATAGCGATGCTCTTGTACATCTACATGTGAATGACTACGCCGTCTTCATCGATCGGATCAACGAAGGACGGCAAGGATGAAGCAAGGATAAGCTTGACGCACTACTCCAACATCTTTTTCTGCTGCACCTAGCGCGACTCGTGCTAGAAGGTACCGAACTATGATCACACACACGCATGAGTCTTGGGCTTATGGCATAAATTTTTGAATTTGCCGGCTAGTGGAGCTCCCCTATTCCCCAACAACAAAGTCCCTAATGCATTTCACCCATACCAACTTTACATTGATTAGCATTCAAACTCTTCAACAACACCCCTGTTGATAGAAAAAAATGGCATTAATGATTAAATTTGTCAAAATACCAATTGTTGACACGAAAATGCGCCAAACGCACTTACGCCGATCTGACGATCCTAAAGCAAGCAGATACTTAGGAGTGAACCCCTAAGCGTAACACGACGCCAACACTGCATTCCAACGATCCTTAAATAGTGGTGAGGAAATAACGGAGTCGCCAGGCAATCAAATAATATCACAGAATAATATTCAATTAACCGATGTGTAAGAAATAACTAAAAATAATTAAACATAGTTGGCTAGCTAAAACTGATTAAACCGAACAAGGACTATGCGGTCGGACCGTCCTAGGGTGCAGAAAAGGGTGCGCCGGGGCCTAAATGCACACCTCCGGTCAGACTAATCGTGTGCCACCGGTAGGACCAGCGCGTGCCGGTGATGGGATTATGGCACGACACAACCCGGTCGGACCGGCCTATCAACGTCGGTCAGACCGACAGTGAGGAGCCATGCTGAAGAGCATGGGCCTCATGGCTCCAGAAGTGATGAGTCATTGTCAACGGTAGTCAAAGAGGACTGAAAAGAGAGAGAAGACCTGCTGCGTCTGGGCCACATGTGACTCAGGTACACGGGCAGCGAGCGACTATCGGGCAGAGGGGCCGCGAAGTCGGGCTGGCCCAATCCGAGTACATGGGCTAGGAGCAGTAGAGGATCCACTGGGCTATTGACCAGGATTGACTCAAGTACACAGGCGGCGAGTGATTGCCGGGCTGAGAGAGCTGTGGAATCGAGCCAGCCCAATCCGGGTACCTGGTGCAAAGTCGGTGGAGGCTTTGTCAGTTTCGACGCAAAACTGATGACCGCTGATCTCGCATCGAACTTTCCAGAAGTGAAGTCGTAGTCGCTACGAAAGCTTAGTTTCCGGATAAGTCATCTGTAAATAGGAGTTTAATATTTTGTCCTTAGGCCCACAGTCAGTCAGTCGAGTCTGTAAAAATATCCTAAGGGCAGTTTGGTCTTTTCCATTTATTTCAGCGTCTGTAAAAAAACCTAGGAGCATTTCTGCATTTTCCCCATTTATTGGGATGCCTATAAATAAGCCCCAATCCCTAGGGTTAAGGTTAACTCACTTTAATCTAAACATCTAAGTTCACTTTACCCACGTTTTTCCTCCTGTTTTTTGTCTCCTGTTCTTGTGAGCGCAGTCACTGTTCGTTGCAATCAATCCAAGCATGTGTTCTGTCTCTCAAGCTTCGACACTGCAGGCTTCGACACTGCAGGCTTCGACTCTGCAGGCTTCGACTCTGCAGGCTTTGACACTACAGGCTTCGACTCTACAGGCTTCGACACTGCAGGCTTCGACTCTATAGAGTTCGACTCTGCAGGCTTCGACACTGCAGGCTTCGACATTACAGGCTTCGTCAAATACCACACTAGAGACAAATTTTGAACAGTAACTTCTCATCTCGTTTTACGTGCACTTAGATCAATTGATGTGATGATTTGTTTTTGTGATGCTTGATCTGCCCATGTTTTAAATGCTTTGTTGTTATGCCTATGAGCACTGTATTGGTGTTTCTTTGTGTAGGACTCTGGTCATTTCTATCTTAGATACTTTTAGGCTTTGGCGATCTGTTTACGTTTTTGCTGCTTAGTCTTTTGAGGTGCGTTGGGTATTGGGAGCAGGCCATAAATTCGAAAGAATTTTTTAGGCACCCATTCACCCCCCCTCTGGTCACTACTTTCGGTCCTACAAGTGGTATCAGAGCTTGGTTAGGGTTTTCCATACCTTAACCGGTTCTAAACCCCAGTAGTGACCATGACGTCTCCTGGAAAGGTCCCGTCCTTGGAAGCTTATGGTTATAATTATTGGAAGACTCGCATGCGAGCCTATCTCATGAGACAAAGCTCGGACATCTGGGACATTTGTATTCACACTACTTTCACTGTGTTGCCTGTTGCTGAGCGCACTACTCTAGATATTGTTGCCCAGCATCAAAACAACAACAAAGCTGGGAATATTTTGTTTTCTGGTTTAGGTCCCACTGAATTTGAGCGAGTGAGCCATCTCTCCACTGCGAGAGAGATCTGGGCTACCCTCCAGGCGCACCATGAGGGGACAGCCCAGGTCAAGGCTCGTCTCTATCAGACCTACTAGAGTGAATATGAGAACTTCACACAAAAGCCGGGTGAATCTGTTGAAGCGTTGTTTGGTCGTTTTCAATCGATCATAAACAAGCTTCGGGAAAACAAGGCTGAGGGTGTTCAGTTAGTCTCAGATCATGAGCAGGCGCTCAAGGTTCTCCATACCTTGGACCCTAAGATCTGGGAGATCTAGGTATCCTCTATCATTAAGAACACTTCTTATGATACCTTGACCATTTCTGAGTTGTTTAGCAAGCTGAATACCACCGAGGTTGATACCCAGTTGAGATCAAATCTCACTGGCTCTGGATCAAAGTCTCTGGCCCTTGCTACACCTTCTGTTGATCCCTCTTCTGTGAGATGTGCTGGGTTCTCTTTGATGTCTATCACTGAGGACCAGCTTGAGTCGTTAGGAGATGATGATTTGTGTCTTTTCAATAATAGAGTGTGTCATGTTTATGACAAGAGAATGTTCAAAAGACATGGCACGAAATCCGGTTGCTTTGAGTGTGGTGACCCAGGACACATCATCGCCGACTGCCCCAAGCGTAATGGTCACAAAAAGGGCACCGGTGGTGGCTTCCATGACTCCGGCAAGCACGACAGCTCTTCCTTCAACAAGGGCAAGCCAAATACCAAATTCTTCAGAAAGCCCCTGAAGGACTACCGGCGAGAGAACAAGAAGCACGACAAGGCCTTCTTCGCCGAGATGGAGAAGAGCTACTCCAAGCGGTCCACGTCTTCTTCCTCTTCATCAAGCTCAAGCGATGAGGAGATCGTCATCAGGAAGGGGAAGGATAAGGACGATCTGGCGGGTCTTTGCTTCATGGGCTTTGGGGACAGACCGAAGAGCCGCTCACATCAGCGTCAAAGATCCCGCGAGAGCTTCTACTCAATGGCTCTTGGGGATTAGGAAGAGAAGGGCTCCTCCGATGACTCCGACGACGAAGACAACGAAAAGGTATCATCTTATGAACGCGAAATCGTTGATTTGCTTGAAAGAAATCGTCAGGAGTTAAAATATCAGGAAAAACTGCTTAGAGGGGCTAAGAAGAGGATAGATGAGTTAGAGAGTGAGCTTGCCGTGGCCAACGACAGAATTGAGAGTCCATCTTCTCCCTTGCTTGGGTGATAGCAGTGAGTGCCCAAAGTGTGAGGTGCTTCTTTGTGACCTGTCGACTCTGAAGTCCAGGTACACAGAAAGGGTTGATGAGAGGGACACTTTGGCCACTGAGCTTGAGAACGCTCAGCTGGAGCTGAAAGATGCTCATGCCACTGTCGTCGTGCCCTGTGTTGATTGCCCATCTCATCTAGCAAGTCTAGCTGAGCTGAAAGTCAAGGGTGATGCGCATTTAGGTGATTTGGAGAGAGTGAGAGCTGAGCTGGCATAGACTAGGCTAGATCTTGAGACACTGTCAGTTCCACCCACTATCTGTGAGAACTGCTTGTCTCTTAGACTGGAGTTGATTAAGCAGAAAGCCGAGAAGTCTGTCCAGGTAGATAGCGAGTGTGAGACCTGCTTGTCTCAGGTGGAGGTATTAGCTTCCTTGAGAGAGGAGCTAGCTGATTCTCAGAATGAAAATTTTTACCTCCATTCTATCCTGAGTTGGATCAGTTCCAGAGAGCCACAGCTCGGCATGATGATCCAATAGTTTAAGAGGCAGGATGGGTTTGGGGTAGGTTACACCTACACCAAGGCTGACTTTGAGAGTGCCATTAGTCGGGCAGTGGAGTGGAGTAAAATGACTCTTGAGCAGATGATGAGGACATCACTTCACATGATACACACATGGAGCCTCCACCTACAATTTAATTACAAGGACCAATCACACGCGCCCGTGCCCGTCGCTTGAAGCATGAGGTTAATTCTTTTCTTAGCAACTATGTTAATATTTGTTCGGATGGGATGCTACTGAATACTAGTGATATTTTGTTGCTTAGGAACATGGGAGATGGAATAGAAGAGTTGGAGTTGAAGATGAAGTCGCACGGATGATTTGAAGTCAAGAATTCGCTGGTTCGGACTACATCGACCACCATGCACCATAATGGGCATAACTTCCTCATACGAAGTCCGATTGGCGCGTTCTTGGACTTTTTGGAAAGCTGAGGAGAAGACGGATCGTTTGCCATTGGTTTTGCCTCATTTTGAGTATCGAGCCGTCCTGTGTGTCTGAAACAGTCCTGCATGACAGAATTGGGCCGTGTTGGCCCATAGTCTGAGTCTGTTCGCCTTCTACTGAGTCTGTTCGCCTTCTACTGAGTCTGTTCACCTTCTACAGGCTGCCCACGCCTTATATACTCACGCCATCCGCCTTTAGGGTTAGGTTTTGCTTTGTTTGCATCTACACTTGTGTGTTTAGATCCCGCCCCTTGCACCGGACCGATTGGCTGCTGCATAGGCGTTTGTGAAACCACACCTTTTCATCGTTTGTCTGTGATTTGGAATTCGACTTGTATCCTTCCTGTTCTTGCTTGTGTTCTTGGGTTCGCTTGCAGGAATTAGCCTTCGTGGCGAGGTCAATCGCGTCCTGCGTGGTTGATAACCAACGGAGACAGTGGTGTAATGATTGCAAGGTTTTGATCCGCCGGACCGGAGCCTTGGATCCGCCGGACCTGGACCTCATGGCCGAAGCTTTAGGAAGAACCAAGGGCCGCACTTTGAGCCGCGTTTTGGTCCGAACTCTCATGATGATTTCCGCTTTTCAGCTTTTGAGCAGATGGCTCGACACTAGTTTAGTTCTTTTGCTAAACCTGGTGCCGGACCATTTGCTCCCCCTTACAACCACTGATTGATCAGGATCGGGGACTCGAGGACGTTTGGATCATGGACTTAGGATGCTCTCGCCACATGACGGGACATCGAAGATGGTTCTCCAGTCTCACTCCCCCGAGCTCCAAAGAGTACATCACATTCGGGAACACTGGTCAAGGGAAGGTAAACGGTTTTGGCTCAATCCGCAGCTTTGACCATTTCTCGTTAAAGAACGTTGCTTTGGTTGGAAATTTGAACTTCAATTTGATTTCTGTTTCGCAACTTCTTGAGGATGGGTTGGAGGTTCGTTTTATTAAGGGCAGTTCTTCTGTGATTGATTCTAGAGGGTCTTTGATTTGCCAGATTTTACCATTCGACAAAGTTTTTTGAATTGACTTCTCTAGTTCTTTTGGCCCTTCTCGCTGTTTGATTGCTGGATCCTCTTCTGAGCTCTGGAATTGGCATAGGAGGTTAGGTTATTTGAGTTTTGATCTCATAGTCAGGTTGAGCTCTATGGACTTCATCCGAGGATTGCCCAAGCTTAAGATGGAGAAGGATTTAGTTTGCCATCCCTGTCGTCATGGGAAAATGGTTGCCGCTTCTAACTCACCTATGACTCAGGTGATGACTTCGTATCCGGGTGAGTTGTTACACATCGACACTGTCGGTCCAGCTCGTGTACGTCTGTCGGTGGGAAGTGGTACGCGCTTGTCATTGTTGACGACTTTTCTCGATTCTCGTGGGTTTTCTTTTTGGAGTCTAAGGATGAAACTTTTCTTTTTGTTCATGACCTGATTTTGAAGCTGAAGAATGAGAACAATGGTCGGATGCGAGCAATTCACTCCAACAATGGCTCTGAATTCAAGAACTCTCAGTTCGTCAGCTTTTGTAGTGATCAGGGTCTTGACCATTAGTTTTCTGCTCCTTACAATCCCCCACAGAACGGCATTGTGGAACGAAAGAACCGCACGCTAGTCGAGAGGGCCAGGACGATGCTCGATGAGCACAGGACTCCTAGGCAATTTGGGGATGAAGCCATGAACACGGCTTGCTATCTGGCCAACCGCATTTTTCTTAGAGCTTACCTAGGTAAGACCTCATACAAGTTGTGGTTTGGCAGACAGCCCAAGGTGAGCCACTTGTGAGTGTTTGGCTGCAAGTGCTTTGTGCTCAAGAAGGGAGGGCATTTGGACAAGTTTGAGTCTCGTTGCTGGGATGGAGTCTTTCTTGGTTATGCATTGCATTCTCGAGGCTTCCGTGTTTAGAACCTCGACTCCCAGTAGCTTGTCGAGACTTGTGAGGTTTCATTTGATGAGTCCTTGCCTTCTTTGACTTCTTCTTTTGAGCTTTCTGGTGATGGTGAGCTCGGAGAGTCCATCTTCGAGGAAGATGAGGATACTCTAGCTATTGATGAGGGTGGGCCTTCTACACCACCTACAGAACCCACACCTTCTGAGACTTCGACTGTGGACGAGGGCGGACCTCTGATCACTTCTTCCACTTCGATTGAGCCCCCTCAGTTGAGTCCAGAGGTGCCAGCTGTTGACTACGGTGAGGTGACTTCAGATCACCAGGGATCCCGAGCAGTTCAGCGTGATCACCCCTCAGAGCTCATCATCGGTGATTTGTCTGCAAGGACTTTGCATTCTTCTGTTGACTCACTTGTTGTGTTTGTTGAATATGCTTTTGTTACATCTTTTGAGCCCAGAGACGTTTCTCATGCTCTTTCTGACTCGAACTGGATTAATATCATGCAAGAAGAGCTTGAGAATTTTGTCCGCAATCGGGTTTGGACACTGGTTGAGCCGCCACCCGGATGCAACCCCATAGGCACACAGTGGGTGTTCAAGAACAAGCAAGGTGAAGATGGGGTTGTAGTGCTGAACAAAGCTCGACTAGTTGCCCAGGGTTTTTGCCAGAAGGAGGGCATTGATTTTGAAGAAACTTTTGCCCCTGTTGCCCGTCTTGAGTCCATTCGCATTCTCTTAGCTTTTGCCGCTTCGAAGGGTTTTAAGCTTTTTCAAATGGACGTCAAGAGTGCTTTTCTGAACGGGTACATAGAGGAGGAGGTTTATATTAGGCAGCCCCCCGGTTTTGAGAACCCCAAGTTTCCTCGACATGTTTTTAAGTTGCAAAAAGCTTTATACGGTCTAAAGCAAGCCCCAGGGCTTAGTATGACCGGTTAAATTAGTTTTTGTTGGGGAAGGGCTTTGTGATGGGTTCTGTGGATAAAACTCTCTTCTTGCTCAGAGATGCTTCAGATTTTTTAGTCGCTCAGATTTACGGGGACGATATTATCTTTGGTGGTACTACTAATGATCTTGTGTCCAAGTTTTCTGAGCAGATGCACAGCGAGTTTAAGATGAGCCTCATGGGTGAGCTCAAGTACTTTTTAGGGCTCCAGATCAAGCAGACCAAGGACGACACCTTCATTCACCAGGATAAGTACACTCGAGACATGTTGAAGAAGTTTGACTTTGGTGGAGAGCTGAAGCCTCAAATGACCCCAAAGGGCATATCCGGGGGCTTGGACAAGGACGAGAGCGGCGTCAAGGTCAATGAGAGAGAATTTCGAGGGATGATCGGTTCGCTGCTGTGCTTGACGGTGATGAGGCCAGATATACAGTTCGCCATGGGACTTTGCGCGTGCTTCCAGTCTTCACGTCGCGCGTCTCATCGGCAAGCTGTCAAGCGCATTTTCAGGTATCTTACCTATGCGCCTGATCTCGGTCTTTACAATTCAGCATCATCATCTCTTGATTTATCTGGCTTTTCGGACGCTGACTTTGGTGGGTGCCAGTTGGATCGCAAGTCAACTTCCGGTACTTGCCAGTTTCTTGGATCGTCTCTTATTTCTTGGTCTTCTCGAAAGCAATCTGGAGTTGCTCTTTTGACCACTGAGGCTGAGTATGTAGCTGCTGCTAGCTGCTGCTCACAGTTGGTTTGGATGATTTCCACTCTGCGAGATTTTGGGTTGTTCTTTCCTACCAGAGTTCCTCTGTTTTGCGACAGCACAAGTGCTATTAGTGTAGGGAAAAACCCTTGTCTCCATTCAAAATCAAACACATTGATGTGCGCTTTCATTTTCTGCGGGATCAATATGAGAAAGGTGTCATTGACCTTGTTCATGTTGATACGCATCATTAGTTGGCTGACATTTTCACCAAACCCCTAGATCAGTCTACTTTTGAGCGTTTACGAGGGGATTTGGGTGTTGTGTATCCTTTTTAGGATATTTTGAGTCAGTTTTTGTTGGGGGAAAATATCTCATCTTCAGGGTTATTGCCGAAGCAACATAAAGGCAGTCAGCAGGTTCGAAGGTTCCCAGAAGATCATCTTCGAAGATACCCGGAACCCGGTTCGAAGCACGAAGATAGGCCTTGGTTCGAAGTACATCTTCGAACTAAAGCTTTCCAAGATCTTTTCTGCCAGCTAAGATGGAAGATTTATCTTCTATCTCATTAGATTAGTCTTTTACCATTTTAGCCCTATTGAGGGAATCGCATAGTTTCCACTATGTCGGTTGTAATAGAGGGGTAAATAGGTCTTTTCCTTAATGTTTGGGCCTATAAATACCCCCCATTTTACCCTGTAATAGGGACCGAATACAAGTTATTCAATACACACATTCGAACTATTCTAAGTTATTATCCTTTCGGAGGCTTAGAACAGTTCTCTTCGCAAACACTTCGTTTGTTAGTTTCTTTTCTACAGAAACCTGTTAGCGTAATCTTTTACGCCAACAGTTGGCGCCGTCCGTGGGGAACCTAGTCCGAAAAACTTCGTTCTCTACCAACTTCTTACATCATGCCTCCTAAGCGGAGCGCACCTCGCAATCCCACTCGGAGGCCCTCTCGGATCTCCGGAGAGATACCCTTCGACACAGTTGAAGTCGGAGGGTCTTCGGCTTTCCCTCCACAAACTCTGGAAGGGGCTTCTATCCCTCGTGCATACGAAGCCTCTCCGCCAACCCCTTCCATACTCCGGCAGCCTGGAGTCAATTCTCCACCCTCTATCCCGATTCGAACTATCCTAACAGTTCTCAAGACCCAGAAGGTCCTTCCGGACGAGATGAAGATAGCCTTGGAGATATGGCCACTCAAATGGCCAAACTTCAAGCTGAGGTAGCAAGATGGCGACAAGAAGCTGCGAACAGGCTTCGCTCTCAAGCCATCCCAACTATCCCAGAAGTGCCCGAAGATGATGATATTGATTATCCCGAAGCCCCGGAGAACGCCTCCTACGACAATGAATCTCCGTTGCATCCTGAGCTGCAGAAGGTTCGCTTTGATCCAAAGTTTAAAACTTCGAAGCTCTGCAAGTATGCCGGAGATGAAGATCCCAGAGAGTTCGTTCGTTCTTATGCCCTAGCGATTGAGGCTAGTGGTGGAGTCAGAGACACTATGGTGAAGTGCTTCCCGTTAGCTCTTCAAGGAGTGGCGTTGAGATGGTTCTGGTCTTTAAAGCCAGGATCAATCAATTCTTGGTCACAGTTGAAGAGGAAGTTTATAAGTAACTTTCAGGGCACCTTCGTGCCTCCTATGTCAACAGGAAGCCTTTTCCAAGTGAAACAGCTCCCCGGAGAAACATTGAGGCAGTACTTTAAGTGCTTCGCTCATACGAAGTCGCAAATTCGGGGGCTGTCCACATCCTCAGTGGTTGATGCGGCTCGGGAAGGCGTCAGTCATCAAGGCCTTCTGGATAAACTGCATCGGAAGAGCATCTCCTCAGTCTCACAGTTGATGTCATATTTCGAAGAGTATGCGAGGTCAGAAGAGGGTTGGCTTCGGAGGACTGCTGCTACTTCGACAGTATTGCAAGAAGTTAAAGCAGAAGTGAAGACTTTGGCACAGCCGCAGGAACCAGTCTTCGAAGTGCAACATGATCGAAGAAGAGGGCAAAAGCACCCTCGCTCTGAAGTCTTGAATATTGCACCCCCACAGAAGTTTGCACCAAGAGCTCCACAGTCTACGGGGAACAAGGCCAGCGGCTGGAGGCCGCCAGGGAAAACGGCTGGCAAGGGCCAGACCCTTTTTTGCTGTATTCATGGAGAAAATCGAAGCCATGCAACTGATACTTGCAAGGCAATCCTTACCCTAAGGGGAGAGTACTTGGAGAGAACTTCGGGTCGAGGCAGTACCGACCGAAGTCCAGCAGCAACGCGCCCTGAGCCGGTCCAGGCTGTGGCGCGAATAGAAAATTTCGATGCTGCAAGGCACCCTCCGGTGGCCAATGTTATGCCACCTCCGAAGCAAGAGGAAGGGCAAGATAGAGGAAAAAGAGTAGTTCTCCCTATCTCCGGAGGAGGTACCCTCGGAAGCATGTCCAAGAGACAGCGAAGAGAGTACGTTCGGGAAGTAGGTCATATTGGGACTTCGTCATCTGCAGCTGCAATGCCGGAGTGGTCTCATGTTCCGATATCTTTCTCTGCGGAGGATGCAGCTGGTATTAAGTTCCCGCACGCAGATCCATTGGTTATCACTGCTGATATTGCAGGGACTGAAGTCCGAAGGGTGCTAATTGACGGAGGTAGTTCGGCAGATATCATTTTTCTGCAAGCCTTCGATCAGTTATGCATTTCCAGGAATCATCTCCTCCCAGCGGCTCGTCCTCTGCAAGGCTTCGCAGGACCTCCGCTTGATGCACTTGGCCAGATAGGCCTGGAAGTTACCTTCGGAGAAGGTTTATTAGCCCGAACTGAAGAAGTTATCTTTGATGTGGTAGATGCCCCGTATGCTTATAATGTCATTTTCGGACGGGGCATGTTGAATCAGTTCGGAGCTGTGGCGCATCACAACTACTTGTGCATGAAGATGCCCACACAAGCAGGAGTCGTAACAATCTTCGGAGATCAAGCCATTGCTCGGAGGGCAGAATATGGTCATGGTCCCCCTCTTGATCCGAGGCAAGTAAACAGTGTGCAGGATAATGAAGAAATTTTTTCAGCCTCCTCCGAAGCTTCGAAGAAGTCTTTTCCGAGACCGAGTCCCGAAGGAGAGATTGCAACGAAGGTCATTGTTAAAGATGGTAAAGAATACACTTTTCAATTTGGTAAAGATTTACCTCCTGAAGTTGCAACCTCCTTGGAAAAGGTCGTGGAAGAAAATTTGGATGTCTTCGCTTGGTCTGACGAAGATATCACCGGAGTCGATCGGGATATCATTGAACACAGTTTACTTGTAAACCCGAAGGCCCGGCCTGTTCGACAAGGACTCCGGAAGATGTCCGCAGAGAGAGCTGCTCTAGCTAAGGACGAAGTTGAAAAACCGTTGAAGGCTGGGATTATCAGAGAAGTGGCTCACACAGAATGGTTAGCCAACCCAGTCTTCGTCAGGAAGAAGTCTTCCGGGAAGTGGCGCATGTGCATCGATTTCACATCCTTGAATAAAGCGTGCCCACGTGACCCCTACCCCATGCCCCGAATTGATCAACTGGTTGACTCCACTGCAGGTTCGGAGTTATTAAGCTTCCTTGACGCGTATTCTGGTTATCGTCAAATATGGTTGAAGCGCGAAGATGAAATCAAGACAAGCTTTGTAACTCCTTCGGGAGTCTTCTGCTATGTAAGAATGCCCTTTGGCCTAAGAAATGCCGGGGCTACTTTTTCAAGATTAGTTGCTAAGGCTTTAGGTCATCAACTAGGTCGCAATGTGGAGGCCTATATGGATGATATTGTAATAAAGAGTGCTTTAAAGCACCAACATAGCCTAGACTTAGCAGAAACATTCCATAGCCTTCGGGCATGTGGGATCCGTCTTAACCCCGAAAAATGTATATTCGGAGCTAAGGCTGGAAAGTTGTTAGGGTATTTAGTTTCAAGTAGGGGAATTGAAGCTAGCCCTACTCAAATAACTGCGCTGCAGAAGATGGCTCCTCCGGAGAATTTAAAGCAAGTGCAAAAGCTGACTGGACGTCTGGCCGCACTTAGCAGGTTTTTATCAAGGTCTGCAGAGAGGACCTTGCCAATATTTAAAGCTTTGAAAGGGTCCGAAGATTTTGCATGGACACCGGAGTGTCAGAAAAGCTTCGAAGATATTAAAGATTATCTCAGCAATCTTGCTACACTCACGGTGCCTATTGCGGATGAAACCCTACTCCTGTACCTTGCAGCTACAGGTTCAGCTGTCAGCACAGTCCTTGTCAGAGAAGTGGATTTCAATGGGAAGTTGGTCCAAAATCCTGTCTATTTTGTATCCGAAGCATTGTCAGGAGCGAAGACAAGATACTCCGAACTTGAGAAGTTCGTTTATGCTCTGATAATGGCTTCGAGGAAGCTAAGACATTATTTTTTGGCTCATAATGTAATTGTACCAACTTCGTATCCCTTAGGAGATATGCTCCGAAGCAAAGATTCCACTGGAAGGATTGGAAAGTGGGCAGTCGAGCTAGCACCTTTCGGCATATCTTTCTTGGCAAGGACAGCTATCAAATCCCAAGTCCTAGCAGACTTCGTAGCAGAGTGGACTCCACCTGCGAATTTGACTCCGGAGAAATCAAATGACGGAGTTTGGACTGTTTACTCCGATGGGGCTTTCCAAGCATCCGGAGCAGGCATTGGGGCAGTGTTGATTTCACCGTCAGGGCAAAGAGCAAAGTACTCCGCAAGACTCAACTTTAAGTCTACCAATAATATAGCGGAGTATGAAGGGATTTTATTGGGACTCCGGAAAGCACGTGCTCTAGGGGCTACAAGAATAATTATAAAAACAGATTCTCAGATAGTAGCAGGGCACGTAGACAAAAGTTTTCAAGTTCGACATCCACAGCTTGCAAAGTACTTACAAGAAATCCGCAAAATCGAAGCACACTTCAAGGGTATTTCCATTCGGAGTATACCAAGAGCGGAAAACGTGCAAGCAGACATTTTAGCGAAGGCTGCAGCCGGAGCTGTGGATGTGCCTGAAGAAGCTTTCTATGAGGAGCTCAATATACCTTCGGTGCCACAAATTGCCTCTGCAGAGATTCTTTGCATTCCTAGTGCAGATTGGAAAGATTCGATCATAGAACTCTTGCATGGAGGAACAAATTTGCCCGAAGAGCCCCAGTTGTCAAGATTAAAGCTCAGAGCAAGAAACTATTAGTTAATCAACGGTATATTATACAAGGCCGGAGTATGTTCCCCTCTACTCCGATGTATATCTCAAGTCGAAGGCCAATAAATTCTTCGAGAAATTCACGAAGGCCTTTGTGGAAGCCATTTAGCCCCTAGAGCTCTGGCAGGAAAAACACTTCGCCAGGGGCTTTATTGGCCCACAATAACAGCTGATGCGGAGAGCTTGGTCCGCACTTGTCAAGGATGCCAGTGGATGGGTCGACGGAGTCATCGCCCACCAACATCTCTTCAAGTCATTGCTCCGGTATGGCCCATGGCCAGATGGGGTATGGATCTAATTGGTCCCTTTCCGTTAGCAAAGGGAAATCTGAAGTTCGCAGTGGTAGCTATTGAATATTTTTCTAAGTGGGTAGAAGCAGAGCCCTTAACAGCTATCACTTCAAACAATGTACAGAAATTCTTCTGGAAGAACATTATTTGCCGGTTCGGAGTGCCTAGATATCTCACAGTTGATAATGGAACACAGTTCGACGCAGAACCCTTCAAGAAGTTTTGCGAAGACCTAGGCATTCAGCTATGTTTTGCTGCAGTGAGACATCCTCAGTCGAATGGAGCCGTAGAGCGAGCCAATGGAAATATTTTATCAGGGCTAAATCGAAGAATAGTAGGATTATCAAAGGGACTGTGGACCGAAGAGCTTCCGAAGATTTTGTGGTCCATTCAGACTACGCAAACAAGGTCCACAGGTTTTACTCCGTTCAGACTACTATTCGGAGATGAAGCTATGACTCCAACGGAGCTCAAAGGGGGATCATTTCGCAGCACCGAACCGGACAGTGAAGAAGAAAGACAAGCTTCGTTAGATTTGTCAGAAGAAACAAGACTTCGGGCTGTAGCTAATTTATCAAAGTATCATCAGCAGACGAAGACTTGGTATGACCCGAAGGTTAAGCTCAACGAGTTAAGGCCGGGTCATCTTGTTCTACGAAGCATTATAGCACCAGGGAAGTTAGGCAATAAATGGGAAGGTCCATATCTAATTGTCCGCACAGGGCGCCCTGGTTCATTTAAACTAGCTAATTTAGAAGGTGAAGAGTTAGCACATACTTGGCATGCGGAGCACCTAAAGCGATACTTCGCATAAGGGCTCCTTGTAATTCGCTTGTAATCACCTCTAAATTAATAAAGCATATGACCCTGACAGTTGCCTTCCCCTCATAGACTTCCAGCTTCCGAGTGGACGCACTGGAACCGCGGGGTCGACCGAGAGGGAAGTGTCATTAAGCTGGGTTGTATTTTCGGACTTCGAACCCATAAAGTTCGAAGCCTCTGACGTGGGGGCTGACATAATTCGGAGCCCAGGCCACCGGCTTGTAGGCATCCGTAAAAGAGCCCAAAACCACACTCTACGGAGTCCAAGCCATTGGCTGGTAGACTTCTGCAAAAATAGCCGAAGGTGGCTAAATTATACGGAGTCCAAGCCATTGGCTGGTAGACATCCGTAAAAAGAGTCCAAAGAGACCATTGCAAACTCCGAACCATTGGTTCGTCAGAGATCGCAAAGACAAGCCGAAGGTGGCTAAATCAAAACAGCATTTAAGCCATGAGCTTCGAATGTCTGTTAACATAGTCCAAAGTGACAAATTTTTTAAAGACACTAAAGTGTCCTGAAAGTTATCTCAAGTGATTTCTTTCATAAAACAAAGGTACTAAGCTACCATTCTTCTGACTGCAAAAAGTCGAAGACATTTCATAAGATTTCAAAAGATCTTTAAATGACAGAGGGGCTCCGAACCCCCAAAAAATTGTACTCCGAAGTTTTTTCTTTGCGCATAACCATCTTTGAATACATTTTGAAGTTGCTTATACCCAAAGAGGGGCTGGTAAATATGGAGACAATTTTAAATAGGCATTCATTATTAAAATAAATGTGTTTACAGATTACACCATGAAAAATTGGTATCTATACCAAGAAGGAATCGGAGACCTCTTCGGTCCCGAGAGCTAGGGGTGGAACGACTGGTTCCAACGTCGGAAGTCCTAAGAACTTTACGTTTAACCCTCTTCCTCCCCTTCGAAGCTCTAAAATCCTTCTGCTCTTGTTGAAGCTCGGCCCAAGTTCGAAGTCGCTCGGGGCTTCTTTCCCAGCTTCTAAGATCTTCAGATCTTTTATTTCGAGCTTCACCTTCGTCTTCAGACCAATTAGTGTCTTCAGAAGACGAGGTGTTTGCGTCAACCTCTTTATCTTCCTCTTTAATATAAGACAATACGTCTTTGATTACTTCGGGCGCAATTACGCCGGAGTCATCTCGAGGAATAAGAAATCGATGACGCTTATAACTCTTTAGAAGTTCGAAGGTGTTCCACAATGAGCGAAGTTCGTTGTTAAGCTCTAACACTTCGATATCTTCCATAAGAGGCAAAGCCTAAAAATATGACAAACAAGACTTTCATTGATAAATGTTTACAAGAATGAGCTTTACATAATCAAAAAATCCTAAATAATTCCTAAACCTGCGGGTTCGGAGGAGGCTGACTGCTCGAAGCTTGGCTCCGAACTTGCTTCTGGCGTTGGCCTTCATCGATCCAAGCCTTGATCGCCGAACGACCTTCGGCTCTCCATGAGGTTTGAAAGGCTCGCCAGGCGGCAGTCACGCCTTCGGAAGGATTCAAAAGCCACTCGTCGTCGAAGGTAATGGAACCCTCTGCACTCGGAGTGATTGTTCGGCCCAAATCCTCGTAGTAACGAAGTAATCCGAGGGCAGACACTTGTCCGGAGAGTTCTCCATAACGCATGCCTGCCGTCTTCATTTGCTTCGCTGCTCCTTGGATCCTCTTTAACCGGCGCAGCAGAGTCACATTGTCATCCGAAGGAAGTGATCCAGTAGTACCGAAGTACTCCAGAACACCTAGCATATGTTCGATGACCTCCGTAGCCACCTTCTCTGACTTGATCTTTTCTTCAATTAGTGCATCCTTGCTCGAAGTCGTTTCTACCAAAACTCCGGAAATCCTAGCATTCTCCGTAATTAGATCTTTCTTCTGGTTTAGGAGTTGGCTAGTTTCCTCTTGGAGCCTTACAAGTTCGGACCCAGCACTAGCATGCTCCAGCCGCATCTTTTCAATTTCAGCCTGAAGCACAATTCTTTCTGCTTCGAACTCTTTATTAACAGCCTCCAAGCCCTGTCTGGCCCTACGCTCCGCCGAAATCACATTATCCATTTGAAGTACTCTAGCTTCGGAGAAAGATAAGTTGCGTTTAAGAGCTTCATTTTCTTCCCGAAGCTGAGCAATTTCATTTTCGTTCGATAAAGCTGCAGCACGGGCCAAGACCGCTTGCTAAGAAGAGAAAAAACTGAAGTAAGAAATTATTCATTTATAATTTGCTGCTGGTTCGAAGATGTACTTCGAACCCAATATAATTCGCTAAAAGATATCAGTTCGAAGGTGCTCCGTACCTGGTAGGCTGCTCGTTCTAAATCAACGTTGAGCTCCGAATTCTTCGCCTTGCTTAATTTTGCTACCAGCTCTGTCTCCCCAACTTCCCGACTCACTCGACCTAAAGGTTTGAGCAAAGTCCGAAGTCCTCTTCTTTTCTCCAAAAAAGGAGTTAAAAGAGGGAGCAGAGCCGAAGCCTTTTGGTCTTCCCTGTTTGGCGAAGCTCCGGAGTGTTCTCCTGAGGTCCTTGGAACTTCCGAAGATGGCCCCCCCTCAGTTGATTCACTTTCATCTGTTGATTCAGACGAAGTTGATCCTTGAGTAGGGAGAGGCTCTATGTGTCTTTTACCCCTTCCAGGCCTTGTTGAGTGACCTCCGGGTGCGGCTCCGAAGTTGTCGAAGGCCTTTGAATTATGTCTTCGTGATGTACTTCTACAGCAGGAGGCTCTGCAAAAACAAAAATATTATACATTGTATAATTTTGCGGAAAATAATAAAGAATTATGCGAAATTTACCTTCGACATTCTGCGGGAGATCGAGCACTGGACTGCTCGGAGGATCGAAGGTGAAGTCATCATCTGAATCCACAGTTAAATTTTCTGCTGTCGGAGCATCTCCATGAGCAGTCCTTTCCTCCACAACTGAAGTTGCAGGAACTTCGACTTCATCTTCACCCATAGGGGCTTCGATTTGCTCCTCTTGAGTATCCGGAGCTCTTACTTCTTCAATGTTAGCTTGGGGCTCCGGTATACCTGCAGTATCTTCAATGTGAATATTTCGTTGAGCTGCATCTTCATCAATCAATCTCACTAATAATATACCTTCATCTTCTTTAGAACCAGATATTGAGGTTCTTGAGCTCGAAGGCGCAGGATTCGAAGGTGCGAGATTTTTTGGCTTCCGAGCCACCTTCTTCACCGGAGTCCTTGCGGAGCTTGAAGCTCCGGCTTCAGCCATTCTTTTCTTGGGTCCTTTCTCCAGAGGCACCCAGTCCATCAGAGGGGGCGGAGTTAACTCCAACATTCCCCATACTCTGTTAAACCTTTCCCAACTCCCGACCAATTTAATTCGCCATTCTTTTTCAGTCGGAGTTGGGGCACCCAAAATCTTCTCCGAAGCCCTTACAATTTGCTCTGAAGTAATAGGGGCTGAAGAAGCTAAAAAATAATTCAAGTTAGTCTTTCTTCGAAGTAAATATGTACAATGCATGTTGGTTTCGAAGTTACCTGCAGGGCTCGAAGTAAAATTGATCTTGCGAAGACCGCCTTCCGAGTCATCCTCGAAGACGATAGGCCAGTTGGCCATCAGCGGAGGAATTTGCAGTCCGAGGAATTCTTCGGCTAAGTCCCGCATGCTTAACCTTTGGCTAATTTTCTGAAGCAGGTTAAGACGAGCTTCGAGCTAGCCTTCGTCAGGCTGCACTAAGGCTTCTTTCCGGAATTGAATTTCTTTGAGGGGCCCAGCCAGAGTACTGCTCGCTCCATCTTCGGCATAGAACCACCTCAGGACCCAATTAGTGTACCATCTAGCATTGATGGCCTTGGCAGGAAACTGAAGGGCATATTCGTCCCGAAGCCTAAAGTTGATAGAGCCGAAGGATACTACCACTTTTTCACCTCCGGAGCCTACGAAGGTCTTCGGCTGGCAAGTTGCTCTATGAAGTGCAGCGAAGATTTCTGCCCTCCCCTCACAACCTTCGGCTCTCAGCGCCCATTCAAAGATAGCTAACCTAGCTACTGCATTCAGAGATAATTGAGGGAGGGTTACATGAAACAGATCCAATACCTCCGCCAGGAAGTCTACAGCAGGAAGGCCCAAGCCAGCTTCGAAGAAAGCTTCGAATACTACTACTTCTCCGGGTCTTGGTGATGGAATCGATTCTTTGCCCGGCTTCCGAATCATAACTCCATTACTAATTTTTCCCCCTGCTGTGATTGCCAAAGACTCTCTCTTGCAGGTAGAAGGCCCCAACTCAAAAGATTGATCCAAATATTTGGTCGATGGCGGGCACAGACCTTGGTCATCGGCGATTTGGGGATTTCTCCCCCTTGCCGCCATGGATGTCGCCGCCCGCATCGGAGGTGCCGCCGCCAACGCTACCGCCGCTGCCGCTGCGGCCGCCTGTTGTCGAGCCAAGGCCGAAGGAGGTGCAGATCCCTTGGTCTTCACCATCGCGATCGCCGGATTGCTCTGAGGAAATGGAGGCTAGGGCTCAAGAACTCAAAGGGCTCAAAAGTTTTTGATTGCTAGAATGCGGTGAAAAGGTAACCGGGTAACTTCTAGGCCCTCTATTTATAGCCTAGACTTCACTTTCTTACCGTTAATCCATGTCGTTTCGCATTCCTGCCGTTACTTCTTTTACGAAATTAACGCCTGCTACAGTTTCCGTTGGAAACAGAAACTAACGGCTATTTCTTCTAAGTCTGAAAAGACTTTCGAACTTCCTAAGTCAGTTCTAAGATAGTTCGAAAAACAATTACCTTAAGACTGATTCGGAGTTCATATCTTCATGCATTTCGGAGATAAAATAAAAACCAATAACCCCTATGATTGGTTATCTTTTCCTTTCGTATACTGTTCTCCTAACGTTACAGGTCAACGGAGAAGCGTATTCGAGGGGCTACTGTTGGGGGAAAATATCTCATCTTCAGGGTTATTGCCGAAGCAACATAAAGGCAGTCATCAGGTTCGAAGGTTCCCAGAAGATCATCTTCGAAGATACCTGGAACCCGGTTCGAAGCACGAAGATAGGCCTTGGTTCGAAGTACATCTTCGAACTAAAGCTTTCCAAGATCTTTTCTGCCAGCTAAGATGGAAGATTTATCTTCTATCTCATTAGATTAGTCTTTTACCATTTTAGCCCTATTGAGGGAATCGCATAGTTTCCACTATGTCGGTTGTAATAGAGGGGTAAATAGGTCTTTTCCTTAATGTTTGGGCCTATAAATACCCCCCATTTTACCCTGTAATAGGGACCGAATACAAGTTATTCAATACACACATTCGAACTATTCTAAGTTATTATCCTTTCGGAGGCTTAGAACAGTTCTCTTCGCAAACACTTCGTTTGTTAGTTTCTTTTCTACAGAAACCTGTTAGCGTAATCTTTTACGCCAACAGTTTTCTTTCTTCTTTACTCTTCTCTTGAGTCTTTTTGTGTGTGTTCATATCATACATACTCACATATCAGACTTTTGAGCCTGCTTCTGTTATATGATTGAACTGCTTTACTTATTCTAGCTGGTACATGCTTTTGATTACTTGTCAATGATCATGCTTTGGTTCAGTTCACTTGATATGTCTGATATCTGTCATATGCATGGATTTTATGCTTTAAACTTGAAAATGATCACCATTGCTTTTGGTAACTAGCATGTGTAGGCTGAGTGTTTTTGCTATCTGTTACATGCCTTGTAGCTAGTTTCTCACATAGATGCAGATATGCAACTTGGACATCTTTATGCTTTAACATGGAAAATGTGCTAAAAACAATGAAAAATCAGAAAAATGAAAATTCCATGCCTTTTTATGCTTGAGTTGAAAAGATCCAGGTGGGTTTGCTTTGTCGCATTGCATTGTTCTGGACTGCTTACCATAGCACTTTGGTATGAACTAGGACAGTGTAATGTATGCTAGGACCAATGTCTTAAGCTTCTGATGGTCCAGTTCTGGCCTAGGCTTGACTTGGTCGGTCAGCATAAGGTTTGACTTCCAAATAACCCCTGGCAAAAATGAAAAAAGAAAAAGAAAAAGCCTGAAAATTTAAAAGATAACAAGTTTGCTGAAGCACTCTGTTTTGGACAGTGCTTATCTTGGTAGATATCAGTTAGCTTCTGCCATCTCATGCTTTACCTTGCTTGTCAACTGGAAAATGTGGTGATGTTTTTGTTTGCAAAAATTGAAAAATGCGTGCTAATGACTTTCTTTAGATATCATCCGTTGCACTGATCATGCCATGTGTCTTAGACAATATGTCTTTTGCTATACTTGTTAGATGTTGTAATTACAATCAATCATATCTGAGAAGCATGCTTTCTACACTCCACCTGCACCCCAGTTGCATTCATTGCATATTTTGAGGGGGAGTTGCATTTTAGGGGGAGTATGTGTCTCTTTAGAGTGCATTTAGTCTCGTTTGATGAGTTCAGTTGTCATCAAGGGGGAGATTGAGGAGCCATGCTGAAGAGCGTGGGCCTCATGGCTCCAGATGTGATGAGTCATTGTCAACGGTAGTCAAAGAGGACTAAAAAGAGAGAGAAGACCTGCTGTGTCTGGGCCACATGTGACTCAGGTACACGGGCAGCGAGCGACTCTCGGGCAGAGGGGCCGCGAAGTCGGGCTGGCCCAATCCGGGTACATGGGCTAGGAGCAGTAGAGGATCCACTGGGCTGTTGACAAGGATTGACTCAGGTACACGGGCGACGAGTGATTGCTGGGCTGAGAGAGCTGCGGAATCGGGACGGCCCAATCCGGGTACCTGGTGCAAAGTCGGTAGAGGCTTTGTTAGTTTCGGCGCAAAACTGACGACCGCTGATCTCGCATCGGACTGTCCAGAAGTGAAGTCATAGTCGCTACGAAAGCTTAGCTTCCGGATAAGTCATCTGTAAATAGGAGTTTACTATTTTGTCCTTAGGCCCACAGTCAGTCAGTCGAGTCTGTAAAATATCCTAAGGGCAGTTTGATCTTTTCCATTTATTTCAGCGTCTGTAAAAAACCCTAGGAGCATTTCTGCATTTTCCCCATTTATTGGGCTGCCTATAAATAAGCCCCAATCGCTAGGGTTAGGGTTAACTCACTTTAATCTAAACATCTAAGTTCACTTTCCCCACGTTTTTCCTCCTGTTTTTGTCTCTTGTTCTTGTGAGCGTCGTCACTGTTCGTTGCAATCAATCCAAGCATGCGTTCTGTCTCTCAGGCTTTGACACTGCAGGCTTCGACTCTGCAGGCTTCGACACTGCAGGCTTCGACTCTGCAGGCTTCGACTCTACAGGCTTCGACACTGCAGGCTTCGACTCTGCAGGCTTTGACTCTGCAGGCATCGACACTGCAGGCTTCGACACTACAGGCTTCGACACTACAGGCTTCGTCAAGTACCACACTGCAGACAAATTTTGAACAGTAACTTCTCATCTCGTTTTACATGCACTTAGATCAATTGATGTGATGATTTGTTTCTGTGATGCTTGATCTGCCCATGTTTTAAATGCTTTGTTGTTCTGCCTATTAGCACTGTATTGGTGTTTCTTTGTCTAGGACACCGGTCGTTTCTAGGCTAGATACTTTTAGGCTTTGGCGGTCTGTTTATGTTTTTGCTGCTTAGTCTTTTGAGGTGCGTTGGGTATTGGGAGCAGGCCATAAATTCGAAAGAATTTTTTTGGCGCCCATTCACCCTGCCTCTGGTCGCTACTTTCGGTCCTATAGAGAGTGACAAATCCAATCGCCCGGGTCCTCCAGCCATCGTCTTACTGTCGGTGCCTTTGCCTGAAACATCTTGGCGAAGACAAGCGAGATGAAACACTGCAAAAAAAACACCAGAAAACCATGTACAATTCGGCCATTAGACTGAATTATCAATTAAAACTAATAAAATGATAGAAATCTATTACGTGGATGAAATAGATGATTCACGAGCGAACCGAAAAAGACTTACCATGATTACAACGTGTCGGATGGATGGTTTATAGTGCAAACTAGCAAAGATGGACGTTACTTGGCTAATCCTAGGGCAAGGAAAGTAAATTGAATGTAAATGCGATTAAAGGTAGATAATAGATTGGATCTATTAGGGTTGTTTTGGGGGGTCTCCTTGAATCGGCTTTGCCTCTGTTTATACAGGTTGGTGATGAGTGTTTGGGCTCTATGATGAGTTGGACACGGGTTCCAAGTCATCAATACTTAATTAGAGATAAAATAGACCTGAAATCAGCTAATCTGAATCAGATACAGATTAGGCCGATCTGATCGAGCCAACATGGCCGGTCCGACCTGGCCTATATGGCCGTTTGGACCGGCATGTGCTAGGTTTCGACGTATTTTCGGTAAAACTACCAAAAAGTTATATTTTGATAATTTTGACCATTAATGCCATGTTTTGCTATCAACACATGCCCCCCTGTGTTTTGACAAACTTTAGTGAGCCAAAAACACAACAAGAGCTAAGGGCGATATGCTTTATATCGGCCTTTTGACACTTCAAGCGTTTTGCCACACACTTGGGAACTACTTTTTCAAATACCTACCATTCAAAGACATATTAAATCGCTCTCCTTGCAGAGACTCTAGCAAATATGCATTACCAATTTCAATAACTCTAAAAGGACCTTCCCAACTAGGCGACCATTTACCAAACTTTGGGCTCTTAGTGCCTAAAGGCAAAATCGTCTTCCAAACCAAGTCGTCGAGTTGAAACGATTTTTCTCTCACCTTCCAAACCAATTCATCTCTTTCTATTGCCTCTAGAGCTCTTAACATCTTATCGGTCACCTCTTCCAAATTATCCTTTAAAAGAGTTTCACACTCCTCGACCGATAATCAATGAGCCAAGATTCACCTCTACGGGTAAAACGACTTCTTGTCCATACACCAACTCATATGGACTTACCTTGGTGACACCATGCTTTACGACTCTACATACCCATAATGCTTCGGAAAGCACTTCATGCCACCTTTTAGGAAACTCTTCAATCTTTTTCTTAATGAGCTTAGTCACAATTTTTTACTATAGTCGGACTGACCATTGGCTTGAGAATAGTACGGTGAAGAGTTTACCAACTTATACCATAAGATTCGGCAAACTCAATTACTTCCTCGGAAACAAATGAATCATCCTAATTTGTAGTAAGAGTTTGAGGAATATCGAATCTATGTATAATGTGATTCAAGATGAAATTAATTACCTCATTTTGCGCCATCATCTTGAGAGGCACGACCTCGGTTCACTTGGTGCAGTAATCTATAGCCATCAACACGAACCAATGCCCTTTTGAAGAGGAAGGATAAATTTGGTCGATGAAGTCTAAGGCCAACCTCGGAACAACCATGGTTTGATAATAGGATTAAGTAAAAATGCGGGAGCAAGCTGAATATTACCAAACCTTTATCAAGTTTCGCATCCTCTATAGTACTTAAAAAATCCTCAATCATATCAGCCAATAAAAACCCACTCTTTTGAGCATCCAACTCATTTTCTGAGCCGACTGATGAGTACCACAAAGACCTTCATGTACTTCACCCACAGCAAGTCTAGACTGATCAGCATTACAACATCTCAAAAGTTATGCCTCAATAGTTCGGCGATACAACTCATCGTCGAGTAACACAAATTTAAACACTTGCCGCCGGACCTTCCGATCAACCTGCTTGCTAGGATCTCTCAAATATTAAATAATTGGAGTCCTCCAATCATCCTCATGATTTCTTGAAGTACTCGCCAAATCCTTGCTTGAATTGGCATCCAGATCATAAACTTGAACCAGCCCCACGTTTCCGAAAACCTCCTGACATGGGGCGGTCATACCGGCTATTGCCGGATGGCTGGCACATGGTAGTCAGACCAGCCTGGCATTGCCGGTAAGACCGTTCAAACACCTACGGTTAGACCGGCCATGTCAGGCCCGTCAGACCGATGTGTTCTAACTCAGGTATTGAAATAAAGTCAAGCATCAATTTTTCTTGTGCGAAAAATTTACCTCTTTTAATTTGGTAACCAGATGCTTGCTGAGCCAAGTCATTCGCTTCTAAATTTGCTTCTCTAGACACATGTGAAATATGAAAATCATCAAGAGTAGCAATTATGTCTAGACATTTATCCAAGTAGCTATTCAGTAAACCATTAAAACATCGACCATCTTTAAGTACTTGTTGAACTACTAATAGTGAATCACCATATGCACAAACATATTTAACACCCATGGAGCTTAACAATTCAAGTCCTAGCAATAGAACTTCATATTCAGCTTGATTAATAGTACAAGGAAATTCTAGTCAGGCCGAGGTCCCGAAACTCATACCATTAGGTGATATGAGCACAACTCCAACACCTTGGCCATTCTTGCAAGACGAACCATCAAAGTAAAGTTTCCATGGTATTACCTCAATCAAAGCAGTATCACTACTGCAATTGACATCTACATGGTGATCAACTATAAAATTTGCGATGACTTGGCCTTTAATAGCTTTCAGGGGTTCATAAGCCAAGTCATACTCAATTAAAGCATAAGCCCACTTTCCGATTCTCCCACTTAGAATCGGCTTTGCAACATGTACATTATAACATCAGTTTTACAAGTAATAATACATGTGCCAGATAGAAGATAGTGCCGAAGTTTAGTACATACATAATATAGTGACAAACACAAACGCTCTAAAAACACATACCTTTTCTCGGCATCCAATGGCCGCAACTCAACAATATGATGATGTACTCTTTTCCTTCCACTTCCAGAGTTAGCACAGCTCCTATCACGCTATCTTCTATAGCAACGTATAGCCAAAACGGGATCCCAACTTCTGGTGCTCATACCACGAGTGGTGATGACAAGCACTCTTTCATCTTCTCAAAGGCGCGTTGCTGACTTGCCCCACAAGTGAATTTAGCTTCGTTATTTAGCCGAAGTATGGGGACAAAAGCATCAATCTTGCCAGACAAGTTAGATATAAAGCGACACAAATAATTAACCTTGCCTAACAACTTATACACATCTCTCTTCCATGTCAGCACTTCAAAATTCTTAATCTTCTCAAGCCACTTAGGATCAATATTCATACCTCTTTCATGAATCATGAATCCTAAGAACTTGCCCACCGACACGCCAAAAGCACAATTGAGCGGATTCATCTTTAAGCCATATTGACGCATCCTATCAAAAGCAACTCTCAAATCGGCTAAATGGTTTCCCATAACATCCGATTTGACTACATCATCTATGTAGACCTCTAGCATAACTCCTAGCAAGGAATGAAAGATCATGTTCATAGCACGTTGATATGTAGCGCCAGCATTCTTTAAACCAAAAAGTCATGACAACCCAGTCAAATAATCTAACTAAACTAGGGCATCAAAAGGATGTCTCATAGATGTCCTCTTCGTCCATAAAGATTTTATTATACCTATCATTGCAATCAAGAAAGCTTAGTACCTTATGTCCTGAAGCATCATTGATCAACATGTCGGCTATCGGCAAGGGATACTCGTCCTTCGGAGTGGCCTTGTTAAAGTCCCTGAAATGAATACACACGCAAATCTTGTCACTTCTTTTCTTCTCTACGGGCACAATGTTAGCAACCCATTCAGCATACCTGCATGGCCTAATAAACTCAGCCTTGAGTAATCGTTCTATCTCTTCTTTAACTCGGTCATATACGGCCAAATTAAAGCGACAAGGGGCTATTTATAAGGCCTAAACCTGGGTTTGATAGGCAGCCGATGCTCTATGAGCTCCCAGCTTAGTCCAGGCATCTCACTATACACCCATGCAAAACAATCGACATACGAATTAAGAAACTTTATTACTTCGGCTGTTTCATCAACTTGCAAATTTTGATTTACAAAAGTCGGCCTTTGAATAATACCATCACCTATATCGACCTCTTCTAGAGGATCGACCGATGCAAAACCTTGACCTAACTTTTCTACTTCGCTAAAATCTTCAATGTCTTCAGCAAAACCGTCTTTAGAAGATCGATATTGCTGCACACGAGACTTTAGCAAATCATGATTACTTTTACAAGACATGACTGCTAATTTAGAGATAGTCGTGCTACACCAGCCGGCTTTACAGACACAGGAACAAAACGTCCCTCGACACGCTAACAAAGTCATAGTCTCAGAGATCTCTACCTGACAAGCATTCTACCTTATCATGGACGATGTCAATAGACACATCGGCCAAAGCAACCTGGGCCGAAGTGTCAGCTGGTAAGGTCTCCACATCATCACCGTCCCACTGAATGAGACACTTGTGCAAAGTAGACAAAATACAACAATTTACGTGAATCCAATCACGCCCAAGTATTAAACTGTAGTTACCTTGCACATCGATGACGAAGAACATCATTGGCAACATCTTGTTTCCCAGCGTCGGCTCCAAAGAAAGCACGCCCTTGGCCTTAGAGCTCTCGCCATTGAATCTGGTGAGCGTCAAGTTGGTCCTCATCAAGTCATCTTCATTCTTGCCGAGCTTCTTCAACAGAGAGTACAACATCAAGTTGGCGGTGGTGCCTCCATCTACCACAGTTCTCAGGACCGGCTTCTCATCGATGTGCCCCTTGAGGTAGAGAGGCTTTAGGTGATGAGCTGTATCCTCAGGCTTCTCGAAAATGGCCTCTCGTGGGCTGAGGCTAAACTAAGCGACCATGGCCTCGTCTTGTAGAAGCGCAAACTCAGCGGGCAACATGACGACATTTATGTCCATCGCGTGAGGAGTGGGTCCCTTAGAGACCGGCGTATAGTTATTGTCCATCATGTCATCCTCATTGTCTCTTGGAGTAGGAGCCGGGGTGTTTACACCAACCGGCTTCGGCTTTCATATCTATCTCATTGCTGGTCGGGGACGGATTTCCTCGAACACAACGTCCCGCTCGTCCTCGGCCTTCTTCTCATGCATCTCGTAAGCTCGAAGATGTTGTAGCCGCCTCTTCTGGTACTTGGTCATCCCTAGGGTTCCCATAAAGGTTGGGGCTTGGTGTCGGGCGCCACAACTTTGTTCCTAAAATTCTTGGCTGAACGGGAATTGCCCAAATTGGCCTCAACGATTTTGCGCTTGGCGGAATCTTGCTTCTATGTACTATCGGTCGGATCGGCCTTACTAGGACGATATGACCGGGCCGTGTTGGTCGGACCGGCCATAGAGGGTTGGTCGGACCAGCCATAAAGGGTCGGTCGGACCGATTGATGTGAGATACTTGAAAAGATCTGGTCAGACCGACCATAGTAGTCTAGTCAGACTGTAGTGGTGAAGTCGGTCTGACCAGACATGAGGCTGTGGTCTAAGCGGCTATGTCCTCAGGTGACGTCTGTGGTTTTGCCTTCGCCTTGCTCCACGAAGGCCCCCCTTAGGGATTAGGACATCCTTGGACACCACCTTGACGATGATAGCCTCGGACGGTGGGTCTGGACATCCTCGTGGCATGATAGATAATCTGCCGAAGACTTCGCCTCTTGGAGCACTCATTAGACCCTGCATGTTATAAAATCCGGATGGCACGAATGGAGCAATATAATATGGGGCAGGGTACCCAGGAGGCGGAAAGTAGCAAGGGAGCCACTGCGCCATCGACAGATGATACGGTGGTAGAGGGAAAGGTGGCTCCAATGTCCTTGGCCATCATGGGCTGAACCCACTCTTTCAAGGAGGGCTCGGCCTCGTTGGAGGGCCTGGCCGAGCATTTGCCTTTTCGGTTGTAGGACCGAATGTAGCGAGTAGAGGGGGTGAATGGGCGCTTAAAAATTCTTTCGAATCAATAGCCTTCTCCCAACACCCAACGCACCTCAACAGATAGCCAGCAAAAACAAACAGATCAAAAACAGTGAAAATAATCTAGCCTAAAAATGACCGGTGTCATAATCGAAAAGACACCAACATAGTGCTTAAAGGCAGATTAAAACAATTCATAGTACAAATGACATCCCCTCAAAGTTCAACCAAATAACAGATGATTCATCAACCACATACATATCATACTCAAATCACGTGCAACTTGGAAATATGAGAAGGCACAATATTCAATGCTTTTAATCTTGACAAAAATTAATGCAGGAAAATAAATGTGCAAGGAATTAATTCATCTATTCCAGAATATTTAGAACTAAAAAAACAGTGCACGAAAATTGAGAAGTTACTGTTCAAAAACTGTAGTCTCCTGTTGAGGCATTCAGTCGAACACGTTCCTTCTGCGTTCGCATACTCCTCGTTGTGCACCTTGCAGCTGGCATCCGCACATCTCTCGCAGAGAACTGTTGTCGTCCGTGTGTCGATGGAACTCACGCCTGGCGCCGTCTCCAAGCACAGAGACCTAGCGCGTGCTAGCGCCGCTTTGCCCCTGTGCCAAAACTATTGGCGTCACAAATCAATCCAAGCGCGCTGCCCCTGGTCAAGACGCCGAGTGAAGAGAGCGGATGCCTTTGGTTCTCCACCACCACACACAAACCGGGAAGAACAGTGGAAGACCGTCGGTTTTTTAGAGAAGGATAAAACTGAAGGAACTCTCTGTTCAACACAACAAAGGAACCTCGGTGGATACAGAAAGATTTTTCTGGAGGAAGTGAAAGACGAGGAAGAAGATGGAGACAAAAATTTAACTCACATTTTTTCATTTAATGAGTCAACCCTAACCCTAGGGGATTGGGGTCTATTTATAGGCAGCCCAATAAGAAGGGAAAAGACAGATTTTACCCCGAGGGTAAATTACACAGACGCAAAAATAAACTGAAAAGACAAACATGCCCTAAAAGGAAAAATAGTAAAATCCTAAATAAAGATAACTTGTCCTGATGCGGAGCTTTCATAGCAGCCACGACTTTGCCTCAGAACGGTAGGATCCAAGATCAGCGGTCATCAGGTTTGCGCCTAAACTAACAAAGCATCCACCGTCTTCGCACCGGGTACCCGGATTGGGCCGGCCCGATTCCACAGCTCCCTCATCCAAGCAATCGCTCGCCGCCCATGTACCTGAGTCAATCCCGGTCAATAGACCAGTGGATCCTCTTCCGATCTTGGCCCATGTACTCGGATTGGGCCGGCCTGACTCTGCAGCCCCTCTACCCGGTAGTCGCTCGCCGCCCGTGTACCTGAGTCACATGTGGCCCATACACGGCAGGTCTTGTCTTCTCTTCGTCTTCTCTTTGACTTCTGTTGACAATCACTCATCACATTTGGAGCCATGAGGCCCATGATCTTCATCATGGCTCCTCAATCTCCCGCTTGATGAGTGCATTGTCAACACCCTCTTCATCAGCTCTTCAGAACCTGCAAACACATGTGGAAACACAAAAACAAAACACAAGAAGACAAAGAAGAAAATAAAATAAAAGGTTTAGCCCTAATGACCAAAAGCCGAACAAAAGCCATAAAATGGTCATTGTAGTTAAACAAAAATAAAAACTCAAAACGAGTGCAATCTTAGAATTATCAACAAGGATATCCAAAGAGTAAAGACAAAAGAGACTAAAAACTACCACTGAAACAGATCCTAGAGAAAGACAGAACTCCCCCTAAACTCTTCTAAAAGATCAAGTAACCCAAAATTTCTCCCCCTTGTTGACAATTGGACTCATCAAGTGAGACTAAATGCACTCAAAAGAGATAAAAACTCAAACTCCCCCTAAAATGCAACTCCCCCTCAGAATATGCAATGAATGCAACTGGGGTGCAAGTGGAGTGTAAAAAGCATGATTCTCAGATATGATTGACTGCAATTACAACATCTAGCAAGTATAGCACGAAATATTGTCTAAAACACATGTCACGATGAGTGCAATAGATGATATCCAATGAAAGTCATCAGCACACATTTTCCAATTTTAGCAAATAAAAGCATCACAACATTTTCTAGTTGACAAGCAAGGTAAAACATGAGATGCAAAGGCTAGCTGATATCTACCAAGATAAGCATTGTCCAGAGAAAAGAGCTTCAACAAACTTGTTATCTTTTTAATTTTCAGGATTTTTCTTTTCCTTTTTCATTTTTGTTAGTGGTTGTTTGCATGTCAACCTTATGCTAACCGACCAAGTCAAGCCTAGGCTATAATTGGATCATCCGAAGCTTAAGACATTGGTCTTGGCATACATTACATTGTCCTAGTTCATACCAAAGTGCAATGGTAAGCAGTCCAGAACAATGCATTGCGACAAAGCAACCCACTTGGATCTTTTCAATTAAGCATAAAAAGCATGGACTTTTTCATTTTCTGATTTGTTATCTTTTTTATAGCATATTTTACATGTTTAAAGCATATAGATTTCCATGTTGCATATCTGCATCTAAGTAGGGAACTACCTGCCAGGCATGTAAAAGATAGCAAAAGCATTCAGCCTACACATGCTAGTTACCAGAAGCAATGGTTATCATTTTTCAATTTTAAAGCATAAAAGCCATGCATATGACAGATATCAAACATACCATGTGAACTGAAGCAAAGCATGATCATCGACAGGTATTCAAAAGCATATACTAGCTAGAATAAGTAAAGTAGATCAATCATATAACGGAAGCAAGCTCAAAGTGTGATATGTGAATATGCACGATATGAACTCACACAAAAAGACTCAAGAAAAGAGTAAAGAAGAAAGAAAAAACTGACTCAAAATATCCTAAAAAGGATACACAACTCCCAAATCCCCTCGCAAAACGCTCAAAAGTAGACTGATCTAGGGGTTTGGTAAAAATGTCAGCCAACTGATGATGGGTATCAACATGAACAAGGTCAATAACACCTTTCTCATATTGATCCCTCAGAAAGTGAAAGCGCACATTAGTATGTTTGGTTTTTGAATGAAGACATGGGTTTTCCCCTACAATAATTGCGCTGGTGCTATCGCAAAATAAAGGAACTATGGAAGGGAAGAACAACCCAAAATCTCGCAAAGTAGAAATCATCCAAACCAACTGTGAGCAGCAGCTAGCAGTAGGTAGCAGCAGCTACATACTCAGCCTCAGTGGTAGAAAGCGCAACTCCAGATTGCTTACGCAAAGACCAAGAGACAAGGAAAGAACCAAGAAACTAGAAAGTACTGGAAGTCGACTTGTGATCCAACCGGCACCCACCAAACTAGCAAGTAGTGGAATCGCGCGCACAGTCCCACGACAAACTGAATGTCCGGTCTCATCGCCATCAAGTACAACAGTGATCCGATCATCCCTCGATACTCTCTCTCATTGACCTTAACGTCGCTCTCGTCCTTGTCTAGGCCCCCAGATGTACCCATTGGGGTCATCTGAGGCTTTAGCTCTCCACTGAAGTCGAACTTCTTCAGCATGTCCCGCGTGTACTTGCTTTGGTGGATGAAGATGGTGTCCTTGGTCTGCTTGACCTAGAGTCCTAAGAAGTACTTGAGCTCACCCATGAGGCTCATCTCAAACTGGCTATGCCTCTGCTCAAAAAACTTGGACACAAGCTCATTAGAAGAACCACCAAAAATAATGCCGTCCGCATAAATCTAAGAAATCAAGAAGTGTGAGCCAACTGTAAGCTAGAAATGAGTTTTGTCCGCAGAACCCATCACAAAGCCACTCGCCAACAAAATCCCCTTTAAGCAATCATACCAAGCCCTGCGGGCTTTCTTCAACTTGAAAATATGTCGAGGAAACTTAGGGTTCTCAAAACCGGTGGCTGCCTAACATAGACCTCATCCTCTATGTACTCGTTTAGAAAAGCACTCTTGACATCCATTTGAAAAAGCTTAAAACCTTTAGAAGCAACAAATGCCAAAAGTATGCGAATGGACTCAAGACAGGCAACAGGGGCGAAAGTCTCCTCAAAGTCAATACCCTCTTTCTGGCAAGAACCATGGCAACTAATCGAGCTTTGTTGCGCACCACAACCCCATCTTCACCATGCTTGTTCTTAAACACCCACTTGGTGCCTATGGGGTTGCATCTAGGTGGCTGCTAAACTAGTGTCCAAACTCGATTGCGAACAAAATTCTTAAGCTCTTCTTGCAACAAAAGTGAGATCACCGATGATGAGCTCTAAGAAACATCTCTGGGCTCAAAAGTGGCAACAAACGCAGACTCAGTAAAAACAGCGAGTGAGCCAATAGAAGAACACAAAGTTCTCTAAGTGAGATCACCGATGATGAGCTCTAAGGGGTGATCACGATGAACTGCTCGGGATCCTAGGTGATCAGATGTCACCTCACCGGAGTTAGCAGCTGGCACCTCTGGACTCGACTGAGGGGGCTTGATCGAAGTGGAAGAAGTGATCAGAGGTCTGCCCTCATCCTCAGTAGAAGTATCAAAAGGTGTGGGGTCTGCAGGCTGTGCAGAAGGCCCACTCTCATCAACAGCAGGAGTGTCATCATCATCCTCGAAGATGGACTCTCCAAGGTCATCATCTCTAGAAAGCTCGAAAGAAGGAATCAGCGAAGGCATGGACTCATTGAAAGAAACCTCGCAAGTCTCAACAAGCTGCTGGGAGTCGAGGTTCCAAACACGGAAGCCTCGAGAATGCAAAGCATAACCAAGAAAGACTCCATCCCAGCAACAAGACTCAAACTTGTCCAAATTCCCTCCCTTCTTGATCACAAAGCACTTGCAGTCAAACGCTCGCAAGTGACTCACCTTGGGCTGTCTGCCAAACCGCAACTCATATAATGTCTTACCTAAGTAAGCTATAAGAAAAATACGGTTGGCCAGATAGCAAGTCGTTTTCATGGCTTCAGCCCAGAAGTGCCTAGGAGTCATATGCTCATCGAGCATCGTCCTAGCCATCTCGACTAGCATGCAGTTCTTTCATTCCACAACGCCATTCTATGGGGGAGTTTAAGGAGCAGAAAACTGCTGCTCAAGACCCTGATCACTACAGAAGCTGATGAACTCAGAGTTCTTTAACTCAGAGCCATTGTAAGAGCAAATTGCTCGTATCCCACTATTGTTCTCATTTTTCAGCTTCAAAATAAGGTCAAGAACAAACTGGAAAGCATCATCCTTAGACTCTAGAAAGAAAACCCACGAAAATCAAGAAAAGTGATCAACTATCACAAGGGCATACCACTTCCCACCGACTGAACGTACTCGAGCTAGACCAATAGTATCCATGTGTAAAACCTCTCCTGAGTACGAAGTCATCACCTGAGTCACAGGTGCGTGAGAAGCGACAACCATTTTCCCATGATGACAGGGATGGCAAACTAGATCCTTCTCCATCTTAAGCTCGAGCAATCCTCGGATCAGGTCCATAGAGCTCACTCTGACTAGCAGATCAAATCTCAAATGACCTAACCTCCTATGCCACCTCCAGAGCTCGGAATAGGATCCAGCAATCAAACAACGAGAAGGGCCAAAAGAATCCTCTAGAATCAACAACAGAAGACATGCCATTCTTAAATCGAACCTCTAAACCATCCTCAAGAAGTTGCGAAACAGAGACAAAATTAAAACTCAAGTTTCTAACAAAAGCAACATTCTTTAAAGGGAAATGCTCAGAGATTCGAATTGAGCCAATGTCGTGTACCTTCCCTTGACCACTGTTCCCAAAAGTGATCTACTCCTTGGAGCTCGGGAAGTGAGGCTAGACAACCATCTGCGATGTCCCGTCATGTGGTGAGAGCACCGTGAATCCATGATCCACATGTCCTCCATTACTCGATCATGCATGATCAGTGGTCATAAGTGGGAGCAAACGGTCTGACACCAGGTTTAGCAAAGGAGCTAAACTAGTGTCGAGCCATCTGCTCAAAAGAAGGAAAGAAGAAGGAATCATAAGAGTTTGGACCAAAAAGCGGCTCAAAGCATGGTCCTTTTTTCTGCCTAAAGTCTAGGCCACGAGGTCCAAAGCCATATCTAGAATGACCTGGAGTTCTGCCGGAGCAAAAACCACCTTCCGGAGCACGGGCACGAAAGTCGTCTCCTCTACCACCACCTACACGACGCGGCCTAGCCTCTAGCCTCTCTCCACATCGAAGGACTCTCTGACTACTACCCTACTGGTAGAACTACTCCTGCCCACCTCGAGCTCTCTTTGATCTCTCAACCCGCTTCCTCCTGAAGCAAAACTCCTCAAGATGCCCATCTCTTTGATAGAACTCACAATGATAGGTAGGCTTCTTGGGATGTGGTTGAGGCTTGGGGTTCTTAGGCTTGGTGGTGTTGGGTGTAGACTCTTTAGTGTGAGAGGGTCCAGGTAGAGAGTCAAGAGAAGTGTGGAGATGCTTGGGCTTTGGGATCCGGACAGGCTTCTTGGGTGGAGCTTTAGGTTGTTTTTGGAACACTCCATCCTTGGGCTGACAAGCCTGAAAAGACTCAGTGGAGTGAGTCTTGGGATATCTCTTCTCTGGAGTCATCTTACTCCACTCCACTGCACGGCTAATGACACTCTCAAAGTTAGCCTTGGTGTAGGTGTAACCTACCCCAAACCCATCCTGCCTCTTGAAGTTCTAGATCATCATGCTGAGTTGTGCCTCTATTGCACTCACCCAACTCAGGATCTGATGGAAGTAAAAGTTCTCGTTTTGAGCATCAGCTAGCTCCTCTCTCAAGGAAGCTAGAACCTCCACCTGAGACAAGGATATCTCACATTCTCTATCAAGCTTGATTGGTTCCAATCTCAAGGACAAGCAGTTCTCACAAACAGTGGGTGGAACTGACAATGTCTCAAGCTCTAGCTTAGTCTGCTCCAGCTTAGCTCTAACTCTCACTAAATCGCCCAACTGCTCATCACTCTTAGCTCTTAACTCAGATAAACTTGCTAAATGGGATGGGAAGTCCACATAGGGCACGATGACAGTGGCATGAGCATCTTTCATCTCCAGCTGAGCGCTCTCAAGCTCAGTGGCCAAAGCGTCTCTCTCATCTACCATCTCTGTGTACATGGACTTTAGAGTCGTGAGGTCACACAACAGCACCTCGCAGTTAGGGCACTCACTGCTACCACCCAAGCAAGGGAAAGAAGATAGACTCTCAATCTTTCCATTGGCCATGGCAATCTCACACTCAAGCTCATCTATCCTCATCGCCCCTCTAAGCAGTTTCTCTTGATACCTCGACTCTTGACGGTTCTCTTCTAGTAAATCAATGACTTCTTGTTCATAGGAGGATACCTTTTCATCGTCATCATCGTCGGAGTTGTTGGGGGAGCCCTTCTCTTCCTTATCCCCAAGATCCATTGAGCAGAAGCTGCTGCGGGATCTTCGGCTACGATGCGAGTGTCTCTTCGGCTTGTCCCCGAAGGCCATGAAGCAGAAGCCCGCCGGATCATCCTTGTCCTTCCCCTTCTTGATCACGATCTCTTCATCACTTGAGCTTGATGAAGAGGAAGAAGACGATGACCTCTTGGAGTAGCTTCTCTCCATGTCGGTGAAGAAGGCCTTGTCTCGCTTCTTGTTCTCACGCCGGTAGTCCTTCAGGGCATTTTGATAGAACCTCGTCTTGGGCTTTCCCTTTGTGAAGGTGGAGTTGTCGTGCTTGCCGGAGTCGTAGGAGCCACCGCCGGTGCCCTTCTTGTGACTGTTCGCTTGGGGCAGTCGGCGATGAAGTGACCTAGATCACCACACTTAAAGCATCCAGATTTTGTGTCGTGCCTTTTGAACATTCGTTTATCATAGACACGACGCACCCGGTTGTTAACAAGACACAGATCAAAATCTCCTAGCGAATCAAGGTGAACCTCGATGATAGACATCAAAGAGAACGTGTCACAGCTCAAAGAGGAGGAGTAAGCAGAAGGTGTCGCAAGGGCCAGGGTTTTTGAGCCAGAACCTGTGAGATTTGATCTCAACTGGATATCAACCTCTATGGCCTTGAGCTAACTAAAAAGCTCTACGATAGTCAAGGTATCCTAAGAGGTGCTCTCAATGATAGAGGATACCTTGATCTCCAGATCTTAGGGTCCAAGGTATGAAGAACCTTGAGCGCCTACTCATGATCTGAGACAAGCTGAACTCCATCAGCCTTGTTAGCCCGAAGCTTGTTGATGATCGATTGAAAATGACCAAACAAATCTTCAACAGATTCGCCCGGCTTCTATGTGAAATTTTCGTATTCACGCCGGTAGGTCTGATAGAGCTGAGCCTTAACCTGGGCTGTCCCCTCATGGTGTTCCTGGAGGGTAGCCCAGATCTCTCTAGCAATGCTGAGATGGCTCACACGCTCAAACTCACTGGGATCTAGACCAGAAAATAAAATGTTCACAACTTTGTTGTTTTTTTCTGATGCTAGGCGACTATCTCAGGAGAAGTGCACTCAGCAACAGGAAGCACAATAAAAGTAGCGTGAACACAAACATCCCAAATGTTCGAGCTCTAGCTCATGAGATAGGCAAAACCTTCTAGGGATGGGACCTTACCAGAGGAAGTCATGATCACTACCTGGGATTATAACCGATTAAGGTATGGAAGAACCCTAACCAGGCTCTGATACCACTTGTAGGACCGAAAGTAGTGAGCAGAGGGGGTGTGAATGGGCGCCTAAAAATTCTTTCGAATCAATGGCCTTCTCCTAACACCCAATGCACCTCAACAGATAGTCAGTGGAAACTAACAAATCAAAAAAAGTGAAAATAATATAGCGTAAAAATGACCGGTGTCCTAATCAAAAATACACCAACATAGTGCTCAAAGGAAGATTAAAACAATTCATAGTACAAATGACATCCCCTCAAAAGTTCCACCAAATAACAGATGATTCATCAACCACATACATATCATACTCAAATCACATGCATCTTGGAAATATGAGAAGGCAAAATATTCAACGCATTTAATCTTGACAAAAATTAATGGAGGAAAATAAATGTGCTAGGAATTAATTCATCTATTCCAGAATATTTAGAACTAAAAAAACAATGTCAGAAAATAAAGTTACTGTTCAAAAACCATAGTCCCCTATTGAGGCATTTAGCCAAACACGTTCCTTGTGTGTTCGCATACTCCTCGTTGTGCACCTTGCAGCTGGCCTCCGCACGTCTCCCGTAGAGAACTGTTGCCGTCCATGTGTGGATGGAACTCACGTCCAGCGCCGTCTCCAACCACAGAGACCTAGCGCGCGCTAGCGCCGCTTTGCCCCTGCGCCAAAACTGCTGGCGCCGCAAATCAATCCAAGCACGCCGCCCCTGGTTAAGACGGCGAGCGAAAAGAGCGGCTGCCTTTGGTTCTCCGCCGCCACGCACAAACTGGGAATAGTGGCAGACCGTCGGTTTTTAGAGAAGGATAAAACCGAAGCAACTCTCTGTTCAACACAACAAAGGAACCTCGGTGGATACAGAAAGATTTTTCTGGTGGAAGTGAAACATGAGGAAGAAGATAAAGACAAACATTGAACTCAATTTTTTTTCATTTAATGAGTCAACCCTAACCCTAGGGGATTGGGGCCTATTTATAGGCAGCCTAATAAGAAGGAAAAAGACGGATTTTACCCCTTGGGTAAATTACATAGACGCAAAAATAAAATGAAAAGACAAACATTCCCTTAGGATTTTTATAGAGTCGACTAATACAGACTATGGGCCTAAAAGGCAAAATAGTAAAATCCTAAGTAAAGATAACTTGTCCTGATGCGGAGCTTTCGTAGCAGCTATGGCTTCGCCTTAGAACGGTAGGATCCAAGATCAGCGGTCATCAGTTTTGTACCGAAACTAACAAAGCGTCCACCGTCTTCGCACCATGTACGCGGATTGGGCCGACCCGATTCCGTGGCTCCCTAAGCCCGGCAATCGCTTGCCACCTATGTACCTGAGTCAATCCAAGTCAACAGACCAGTGGATCCTCCACTACTCCTAGCCCATGTACTCGGATTAGGTCGGGCCGACTCTGCAGCCCTCTGTCCGACAGTCACTCGCCGCACGTGTACCTGAGTCACACGCGGCCCAGACACGGTAGGTCTCGTCTTCTCTTAGTCTTCTCTTTGACTTCCGTTGATAATCACTCATCACATCTGGAGCCATGAGGCCCATGATCTTCATCATGGTTCCTCATCGGCCCTCTTCTTGTTCTTCTGGAGTAGCATGTAGTATGTCACCTTCGGCTTCTTGTGATTCGCAGCCGAAGATGATGCGTTTGTATTAACTTTCCACACTCCTACCTCAAGGTTCTTCGGCACGAGCGTGTGTGGGCATGGTTCTCTGATCACGACTTCCTTCCCTTTAACAGACCTTCTTTTACGGCCAATTGAACGTACCGAAGAAAAACATTGCAATCGTTAGTAGAATGTGAATGAGAATCATTCCACTTAGTAGGATACGGTCGTAACTCAGTGCAAGTAATGGGCTTGGCCTTACTAGACCAAGTCCACTCTGCGGTGTACATGTCACCCGATTCATCCTTGCTCTCTGATGATTCCTCATCGAAGTGCTCCATGACATGCACCTCGACCATGGGCTTCTTGAATGTTTTAGTGAATTTTCTACTTTTGGCTCGGCTTTCCTGAACCAGAGCCTTCTGTAGCACCTAACTAACATCAAAGAAATCCTGTCCATCTTATTTCTCCTTAAGTTCGGAGTGAAGACCATTAAAATCTAGGTCGACCAAGTTTTTATCGGAAATGTTCAAAGTAAAACATCAGTTTCTAGTGTGCCTAAAATGCTTAATGTACTGAGAGACACACTCGTTAGCCTTTTGTCTAACCGATGTAAAATGTGATAGTATAAGCTTGGTTTCCCTAGTATAAAAGTAATCAAGGAACTTCTGCTCCAACTAGGCCCAAGTCTAAACGGAGTTCAGCGGTAACACCGAAAACCAAGTAAAAGTGGTGCCATAAAGCGATAGAGAAAATAATCTAAGCTTCAACGCATCCGACCCACTTGCTTCGCCACGCTGCGATAAGAACTAGCCTATGTGCTCTAGGGTGGTCTTACTACCTTCACCATGGAATTTTGTAAATTCGGACACTCTAAAGCCACGCGGGTACGAGATGGTGTCGAATTGATCATGGTATGACTTGTGATAAGCCCTAACCTAACCTCTAGGTGTCCAACCCGCAACCTCTCTGAACAGTGCGCTAATCCACTCGTCAAGGTCATCTACGCCTCTTGCATGTGTGCATCTCTCTTGTGGGGCACGACACGCGGAGGGATATCATGGTGTCGGCCATGTGTCTCCTCCTCTCATGGTGGCTCATGATACGGGACATAATCGAGCTTTTGCGGGTGTATGAGAGAAGCAAGTGCGGGTAGAGCGGGGAAAGGTAGCGCAGGTGTGGGCGGTGGCGGTGCATAATATGTAGCAAGGGCAATCTGACTGGCCATAGGGCCAGTCTGACCGAGAGCATAATGGCCGGTTGAACCGGCTGTTGTCATTTGCTAAATCTGACACATGCCAGTCTAATCGGCCCAAGGACTAGTCGGATCGACAGGGCCATGTAGGACCTCAACTATAGATGGCGCAGCCGAAGACGTAACAACTTTTCCAGTACTCGTGTCATTTCTGCTGTATATGTGATCAACGAGGGGTACACTAGCTATTGGAGTGGGGGAAGGGGCCTCGAAAAAGCCGAATCTCCCAAACATCGCCTCAATTTTCGTCTCCAATTTTGATTGAACTATGGTCTCTACGCGGTTTGCAATGACAGCGCTAATGGCCTAATCAACTGTGCTGGCTATCTTTTGCTCAAAGTCCTAGGAGGACATTTGAGGTGATGATGGTGTTACCTTAGCACTGGAGAGACCGAGGATGTCGCTATTGCGCTTGATGAAGCCCCACGAGTCTTGCTGAAGTGGCTAAGAAAAAGAGTGTGAAGTTCTCTTGTTCTGGCCTCAAGATCTACTCTATACTCCTCGGAGAGGTCGTCGAGGGTGGGGACGATGATGTTGCTATCATCAATCTCTAAGCTCCCCACCGGATTCATCGGCATCGAGGGTCCCATTGATGTAGAGGTTGTAGGTGCACCCGTCGCCGATGTAGAAGTGCTTGGCATATCTTTCTCTAGCAGAGTCACCAAGAAGTGTGTTGACACGAAAACACGCCAAATGCACTGACATCGATCCGATGATCCAAAAGCACGCGGATACTTAGGAGTGGTGAGGAAATAATAGAGTTGCTAGGCAATCAAATAATATCACAGAATAATATTCAATTAACCGATTGGGCCGGTCTGACCGAGCCAACATGGCCGGTCCGACCGAGCCTGCATGGCCAGTTGGACTGTCCTGTGTTAGGTTTCGTCATATTTTTGGTAAAACTACCAAAATATGATATTTTGATAATTTTGACCATTAATGCCATTTTTTGCTATCAACACCAATTTTGGGAAATAAGACCGAAAATATGCCAAGACCTGGCAAAGGCCAGTCCAACCGGCCATGTAGGCCCGGTCTGACTGGCCATGTATGCCTAGTCCGACCAACCATATTGGCTCGGTCATACCCTCCCAAAACCGAGTCTGAGACAGATTGAGTGTTTCGGGGTATTTTTTATCTCTGATCAATTTTAATGACTTGGAAGTCATGTCTAACTCAGATTAGACCCAAGCACGTCATGCCCAACCTCTATAAATAGAGGTAAGGCCAATTCAAGGAGGCCCCCCAAAACAATAATAGACCCAATATATTCTCTTTGAATCGTACCTTTACATTCAATTTACTTTCTTGCCCTAGATTCAATTCAGTACATCCATCTTCATGGTTTTGCGTTGTAAGCCCTCCGTCCGCCGCATCGTAATCTCGGTAATTCCTTCTCGGTTCGCTCGTGAATCGTCTGTTTCATCCACGTAACGAATTTCTATCGTTTTATTGGTTTTATTTGTTAATTCAGTCTGTTGGTTTATTTGTATTTTTTGTAGTATTTCATCTATCCCATCATCCTCCAAGGATTTTGGATCCATCTACCCACATCAAGATGGTCCTCGGAGTCCTGGAGGTCACATTCTAGGGATTGGCTGTCCACCGACAGTGTTGACCTCGTCTGATCGACATGTGTCGTGCCATCACCTGATGCGCCGGCATCGTGAAGACCAACCGGCAGCCTAAGGTTTGTCTAACCAGGCTTCGTAGGAGACTTCGAGAGCACCTCGTGCCAGCGCTAGAGTCCCTTTTTTCGTCCATTGCACCAGTCCGGTCCGACCGGAGGCTTCTCCTCGGTTCAACCGATCAAAGGCTGAGGGCCCGAGATCTCTTTGTGTTGGAGTTTACATCGCACCAGAGCTCCCTTTGGAGCAACGTCATACTACATCCTTCGGTCCGACCTACCAAAGGATCGAATATCCCCTTCGGATCCCTTCGGGATTTTCCACACGCTAAACGCCGAAGGGACCCTTCGCCGATACTCTCCGGACCGCCGGTCAAACCAACGGTGCTCCTTCGGTCCGACCGGTCCACCTAGGCTGGTCCGACTTTGCGTTGTGCCATGGTCTAACTAGCTTTGTTATGGCTAGTTCAATTTTATTACTTTTCTCACACATTGGTTAATTGAGTAATTTTAGATTAATATTATTTGATTGTCTAGCGACTCCGTTATCTCCTTACTATTGTTTAAGGATCGTCGGAACGTGGTGTCGGTGTTGTGTTATGCTTAGGGGTTTACTCCTAAGTATCTACATGCTTTTCGATCACTGGATAAGCATCCGCGTGTTTGGCACATTTTCCTGTCAACACACGTTTTGGTGACTCCGATGGGAAAGACATGCCAAGAACTTCTACATCGGCGATGGGTACACCCACTACCTCTACATAAACGGGACCATTGACGCCGATGAATTTGGTGGGGATCTTAGAGATCGACGATAGCAACATCATCATCCCCACCCTCGATGACCTCTTCTAGGAGGATAGGGCAGAACTCGAGGCTAGGACAAGGGAGCTACACACTCTTTTTCTTTGCCTCTTCACAAAGACACGTGGGGGCATCGTCAAGCCCCACATCGATGTCCCCAATCTCTCCGGGGCTAAGGTAACACCATCGTCCCCTTGACTGTCTTCCCAAGACATCGAGCATAAGATAGCCACATAAGTAGACCATGCCGTTAGAGTTACTGTTGCAAACCGTGTAGAGGCCATGATCGACTCTAGGATGGGGGCTATGTTTAAGTGATTCGGCTTTTCCAAGGCCGCTTCCCCTACTTCTATAGCTAGTGTGCCCCATGTCTATCACATCCATAGTAGGACCGACGGGAGTACCGGGGGGACCATAGTGTCTACGTCCATAGCATCCATGGCTGAGGCGACATAATGCCCTGTCGTTCAGACTGGCCATCACACTCTCTGTCAGACCGGCCCTATGGCCAGTCCGACTGCCCCTGTCATGCACTATGCACCGTCGCCCATGCCTATGTTGCCTTATCCCACGCTGCCCGCACCTCCTGCTCCCACACAGCCACGTAGGCCCAATTATGCCCCATATCACGATCCACCATGAGAGGAGGCGCATGGCCGACACCATGATATACCACCACATGTCGTGCTCCCGCATGAGAGACACTCGCAGGAAGGAGGCGTAGATGATTTTGTCGAGCGGATCACTTTGACACCATCGCATACACACGCGACTTTAGGGTGCCTGAATTTAAAATTTGATGGTGAAGGTAGTAAGACCACCCTAGAGTACATAAGCCAATTCCTAGCATAGTGTGGCGAAGCTAGTGGGTCGGATTTGTTGAAGCTTATATTGTTCTCTCTATCGCTTTCCAGCATCGCTTTCACTTGGTTTTCAACGTTACCGCCGAACTCCGTTAAGACTTGGGTCCAGTTGGAGCTGAAGTTCCATGATTAATTTTATACTGGGGAAACTGAGCTTAGACTTTCACACTTGACATCTATTAGACAGAAGGCTAACGACAGTGTCTCTAAGTACATTAAGCGTTTTAGGGACACTAGAAACCGATGTTTTACTTAAAATATTTTTGACAGAGTCTTGGCCGACCTAGCTTTTAATGGTCTTCACTCCGAACTTAAGGAGAAAATGGATGGCCAGGATTTCTTTGATGCTAGTCAGGTGTTGTAGAAGGCTCTGGTTCAGGAAAGCCAAGTCAAGCCAAAAGTAGAAAATTCACTAAAACATTCAACAAGCCTAAGGCCGAGGTGCATGTCCTGGAGCACTCTGATGAGGAATCATCGGAGAGCGAGGATGACTTGGCTGACATGTACACTGCAGAGTGGACTTGGTCTAGAAAGGCCAAGCCAATCACTTGCACTAAGTCAGCCCAGCGAGGTGAAGTATTCTTTTGATGTGACTAAGTGCAATAAAATATTTAATTTTTTGTTGGAGAACAAATTATCAGGTTACCGAACGGTCACGTCATTCCAACGGCCGATAACTTGAAGAAACATGCTTATTGTAAGTGGCATGATTCTCATTCTCATTCTACTAACGATTGCAATGTTTTTCGTTGGCAGGTTCAATCCGCCATAGAAGAAGGACGGTTGAAGCTAGATACAAATCCCAAGATGAAGCTTGACCAGGACACCTTTCCCGTGAACACTGTTGATCTCGACGGAAGAAGGTGCTGATTCGGCCTGAGCAGGCCGGGTCCGCTAAGGGTAAGGTGGTCTTGATCAAAGAACCGCACCCACAAACGCTCGAGTCAAAGAACCCAGAGGTAATAGTGTGGAAGGTGAACACTACCTCATCATCTTCCGCTACAACTCACAAGAAGCCGAAGGTGACATATGACATGCTACTCCAGAAGCACCATAAGAGGGCCGAGAAGGCAAACGCTCGGCTACGATTTCTAGCGAGGCCGAGCCCTCCTCTGTAGCAAGGCCGGTCCGACCGACTATTTGCAGGTACCCAACACCATTCGGTTAGACTAGCCCACAATGTCCGGTCCGACCGACAGAGCCCGGTCAGATGGGCCCAATAAGGCCAGTCCAACCGATAGGAAATAGGAGCAAAATTAAGATGTTGGACCGAAAACAGCGACCAAAGGGGGGTGAATGGGAGCTTTTAAAACTTCTGTCTAAAAACTATCTTCTGTGGAACAGACTTCGAACTCACACTTTTGAGGTCTGGTTCCGGTGTATTGAAACACACTTCAAAGGCAGGCTCCGCAAAGAGTAAAGTTCGAAGTCAAGAATACTTTGCTTGTCCTAGAGATCCCAAACACACTTCGCTCGACTAAGCTGGTACAGTCTCCGCACACGGAGGTGCTTTGTGCATACTTTACTCAGCTATGGTTTGCACCAAGGTGTCTCCCTCAAGGAACTTCGTCCACAAGCTTCACACTAGTGACTGGCACTAGGCTTCGCACTGAGGAGCTCTGAACTGGACTTAGCTACAATGCACACATCAGAAGGCATTGAAAGGCTAAAGAAAAATGCGTCACTTCAGCACAAATGAAAGTACTTTTTTGGTACTAGGCGAGGGCTAGCCTCGTATAAACACAAAGCGTACGTACTCCATATCACACACAGAAAATGCCTTTGCACAAACTGCAGCTAAGCACCCTTTGTTTGCCGCAAAGAAGAACAGAGAACAACTGGCACAAAATGTTGAGTTCTGAGTGAAATCAAAAAAGGAAGAGCGAAGAAAACATATACAAGTTCATGAAAAGTGAATCATTGAGAAAACTAAAAGTTCATTGCATACACTAGGAACACAAAAAGACTCATAGAACTGAGTACATGTGAATGGCGGCTGGCTCTAGATGTTCTAGAAATGATATCTCAAAGTGTTACCTAGACACGGTCGGACACACTATTTATAGGCACAACTCAGTCATGCGAATAGACTACTTTGCCCCTAGAGTTTACAATGTTTTTGTCTCTGGCAAACAGGGGGGTACAATTGGTAGTCTACATTATTGGAAGCTCCTTTTGTCAGCTTCGTAGAGCAGAGAGTAGCAACTTTTGTAGAGCAGACATGATCAGCTTTTGCAGAGCAGAATCTTTCGGAGCCCCTTCACACACGAAGTATGCAGAGGCTTTGGTGGCATGCTTTGAACCCGAAGGTCGTCGCTCCACCGAAATCAGTCTTCGATACATTGACGGTCTTGAGCCTTCACACCACCACCTCCGGATTGGACCACCACGTCTTCAAAGCTACTACAAGCTCGAACTCTGCCCATCCATGTACCGAAGCCAAGCATGGCCGAAATACATAAATTCATCCACACTCCGAAACCCCACCTTCGAAGTACCTTCAGCACCTTCCAAAGTCCCTCCTTCATCCAAGGCCTCCACATAAAGCACTTCCATAAGCACTCCTTCGTAGTGTCTCCGCCCAGAGTACACTCTCGAAGAGCCTTACCCGGACAATGGATTCGATGCACCTTGACTTCTGAGACCTTCGTCAGGTGACCCTTCGATCACCTCTATATGCAGCACACTTCGAAAGCCTTTCCTCATTGTAGAGGACTTTGTCTCGGGGTACCTTCAGCCAGAGCCACCCTCCGCACTTTCTGCCTTCGCCCAGTGCACCTCAACCCGAAGATCGACCTCGACTCCACGTAGCCTCCATGACTGAGCTCCCCGCTCGCCTGGCATGAAGCTCCCTGCTTGACCCAGGTTTACTTGCTGCGAACCATCCCGTCGCCTCTGAAGTCACATGCACACCACCAACAACCAAACAAGTGTATCCGATACAGCAAAGACCTCTCCGGGTAAACACCCTCTATTACACACTCCGATGTACCACCCAAAATACCAAACCCTTCGGTACATTCTCTGAAATGTATTATGTCGGACCGCTCCAACAAACATACTCCGCTGCACACTTGTACAGCCATCAAGCACCGAACCCTTCAGTGAAACACCTCCAAACCCCTTTGGAGGGACCTCTTCATCTAGAAGGAAACTTTTCAATCACTCATCACATACTTGAAACCAAGGCACATCACAACTTGGTTTCTCGATCCCCCCCTTGATGAGTGCATAGACAACCAAAATCAATATCAAGAAAATTTGAAATTTTTTAGCACACAAGTGACCATAAAAACTAAGACAGGAGCCAAATCATGTCACTTGATAAATGAGCTTCTCCCCCTTTCAAATAAAGAGCCCCTTTTGCAAAACCTCCCCCTTTGGTAATGCATACAAGCACATTTCTTTCCCTTTGGCAGCAAAAACTCCCCCTGATATAAAACACCCTCCCCCTTTGGTAATGCAAGAATAATGGAGCAATTAAACATTTCATAGCCTCTGTAATATGGTGACTGCAAAGACATATAGTGCAAAATATGCAAAAGAAGGTAATGTCAGAGATTATGTGCTCAGCTCAGTTTACCAAACTCTAGTTTTCACATGAAGCAAATTATCATGATAGTTTTTGAAACAAAAGCATCACCACTTAGACTGGTAATCTAGGCATGAAAAGGCGTTAACTACTGAAGCTATCAGTTTTCTACCAAGAAAAGCATATCCAATTTTATGGAGCGTTTAGCAATTTTGTTATGCCATGAATTCAGACTTGAAATTTTTTTGTATTGCTAGGGGTTATTTGCTTGTCCAACTTATGTTTCCCAATCACGCCAAGCCTAGGTCAAAAAATACCGTCAAAAGCTTAAGCCAATGATTTTGGTATAATCTAAAATATCATAGTTGATCATACCACACTGCAATGGTAGGCAGTCTAGAATAGAGTAGTGCGACAAGGCAAACCCACCTAGATCTTTTTATGTTTAGTACATAAAGCATAAAAAGCATCTGATTACCAAGTTGCATTTTGCATCCAAAAGAAAAGGATTCTAGCTAAAAGGTAGACAAAAGATAGCCAAAGCAATTTGACCTAAAGCATACAAGATATAAGAATAAGAAGTGATCATGTTTTGTATTTTGCAAATTAAAACATGCTTGTAATGAAGATAGATAAAGTAATTAGAGCTGAGCTAACATGATCAAGACAATTAAGCAAAGACATATATGAGCAAATATAAGTCAACACGATTGCACATAAACAGCAGCTTATGCAGACAAATTAAAACATGCTCATCCTCACAAAATGCCATAAGTATGACAAATACCATGTTCCCCACGCAAATAAGAAAATCAAGAAGCATAAAGGGGTTTGGTAAAAATATCGGCAAGCTAGTTCTGGAATGCAGAATCAGGTTGTTTGCAATAGAAATAGCACTAGTGTTATCACAAAAAAGTGGAACACTTTTATAATCTAACCCAAAATTCCGCAAAGTGGATACCATCCACAAAATCTGTAAGAAACAGCTAGCTGCGGCAACATATTCGGCCTTGGCTGTAGATTAAGCAACACTGGACTGTTTGTGGGAAGACCAGCAAACCAACGATGTACTTAGAAAATGACAAGTATCAGAGGTACTTTTCCTATCAATTCTACACCTAGCAAAATCCACATCCGAATAACCACGAAGGCACAAAGAAGAAGATGCAGAATACCAAATGCCAAATTCGAGGGTATGTTTGAGATACCTGAGTATGCGCTTTACAGCTTAGCGGTGCGAAGCCCTTGGCGAGACATGAAAACGAGCGCACAGACACACAACGAAGTGTATGTCCGGCCTCGTAGCAGTCAAGTTGAGAAGGGAACCGATCATGCTTTGAAACTCCTAATCTATGACTTCTCCATTCTCGTTGGGATCCAATACTACTGAAGTAGCCATCAGAGTGGCAAGGGGCTTCGCATCAACCATGTCAAACTTCTTGAGCAGGTCCTTGGTGTACTTTGTCTAATGGACGAAGGTAACTTGTTTGCTTTGCATGATTAGCAAACGAAGGAAAAATGTGTGTTCGCCCATCATGGACATCTCGAACTCCCTCCTCATGGTATCTGCAAACTTGGTAACCAAAGTAATAAAAGAGCCACCAAAGATGATATCATCAACATAAATCTAGACTAGGAGGGACTCTTTGCCATGTTTGAGAGTGAAAAGGGTTTTATCAACTGATCCCATCAAATACCTGTGCTCAAGCAGAAAAGACTTAAGTCTATCATACAATAATCGTGGGGCCTGCTTGAATACATAAAGAGCTTTATGAAGTTTAAAGACTCTATGGGGTATCTAGGGTTTTCAAAGCCAGCGGGTTTTTTTACAAAAACATCTAAATCCATGAAGCCATTTAGAAAAGCACTTTTGACATCCATTTGATAAAGTTTGAATCCACGGGATGTAGCTAATGCAAGCATAATCCTAATGGCCTCTGATCTAGATAAGGAACAGGTGCAAAAGTTTCAACAAAATCAATCCCTTCACTTTGTGAAAAAACATGAGCTACAAGTCTAGCTTTGTTTCTAATCACAGACTTATCCTCCCCTTGCTTATTTTTTAAAATCCATTTTGTTCCAATAAGATGAACATTAGGAGGAGGATCTGCAAGAGTCCAAACTTAGTTTCTGTCAAAATTTTCAAGTTCCTCATGCATGGCATTGATCCAACTAGAATAAGATAAAGCATGACTCACATCTAAGGGCTCAACACAAGCAAAAAATGTTGAATCAATGAAATGAGCGTGAGAATGTGTTACCCTTTGATCCAGCTCACTAATGATCTGCTTTGGAGGATGAATCCTTTAGATGTGGTGTGGATGAGTGATTGACAGGGTGAATTCATGAGTTGTGTATGGATGCTCTGGATATGGTGTTGTGTGTCTGTGTTTGTCTCATGTGTGCAGGCTTGAGTTACTCGTCAACTGTCGATGCCACGAGATCAGGGTTAGAAGGGGAGTATAATGCCAGATGGTCGAGGGTGTCAGTCGAAGTCGAGAGTGGACTCTGATGTACGCATGAAGGTCGAACAAGACGTTGAGTTGAAGATTGATCGAGACGAAGCATCGATCGATTCAGTGAAAGAGAAGCCAGTTCAAGTGACAAGGCGGCTCGAGGAATAGAGAGCGAGAGAGACTTGCTGGTGGTCGAGTTCGCGGACTGACGACGGGCGTCGATGATCAGGAGAGGCTTTGTCGATTTTTGCTAAAAACCGTCGAAACTTTAAATGTTTTTACTAATTCAATAAAATTGTGTCATGTATTAGTTTAATTTTGTAAGTTTCTTAGTGTGGTCATTTTAGTATATTTTTGGAATGTCTCTATTCTGAAAATATACTAAAAAGGGGTCTTTCGTAATTTTTCTTTTCAGTTCAAATAGGGTATTTTCAGAATTGTATTTTCAGTTTTCTCTAAGGGGAAAAGTGAAAAACTAGGCCTTCTAGAAACATGGGCAGGTGGGATATTTATCCCCAACCTGCTGGCTGATCAGATCAACCGAGAGAACAAAATTTGTAGCAGCACTTTTGAGTTAAAACACAAATTTTCTCTTCCGACGATGAACTGATGATTGTATACAGTGCGATGCATTTCGTTTTCAGAATCGCTACAGGATTTTTCGGCACAGATTGTTCATGTAAGAAGTTTTGCAACTTGCGATTGAACTTGTAAGTTTCCTGTCTAATTTTCTGTTGTCTTCAGTTGAGTTCTTGTGAATTTACTCCATGAAAGTAGTAGATTCCATGATTCTCAAGTAGTGTGCTGTAATCTGTCTCAATAATTAAGTTTTGCGGCTATTGCTTTGTGAGGACAGATGTGTGATATCTGAATATTTCTCTGAACCTGAGACCTTGTTTACTGTTTCCTGAATGTCTGATTGTTGTATGTCACTGATCTAATATGGTTTGATCATGTTAATATGGTTTGTTGTGTGTTCATCCATGATCTGATGACTTAATAGACATGTTCTTCAGATTGATCAAGTTTAACTTCAAGTTTGATGGTCAGAAGGTTTTTGAATGTTTATTCAAACTACTGATTTCTGTATTTTCAGTACTCCTCAAATTAAAATAGTTCCTATTATTGGAGTTCAGTTGTGTTGATTTGAAGTGTGTCTTTGAGTAACAAATTGCTGTGATAAGTTTGAATATGTGTTGTTTATAATTGAGAAGTGAAGCAAATTTGATTCAAACTAATCTGAACTTGTTTGAAAAATACTACTATTCATGATCAAGAGTTCATATCTTGTTAGTTGGCTTGTCATATACATGGAGTCTTTGAAGAGTAATTTGTTGAACTGAGGTAACCTGTGTACACGTGTTTGCTTTACAGTATACACATCTCAGTGTTGCTGTTTGATTGGAATTTGAATTTTGAGTTGCAGTTTAGTTTACTCAATCTCTGAAAGAATGAAGATAGGAGCTGTGCTGTTTTCTGTTTTCTGAAAATTTTCAGAGTTCTTCCTTCTGATTGCTATTGATCAAGAGAATCTGTATTGAGAATGGATTTGTGTTATTTTCTTCAAATTGATTACTAAAATTGTTTTGAGAATTGTTAAACAAAAATTAATTCAACCTTGCTTGGCATGTTTTTGATCAAAACCTGAAACTACTAGTACCAATGGATTTGTAACGATGAACAGCGTTTTGTGAAGTTTGTTGGACTCACTTCAGTGCATTGCTGACAAGTACTGTTCATGGTCATTCATATTATGATTTCAACTTCTGATAAATCTGTGATCAAGATTTGAAGTTAGTTTTCTTTGGTGATTCTTATTGGCTCACATTCAGATTTCTTGAGGTTGGTACTATCAGGTTATTGAAACTGATTTGTTGTTTGTCTGATCGAGTAGATGAGTTGTTCGATCTGAAATTCATTGAAGGTCATCTGCTTGGATGAAATGTGATGAAACTAAATATATTCTGAAATACTATTCTGAAAATGAATTAATGTCTGTTCTATATAGCAGTTTGTCGTTTTCAGAAGTGCCACAGTATTTACTTCAGAAATAGTATCACGTATAGTATTTATTGTTCTTGCAAGCTAAACTTTCTGTCTCTGAACTAAATCTTGTGTGCTGAATTGAAATTAATTTGAATTTAAAATACACAAAGTGGTTTAAAACATGATTAATGAACTTTGTTGAAAGTCACTTTTACTATTCATCGTCCGACAAATTTTATAAGTACAGGGATTTCATTTGAGTTTGAATTGAAACAAGCTGATTCACTATTACAAACTTGAATTGATCTCTTGTGTGAGTGTTTTTATATCTGTTGATTAAAAATCTTGAAACAAAGCTGATTGGTGGTTTTCTATCTTGTGGAGCTCAATTTTTGTACTGATTGGATTAAAACTTGAAACTGTATTTTTAGAGGTGCATTGGGTGATTTGATTAGACCATCATATTCGAAAGAAAGTGTTGAGGCGCCTATTCACCCCCTCTAGTCACCATTCCGATCCCACAATTGGTATCAGAACCGGTTAGATCACAAGTTGACCTTAACCGGTTTGTGATCCTTGTGGCGACATGGATAAGAACACCAGGTTCCCGTTGTTTGATGGTCGAGATTATTCCTATTGGAAGGTGCACATGGAGGCTTATTTGCTTGGCCAAGGAAGTGCGATATGGGACATTGTTGCATCCCATTAGGTGATTCCTGACACTCGTACCTCAGAGACTGAGAAGGCTCAATATGAATGTAATAGCAAGGCTAGAAACATTTTTTTATCAGTCTGAGTCGCAACGAGTTCGACAGGGTCCAACACCTTCGCACTGCATGAGAAATTTGGTCGACCTTGAGTACTTTTCATGAGGGCACATCACATATTATGGCTAGGAGGCACAACACGTATAATCAAGAATATCATATGTTCGTGCAAGGCCCTAGCGAATCTGTTGATGCTTTGTTTGCTCGCTTTGATGGAATTATTAGTAAATTGTGCTCCACTAGAACGCTAGCTTAGTTTTATCATGACTGAGAGATCAAACTTCTCTTTGGGATCGTAGCATATGGGAAGTAAAGATCTCAAGCATTGAAGAGTCTGCGAGTTTTGATACTTTGACATGTGATGAACTCTTCAGTAAGTTTAAGTCCACCGAGATCGCCAAGGCATCTCGTTCTGGGATTGGGAACTCTTTGCCACAATCCATGGCACTAGTTTCCAGTTCCGGCAGTGACACCTCATCTAGAGGTAGCGTGTCTAGTGTTTGTGCTTTGTTTGGGGTTTTTCCTTGTCTTCTTTGGTCTCTATCACAAAGGAGCAAGTGGACACATTGGACGATGAAGAGCTTGCTCTCATACTCAAAAAGTTCACTAGGTTCTACAATGATAGAAGAGATCAGAGGAGAGGAGGCTCTCGAGGGTGTTTTGAGTGCGGTGACCTAAATCACATTAAAGAAAATTGCCCAAAATTGAAAGCCAAAAATGAACATGAACAAAAATATCAGAAAAGACATAAGAAATTGTTTTACAAAGGCAAAAGAGGAAAAGTGGCAAAAAGGATGGCTAGAGCTTTCGTGGCAGCACTCAGCGACATCGACAACACCTTGAGTGAAGAACCAAGTTCTGATGAAGATGAACCAGGTAAGAATGAAGAGAAGAAGGAAAAGATGAAGGACTTCAAAGGCCTCTACTTCATGGCCAACGACAAGCAAAGTAGCGATCATCCTGACTCATCTGAGGTTAGTCTATTTCTTGATCAATTACTTGTGCAAAACAATGAATTACATGATGCAATTATTTCACAAGATAGACTGTTTAAACTTGTTGTTAAAGAACAAAAAGAACAGAAGCTTAAAATTGAATCTCTTTCTACTAAACTTGCTCTGTTGAAGTCTAAAATTGAAACTGCTGATTGTGAGTCATGTCTTGTCGTGATGGAAGAACTTGCTTAGTTGCGTCTGATTCATTCTTAACACGTTGAAAAACTTGAAAATGTTTAGAAGCAACTCTTGGTGGTGGAGTCTAGTCCTGATGCCATCGATGAATGCTTGAATTGCACTTTACTGATTGAAAGTGTTAGTCTGAGAGATAAGAATATCGATGAGCTTAAGGCTAGATTGGAGAGTGCTGAGTGTTCTAAGGATGTGCAGTCGGCTTGTCCCACCTGCATCACCCTTAAGGACCAACTCAGTTTTGCTAGAGAGCAAGTAGAAAAGCTAAAGTGTGAGAATGATTATCTGCTTTGCATGGTAGACAAATGGACTGAGGGGAAAGGGAAAATGGATTTTCTTTTGGATAAAACTAAAATGTGCGATAACAGGGCAGGGTTAGCTCTTGGGTTAGGTTATGAGAGGACTTCATCCAGTACCCCGAGCCAAACATTGTTCACTCTACATACTACCCTTGAGAAAGAGAGAGCCCAGTTAGACACACCTCAAAAAGCCAAAAATCCTACCCAACCCAAAAAGATAATCATTTCTTCACTCAAGATAGACTCCAAGCAAAAATCTAAGAAAACTGTGAGGTTCACGGTAGAAACCTATAAACCTACACCCAAGAATGTTTTCTATTGCACTTATTGTCATCGTGTAGGTCATTTGTTTGGTTTTTGCTATAGACGCATGAAAGATCAACGGCGTGCTCATGCTTTACATTTTCATGATTATCTTTCATTTGATATGCATGACTATGATTATAATACTTATACTGATTATGAGGCTCCTTACAGTTATATGAGTGGCTATGCCCATCGTGGTGTATATCATACCTCGTATGATGATAGACCACGTAGGCGTGTTGGTCCTAATTATTTTAGGAGACCTCAACAAGTTGCAAGGAGACCTCATGTGCAGTATGATTCTCATCACACACAGTCTCCTGCTTTACCTACTTCTTGGGTAGTTTAGTGTTGGATACCTAAGCATCTTATCTCTAAACCCAGCGCCGAGTACTCGAGATTTTACTTCTCTACTTAGGGGAGTCATGGGAGGCTGGAGGACAAGTGGATCGTTGATTCCGGGTGTTCACGACACATGACCGGGAAGTCTTCATGGTTCTCCATCTTCACCTCAGCCAGGCATCGTGAAAGCATCACATTTGGAAACAATCGCAAAAGAAAACTGAAGGGCAAAGATATGATTAAAATTAATGAAAATTTCACTCTCTGTAATGTTGCTTTGGTTAAGGATTTAGGGTACAATTTGCTTTCTGTTTCACAATTGCTTGATGAGGGTTTTGAGGTTCATTTCAGTCGTGATGTTTCTTATGTGCGTGATTCTTCTAATGTTTTCATTTGCAAAATCTTAAGAGTAGGGAGGATTTTTGGAGCTGATTTCAGTGAGTCTTTTGGATCTTCTCATTGTATTTTAGCTGAATCGTCTTCTGATCTTTGGATGTGGCATAGGAGACTAGGGCACATGAGTTTTGATTTGCTTGTGAGATTGAGTTCCCTAGGACTCATCCGAGGATTGCTCGAGCTAAAATTTGAGAAGAACCTCATTTGTGCTCCATGTCGTCTTGGTAAAATTGTTGCTACATCGCACTACCCAATAAACATGGTGATGACTGAGCGACCCGGTGAGCTTCTTCATATGGATACAGTTGGTCCATCCCGGGTTAGCTCTTTAGGTGGTAAATGGTAGATGCTTGTTGTGGTTGACGACTATTCTTGTTACTCTTGGGTTTTCTTTCTCGTAAGCAAGGATGAAGTGTTCATACACTTTTGGAGCTTAGCGCTGAGGCTATTCAATGAACTCCCTGGTGCAATGAAGGCTCTTCAAAGTGACAATGGCACCGAGTTCAAAAATAGCTCTTTTGCAGAATTTTGGCTTGAACATGTGATTGAACATTAGTTTTCTGCACCGAGAGTTCCTCTACAAAATGGTGTGGTTGAGAGGAAGAATCATACACTTGTGGAGATGGCTAGGACGATGCTGAATGAGCACAAGACTCCTAGAAAATTTTGGACTGAAGTCATGAGTACAGCATGTTACATCTCCAACAGGATCTTTTTGCGCTCTTTGTTGAATGTGACTTCTTATGAACTTCGTTTTGGGAGGAAGCCCTAGGTCACTCACTTCAGAGTGTTTGGATGTCTTTGCTTCATCCTAAAGCGAGGTAATTTGGATAAATTTGAATTGCGTGCATCTGATGGGATGTTTTTGGGCTATTCTTTACATGGACACTCTTATCGTGTTTTCAGTCTTGAAACAAACACATTTGTTGAATCTTGTGATGTAACATTTGATGAAACTCCTCTGTGTGTTAGCCCTAACTTTGAATTTACAAGTGATGAGCACGATATGAGTGAAACGCTTTTTGAGGAAGAAGATCCATCAGACGATGAAGATCCTGAGGTTGTACCACTACCTCCCTCTACGGCGACTCTAGAAGTTTCGACTACATCGACAATAGGACCTGAAGATTCTACTTCTGAGAGTGTGGAGCAAACTTCGGCAAGAGTTGAGGGGGAGATTCTGTCGTAGAGAGAAGCACCGCTTCATATTCAAAGAATGCATCCCCCGGAGTAGATCATCGGCGAGCTAAATGAACGAGTAACCTGATCACACACTCTTTTTGTTGATTCTGCTTTTGTTGCTAATTTTGATCCATTAGATGTTAGTCATGCTTTGTCTGATGTGAGTTGGGTTAACGCCATGCATGAGGAACTGGAAAACTTTGATAGAAATAAGGTTTGGATTCTCGTCGATCCACCCCCTAACATTCATTTGATTGGTACAAAATGGATTTTCAAAAACAAACAGAGGAAGGATGGGGCGATAGTGAGAAACAAAGCTAGGCTAGTGGCTCAAGGGTATAATCAAGTCGAGGGGATTAATTTTGGAGAAATTTTTGCACCGGTAGCTCGACTTGAGGCCATTAGGATCTTGCTTGCTTTTGCCTCTTCTCGCGGCTTTAAACTTTTTCAAATGGATGTGAAAAGCGCGTTTCTGAATGGTTTCATTGGAGAGGACGTTTATGTCAAGCAACCTCCTGGCTTTGAGGATCCCAAGTACCCCCATAGAGTATTTAAACTTCACAAAGCACTATATGGACTCAAACAAGCACCGAGGGCCTGGTAAGACCGCCTTAGGACGTTCTTGATTGAGCACGGGTATAAAATGGGGTCCATTGACAAAATGTTGTTCACTCTCATGCATGGCAAAGACTTTATACTCGTACAAATATATGTTGATGATATAATATTTGGTGGTTCATATCATACACTTATTGATGCGTTTGCAGAATCAATGAGCAGGGAATTTGAGATGTCAATGATGGGCGAGCTGACCTTCTTCCTAGGTTTGCAGATCAAACAATGCAAACAAGGAACTTTTGTCCATCAAACAAAATACACTAGAGATTTGCTTAAACGTTTTGACATGTATGACGCTAAACCTCTTGCTACCCCGGTGGGTACTTCTATTGCTCTTGATCCAGATTAAGACGAAGAAGAAGTGGACCAAAAGGAGTATCGCAGCATGATCGGCTCCCTTCTATACTTGACGGCTATGAGGCCGGACATACACTTTGATGTGTGTCTGTGCGCTCATTTTCAGGCTTCTCCCAGGGCGTCACATCGTCAAGCTGTCAAACGCATCTTAAGGTACCTCAAGCAAACTCTTGAATTCAGTATTTGGTATTCCACATCATCTTCATTATGCTTGAGTGGTTTTTCTGACGCTGACTTTGCTGGTTGCCGGATTGATCGTAAGAGTACTTCTAGAACATGTCATTTTCTTGAATCTTCACTTGTGTGTTGGTCTTCACGCAAACAGTCTAGCGTTGCACAATCTACAACCGAGGCTGAATATGTAGCTGCCGCTAGCTGTTGTGCACGGATATTGTGGATGGTTTCTACTTTGCGGTACTTTGGGTTGGAGTTTTCTCGTGTTCCACTATTTTGCGATAATACAAGTGCAATCAGTTTAGCAAACAACCCATTACAACATTCTAGGACCAAACACATTAACGTGCGTTATCACTTTTTGAGAGATCACAATGAAAAAGGCAATATTGAATTGCATTTTGTCGATACTCAAAATCAGCTTGCAGATATTTTCACCAAGCCTCTGGATGCTTCTTGCTTTGCATTTTTGAGGGGAGAGCTTGGCATTTGTCATCCTTATGGTATCATGTGAGGGGGAGTTGTGTACATTTGCATATGCTTCTAAAATATGATTAATTGCTTTCACATGTACATGACTTGTATGTGCACTTTACGATATTGTCCTGCTTATACTGTTTGATTGTGCTTAGAATGAACTCATCTATCCATATGTTTTGAGCATGGCTTTTCATTGCGAAAATTTGAAAATGGTCACTACCAAGTCTGGTTTCTAGCATGAATAGGCTAGGGTGCTTTTGCTATTCATTTATTACTTGATAGCTTTGTCCTAGTCACTTGGATGCTCATATGCAACTTGATCATGTTTGCTCAAAAATTAAATAAAAATAAAAATGAAAAATGAAAAATGAAAAATGAAAAATGAAAAAAAGATGAAAATGAATCAAAAGTGCTAAAGTGACGATAAAATTGAAAAGATCCAGGTGGGTTTGCATAATTGCACTACTTTGTTCTAGACTGCATACCATTGCACTTTGGTTTGAACTGGGACTTCGAGTGTATACCAAGATCAACGCCTTAAGCTTCCGATGGTTTATCCTAGGCTTGGCTTGATCGGTTATCATAAGGTTGACTTGCAAATAACCCCTAGCATTAAAAAATAATAAAAAAAAGTTTACTTTTCTCGCATATCAAGTTTGCTGCAGCTCCTTGTAGTGGGATGTGCTTTTTGAGTTTGTTTGTGACTAGCTTATGTATCTCTTACCTTGCCATGTCTAGTACACTAGTCTGGGTAGTGATGCTTTTATTTTCTTAAACTTCAAACTGCTTGCTCATACGGATATGTAGATGGTGGTTATTGAAAGCTTGTCATGAAGTTTAGTCAGGACAGGTTGTGAGTCATAAGAAGTGCCTGTACTGTAATTGGACTTAATCATATTCTGGAAGCATTGCACGGTCACTTTACTCTCTCGACTCATGGGGCTATCTTGATGTCTGCATTGCCAAAGGGGGAGAGTACTTGGAGCTTTTGGCTTTTGAAGATTTTTGATGAGTTTGTGATCTTTTGAGCTTTTAAGGTAATTTTTGTGTTGCTTTATCTTTTGGCAAGTGACATGCTTTCTCATTTTGCTCTCTTTAGAGCTTTCATGGCCACTTGTGTGCTCAACCTTTCTTTTACTTAGTTTTGGATCTTGTGTTGTCAATGCACTCATCAACGGGGAGATTTAGGAACATAGTTAGGTGTGTCACTAGTGTTCAAGGTGATGATGAGTGATTGACAGGGTGAATTCATGAGTTGTGTATGAATGCTCTGGATATGGTGTTCTATGTCTATGTTTGTCTCATGTGTGCAGGCTTGAGTTACTCGTCAACTGTCGATGGCACGGGATCAGGGTTAGATGGGGAGTCTAATGCCAGATGGTCGAGGGTGTCAGTCGAAGTTGAGAGTGGACTTTGATGTACGCATGGAGGTCGAACGGGACGTTGAGTTGAAGATTAATCAAGACGAAGCATCGATCGAGTCAGCGAAAGGAAAGCCAGTTCAAGTGACAAGGCAGCTTGAGGAATCGAGAGCTAGAGAGACTTGCTGGCGGTCAAGTTTGCGGACTGATGACGGGCATCGACGATCTGGAGAGGCTTTGTCGGTTTTTGCTAAAAACCGTCGAAACTTTAAATGTTTTTACTAATTCAATAAAATTGTGTCATGTATTAGTTTAATTCTGTAAGTTTCTTAGTGTGGTCATTTTAGTATATTTTTGGAATGTCTCTATTATGAAAATATACTAAAAAGTGGTTTTTTGTAATTTTTCTTTTTAGTTCAAATAGGGTATTTTCAGAATTGTATTTTCATTTTTCTCTAGGGGGCAAAGTGAAAAACTGGGCCTTCTAGAAACATGGGCAGGTGGGATATTTATCCCTAACCTGCTGGCTGATCAGATCAACCGAGAGAACAAAATTTGTAGCAGCACTTTTGAGTTAAAACACAAATTTTCTCTTCCGGCGATGAACTAATGATTGTATACAATGCGATGCATTTCGTTTTCAGAATCGCTACAGGATTTGTTGGCACAGACTCTTCCAAGTAAGAAGTTTTGCAAGTTGCGGTTGAACTTTAAGTTTCCTGTCTAATTTTCTGTTGTCTTCAGTTGAGTTCTTGTGAATTTACTCCATGAAAGTAGTAGATTCCATGCTTCTCAAGTAGTGTGCTGTGATCTGTCTCAAAAATTAAGTTTTGTGGCTATTGCTTTGTGAGGACAAATGTGTGATGTCTGAATATTTCTCTGAACCTGAGACCTTGTTTACTGTTTCCTGAATGTCTGAATGTTGTATGTCACTGATCTAATATGGTTTGATCATGTTAATCTGGTTTGTTGTGTGTTCATCCATGATCTGATTACATCATAGACATATTTTTCACATTGATCAAGTTTAACTTCAAGTTTGCTAGTCAGAATGTTTTCTAAATGTTTATTCAAACTACTGATTTCTGTATTTTCTGTTGGAAATAACAGCACTATTAGGTTTAACTTATTCCACAAATAAATCATGACGTGAAACAGATGAATATGCATAACCACGGTATAGCAGTACACTATACACATGAACAAGAATAATGTACTAAATGTGGTAAGAACGTACCAGATGTTCACAGTTGGAGCAGCCACAGATCGGTCTGGTACCACGATGACGACGCGCGGTACCGGACGACAGCGATGCGGGCAGCACTCGAGCAAAGAGGAAGACGAGCCGTGGTGGACGAGCGCGAGCAGTCACACGGAGTGCTTCCCAAAAACCTTATTCGCCCTCTCCCAGTGCAGGATCTCGAAGTCGACGGGTTCCAGAAACCTGCTCTTCTGCTCAACGGTGCACGCCGATGAGAAGAACGGAGTAGTCTACGAATGGAAGCACACAACAGAGGAGATCGGCGAGACTCTTCAGTACTCTCTTGCCCAGAACCATCGCTCAGTTTTTGGTGGAGGAGAAATAGACGCGTGATCAGGGCGTCTCTTCTTTCTCCACTAGTAACTGCTCCGAAGATGAATCGGAACCGTTCCAACCAATTACACCCGCAGCAAAACGGAACGGGAAAAGGGAGCCATGTCTGCGCAAGCAATCGGAGCCGATTTCGGCGGACCATTCACGCGCATGTCGAGCACCCACGCCCCCCGGCCCCGGCCCGTGCCCGGCCTGGCCCGGCGAGGCGAGGCGAGCGAGCGCGCGCGTGTGTTTCTCTAGTCTCCTCTCACTCATATAGGTCTAGTTGCAAGGAGAGCACCATCCCTTATAAGTTGGTCTCCCTCTCCTAAAACTAGCAAGGTGGGACTAAAGGTTCACATGCTCCCTCTACATGGTAGGCCTTTTAGATTTTTCCAGGAATTATTCTTCAAATAAATTTGGGCCAAGCCCATTTATTCAACAATCCCCCACCATAGCTCAAAGTCCCACAGAGATTTGCCTGATTCTTTTGTGTTGTTTATATACCAGTGTTTTGATGGAGACTGGTTCAGTTTGAACATCCATCTAGAGCTTTAAGCTACACTCACTCACAACTAGAACAATGGACTGTGCCTTGAATTGCAAGTTTTGTGCAAGTAAGTTTTACTTAAAGTATTAACTGATACTAGGCTGCCAGTAGCCTACCCCTTGGGTGGAGCGTATAAGTCATACTCCTTGGTCTCTTCATGAGCTTACTAGGAGACTGCCCAAGTCCCCATAGACTGCGACCAACAATCGAGCTCATATAGGTGTGTTCTTTCAAGAATGCTCTGCAAGATAGCATCTTCACTAATATAGCCAACAGAACATATTAAGACAGTCGTCAACCTGCCTAGTAGTTTTGAGAGTATTGCATCTTCACTTAGAGTGGGTTAGAATTACTCTCTTCAGTTAACTGATGGCTTGTTCTTCCAAGGTCCTAATTCACGGGATCGCCGATCACATAGGTTGGGTTACTACCATAGTATAACTCACATGGGTCTCATACCCATCTCCTTCGATGCATTGTCTATAACATTCCGTGATAATCCCTTTGTAAAGGGATCTGCCAGGTTTTTAGATGTTTGGATATAATCCAATGTTATAACTCCAGAGTTTCTCAACTTCCTGACAGATTTCAATCGTCTCTTTACATGTCTAGACGATTTCATGTTATCCTTAGAACTATTCACCTTGACAATGACCGTTTGATTGTCACAGTTCATAAGGATAGCTCGCACTAGTCTTTCAACCACTGGTAAATCCATCAATAGATCACGCAGCCATTCTGCTTCAACAGAGATCTAGTTTGAATCACTATAACCCTCCAGTACCGAAGGGTACCCAGAATAGTGAAGTCCAAAACTCATAGTACCTCTTAGATAGCGCATGACTCTCTCAAGCGCACGCCAATGATCATCTCTCGGATTAGAAGTAAACCGGCTCAATTTGTGTTGGCGTAAAAGATTACGGTAACAGGTTTCTGAGGGTTAGAAACTAACAAACGAAGTGTTTGCGAAGTAAACTATTTCAAGCCTCTGAAAGGATAATAGATTAAAACAGTTCGAAGATGTATATTGAATAACTTGTACTCGGTCCTCATTACAGGGTAAAACGGGGGGTATTTATAGGCCCAAACATTAAGGAAAAGATCCTTTTACCCCTCTATTACAACCGACATAGTGGAAACTATTCGGTACCCTTAATAGGGCTAAAATGGTAAAAGACTAATCTAATGAGAAAGAAGATAAGTCTTCCATCTTAGCTGGCAAGGAAACTCTCGGGAGGGTCCAAGTTCCAAGATATACTCCGAACTAGAGTTCGCCTCCATACTTCGAACTTGATCCACTATATTCCCGGAATCATATGCTGGAAACCTTTGATTCAATCATCTGCTTTTGTCTTGTTACAACAATGGCTCTGAGGATGAAGTATTTTCCCCCAACAGTAGCCCCTCGAATACGCTTCTCCGCTAAACCTGTGATATTGGGAGAGCAGTATACGCAAGAAAAATAATCATGCGTAGGGACTAACAATTTTAATCAGCCTTCGAAATATGCGGAGATTCGAAACTTCGAATCAATTTATAAGAAAATTATGTCCGAACTACTTTTTAGAATTAACTTAAAAAGTCCGAAAGCTTTTTAGGCTTAGAAGAAATAGCCGTTGGCTTTTTCCTCAACGGAAATTAAGGGAATGCGTTAAGTTCACAAAGAAATAACGGTTAGGAATGCGAAACGGCAGGACACCAAACGGTAAAAAATCATGGCCTGGGCTATAAATAAGGGGCCCAAACCTTTCCCGAATACCTTCTCACTGCTTTCGTGCAAACAACTCAGCAGACAACCCTAGCCTCCATTCGTTCCTCTCAAGCAATCCACGCGATTTCATGGCGAAGACTAGTTTAAAAGTTCCTGGGGCGGCTTCAGCCTTGGCTCGGCAGCATGCTGCGGCTGCAGCGGCGGCAGCGACATCGGTGACGGCGACTCTGACAGCAACAGTAGCAGCAATGGCGGCGCCAGGGAGAAATCCCCAAAGCGATGATCCTCATGATCTCCTCCCGACGTCGACGAAGTATGCGGATCAATCATATCAGTTGGGAGCTTCAACCTGCAAGAGGGAATCGCTCGCGGCTGCGATAGAAGGCAAGATCAGTTCAGAGATAGTGATCCACAAACCTGGAAAAGAAGCTATTCCTTCGCCAAGGCCCGGAGAAGTGGTCGTCTTCGAAGCCTTTTTCGAAGCTGGATTAGGACTTCCGGCTATCGACTTCTTGGCCGAGGTACTGGATTTATCCAATGTTACTCTCCCCCAACTCTCTCCGAACGCGATAGCATGCCTCTCCATCTTCGAATGGGCCTTGCGAGCTGAAGGATGTGAAGGCAGAGCAGAAATTTTCGCAGCTCTACATCGAGCTTCGTGCCAACCCAAAACCTTCATAGGCTCCGGAGGTGAGAAGATGGTGGTGGCCTTCGGGAGTATTAACTTCCGACTTCGAGACAAGTACGCTCTTCGGTTTCCAGCCAAGGCCATCAATGCCAGGTGGTACACTTATTGGATCCTCCAATGGTTTTACGCCGAAGTTGGGGCAGGGAGTCGCCTAGCTGGACCTCTTCAAGACATAAACTTTCGGAGGGAAGCTCTTGTCCATCCGGATCCAGGTCAGCTTGAAGCTCGCCTTAGCCTACTTCAATGCATCAGCCATCGTCTGAGCATGCTGGATCTGGCAGAGGAGTTCATCGGACTTCAGATCCCTCCTCTGATGGCCAACTAGCCAATCACCTTAGAAGAAGATACTTAAGGCGGCCTTCGAAAGATTTCTTCGAACTCGAGCCCTGCAGGTAACTTCGAAAACAACATGTTTCATATATATTTATTTGAATAAATAACCAACTTCAACTTATCTTTCAGCCTCTCTAGCTCCTATGACTTCGGAGCGAATCGTGCGGGCTTCGGAGAAAATTCTGGGAGTCTCGACTCCGGCCGAGAAAGAATGGAGGATTAAGTTAGTAGGTACTTGGGAGCGGTCCAACCGAGTATGGGGGCTACTCGAAGTTATTCCCCCTCCTCTTTTGGATTGGGTGCCTTCAGAACAAGGTCCTAAGAAAAGAAAAACCGAAGTTGGAGCCTCGACCTCTACCAAGACTCCATCGAAGAAAGTAGCCCGAAAGCCAAAAACTGCAGCGCCTCCAAGCCCAATAGCTTCGGTCTCCGATTCCTCGGAGGACGAAGGTAGAATGCTTGTTTACTTGATTGACAAGGATGGAGCCCAAACAGATGCAAACATTGGTGATGCTGCGAGCATGTCGGAGTTTCAAGGCAACCTTGGGCAAGTTGGGACTTCGGCTACTCAAAAAGACTTATCGCAAGATGAAGCTCCTATGGACGAAGGTGGAGTCGAAGTTGCTGTAGAATCAACTTCAAGTCCGAATGAAGCAACGATTGCGGCTCCTGAAGAAGCTCCAATAGTCGAAGATTTAACCATGAATTCTGACTCCGACGAAGACTTTGTGGTGGCTTTTGACCCACCAAGCAGTCCGATGCTCACCCATCGACAAGACTTCGGAGGTAAACTTCACATAATTCCTTTGTTCTTTTTTCCTGCAGAATTATACAATGTATAATACCTTTGCCTCAACAGGATCTGTTCCTGTGGAAGAGGTCCATTCCGAAGATACAATTCCTGGGACTTCGACAACTCGGGAGCCAATTCCAGAAGTCGCCCAAATGGTACCTGGAAAAGGTAAAGGCAAAATGGACCCTCTCCCTGCTCCGAGTTCGGGATTAACTCCATCTGATTCGACAGACGGAGGTCAATCTACAGAGGGGGGCCAGTCTGCCAAAGTTCCTGAAGATACGGCCCAGCGCTCCGGCCCCTCGCCGAACAAAGACGACCAGAGGGCCATGTCTATGCTTCCTCTTCTAGCTCCTTTCTTGGAGCGAAGAACCGGACTTCGGACTTTGCTCGAGCCTTTGGATCGAGCTAGCCGCGAAGTTGGGGAGACATACTTGGTAGCCATCTTGAGCGAGGCTGAGGGTTCGGAGCTCAACGAGCGTGCAGCATACCAGGTACGAAGTATCTGCAAAACAAAATTAATCTTATATATAAATAATTTCTCACCTTGGTTTTTTCTCTTTGCAGCAAATAGTCTTGGCCCGAGCTGCGAATGTTTCAAACGAACGCGGAAGCCTTTGCCTTCGAGAGGAAATCACCACTCTTTAGAGAAATCTTAACATTTCCGAAGGTCGAATTTCCAATTTAGACAACATGGTCTCAGCAGAGCAAAGGGCCACGCAAAGCTTGGAAACTGCGAATAAGGAGCTCGAAGCAGAACAAATTGTGCTTCGGGCAAAAATAGAAAAGATGCGGGCGGAGCATGCTACGGCGGTGGATGAACTTGTCAAGCTCCGAGAGGAAAAGGCCAAAAGTGCAGAAGAGGCTAGCCACCTACTTAACCAGAAAAACTCTTTAGCTACAGAGGCAGCTAGGCTCTCCAGCGTGGTGGAAGAATTGACTTCTGTGAAGGACGCTTTACTTGATGATAAGCTGAAATCGGAGAAGGTAGCTGCGGAGGTCATGAACCAACTCCTAAGTGTCCTAGAGTACTTCGGTACTACTAGGACACTTCCTTCAAATGATAACGCCTCCTTGCTTCGGTGGCTAAAAATGATCCAAGGAGTTGTGAAGACGATGAAGACGACAGGCATTCGATACGGAGAACTCTCCGGACAAGTGGCTGCTATCGGCATACTTCACTACTACGAAGATCCGGGAATAACGATAACTCCGAACGCAGAGGCGGCACCCATTACCTTCGACGAAAACCAGCTTCTCAATCCTTCTGAAGACGTGGCCGCTGCTTGGCAAGCCTTCCAAGCTTCATGGAGAGCCGAAGGTCGCACTGCGATCAAGGCTTGGATTGATGAAGGGCAACGCCAAAAGCAAGCTCGGTTGCAAGCTTCAAGCAGCCAGCCTCCGCCAAACCCGCAGGTCTAGATTTACCTTAGGATCCTGACTATGTAAAGCATCATGTTTTTCATATATTATGAATGAAAATTTGCTTATCATGTTTTTAGGCTTCACCTCATATGGATGATGTCGAAGTGTTAAATGTTAACGAAGAACTCCGCCTACTATGGGCTACCTTCGATCTTTTAAAACTTCACAAGCGACCTCGATTTTTAGTTCCTCGAGATAGCTCTGGTGCAATTACGCCCAAAGTAAGCAAAGATATACTATCTTATATTAAAGAGGAAGAAAAAGAAGTTAACTTGGAAACTTCATCTTCCGAAGACATTGCATGGTCCGAAGATGAAGATGAAGCTCAGGGTAAAAAGCCTGAAGAACTTGGAAGCTGGGAAAGGAGCCCCGAACGACTCCGAACTTGGGCCGAGCTTCAACAAGAACAGAAAGACTTTAGAGCTTCGAAGGGAGGTAGAAGAGTTAAACGCAAAGTTGTTAGAACTCCCGGCTCTGGAATTAGTCGTTCCAACCTTAGCTCTAGAGATCGAAGGGGTCTTCGATTCCTTCTCAGTATAGATACTGATTTTTCATGATGTAATCATAATTTGTTCGAATAATAAAATCGATTTAAAATTGTCTCCCTATTTCCCAGCCCCTCTTTGGGCTTAAGCAACTTCGAACTATATTCAAAGATGGTTATGCGCAAAGAAAAACTTAGGAGTACAATTTTGGGGTCTCGGAGCCCCTTAGCAATTTAAAGATTGATTAAAATCTTATAAAATGTCTTCGACTACTTGGAGTCTGAAGATTGGTAACTTAGTACCTTGTGTTTTGAAAGAAATCACTTTGGACAACTTTCCGGACACTTTAGTGTCCCAAACGATTAGTCACTTTGGACTTTTTTCACAGATATTCGAAGCTCGTGAGCTCAAACTCTGTTTGTTTTGGCCTCCTTCGGCTCTTTTTGCGAATTCTATCAAACCGGTGGTTTGGAATTCGCAGTGGTCTCCTTGGACTCTTTTTATGGATGCTTTCAAGCCGAAACTTGGAATCCGCATTATTTGGTCTCCTTGGACTCTTTTTACGGATGCTTTCAAGCCGAAACTTGGAATCCGCATTATTTGGTCTCCTTGGACTCTTCTTACGTATGCTTTCAAGCCAGTGGCTTGGAATCCGTTTTCTTAGTGACTTTCCCACCTCGTCGGAAGCTTCAGACCAGTGGTCCGAAGTCCGAAAAATATGATTCAAATTAATGACACTGCCCTCCCGGTCAACTTCGCTATTCCAATGCGTCCACTAGAAGTGGGAAGTTTATGGGGGGTAGGCATTATCTGAACCATAAGCTTTATTGATTTAGAAGGTGTTTACAAATGATTACAAGGAGCTCCTATGCGAAATATCGCTTTAGGTGCTCCGCATGCCATGTATGTGCAAACTCTTCACCTTCCAAATTAGCCAACTTAAAAGAACCAGGACGCCCTGAGCAAACAATTATGTATGGACCTTCCCACTTATTTCCTAATTTCCCTGCGCTATGATACTTCGCAAAATGAGATGACCCAGCCTAAGTTCATTAATCTTGACCTTCGGGTCAAACCAAGTCTTCATCTGCTGCTGATACTTTGACAAATTTGCAACAACTCGAAGTCTTGTCTCTTCTGTTAAATCAAGCGAAGTTTGTCTTTCTGCTTCTATTTCCGGTTCGGTGCTGCGAAGGGATCCTCCTTTAAGCTCCGTTGGTGTCATAGCTTCATCTCCGAATAATAGTCTGAAAGGAGTGAAACCGGTAGACCTTGTCTGAGTTGTCTGGATGGACCATAGGATCTTTGGGAGCTCTTCGGTCCACAATCCTTTTGCCAATCCCACTATTCTTCGATTCAGCCCTGACAAGATATTACCATTGGCTCTTTCAACAGCTCCATTAGACTGAGGATGTCTTACTACAGCAAAACATAGTTGGATGCCTAGGTCTTCACAGAATTTCCTGAAGGGTTCTGCATCGAACTGTGTTCCATTATCCACTGTCAGCTGCCGACGCACTCCGAACCGGCATATAATATTCTTCCAGAAAAATTTTTGGACATTATTCGAAGTGATAGCTGTTAGGGGCTCTGCTTTGACCCACTTTGAAAAGTATTCAATTGCTACCACTGCGAACTTCCAATTTCCTTTTGCTACTGGGAAGGGACCAATAAGATCCATGCCCCATCTGGCCATGGGCCATACTGGAGCAATGACTTGAAGAGTTGTTGGTGGGTGATGACTTCTTCGTCCCATCCACTGACATCTTGGCAAGTGCGGACTAAGCTCTCCGCATCAGCTACTATTGTAGGCCAATAAAGCCCCTGGCGAAGTGTCTTTCCTACCAAAGCTCGAGGGGCCAAATGGCTACCGCAGAGTCCTTCATGAATTTCTCGAAGAATTTCTTGACCTTCGGCTTGAGATATACATCGGAGCAAAGGGGAACATACTCCAGCCTTGTATAAAATACCGTTGATTAAATGATAATACCGAATTCTGACTTTAAACCTCGAAAGTTGTGGCCCTTCGGACATGTGTGCTTCTCCTTGTAACAATTCCATAATTGAACTTCGCCAATCTGTACTTGGAATGCAAAGAACTTCTACAGCAGGGATTTGTGGCACCGAAGGTGTAGTGAGCTCTTCATAAAAAGCCTCTTGTGGTATGTCCATAGCTCCGGCTGCAGCTTTTGCTAAGATGTCAGCATGCACATTTTCTGATATAGGTATACTCCAAATGGAAATCCCTTTAAATGCTGCTTCAATCTTACGGATTTCTTCCAAGTATTTTGCAAGCTGTGGATGCCGAACTTTAAAACTCTTGTCTACGTGCCCTGCTACAATCTGAGAATCTGTCTTAATAACAACTCTTGTAGCCCCTAGAGCGCGTGCCTTTCGAAGTCCCAAAGTTGAGTCTTGTGGAGTACATTGCCTTTTGCCCTGAAGGCGAAATTATCACGGCTCCAACACCTGCTCCAGACGCTTGGAAAGCTCCATCAGAATAAATAGTCCAAATCCCTTCACTTGGCTTTTCCGGAGCCCATGCTGCAGGGGGAGTCCATTCTGCCACGAAGTCCGCCAACACTTGTGACTTAATTGCTGTTCTTGCCACAAAGGATATGCCGAAGGGTGCTAACTCAACAGCCCACTTCCCAATTCTTCCTGTAGAATCCTTACTTCAGAGCATATCTCCCAAAGGATATGAAGTTGGTACAATTACATTATGTGCCAATAAATAATGCCTTAGCTTCCTCGAAGCCATTATCAGAGCATAAGTGAATTTCTCAAGCTCGGAATATCTTGTTTTTGATCCAGACAATGCTTCGGACACAAAATAAACTGGATTCTGTACCAACTTCCCGTTGAAATAAACTTCTCTGACAAGGACTGCACTGCAGCAAAGCCAGTAGCTGCAAGGTAGAGGAGTAGGGTTTCGTCCGCAATAGGCACCGTGAGTGTAGCGAGATTACTGAGATAATTCTTAATATCATCAAAACTCTTTTGACACTCCGGTGTCCATGCAAAATCTCCGAACCCTTTCAATGCTTTGAAAATGGGCAGTTATTTGAGTAGGGCTAGCTTCGATACCTTTGCTTGAAACTAGATACCCTAACAATTTTCTAGCATGAGCCCCGAACATACATTTTTCGGGGTTAAGACGGACTCCACATGCCCGAAGGCTATTGAACGTTTCTGCTAAGTCTAGGCTATGTTGGTGCTTTAAAGCACTCTTTATTACAATATCATCCATATAGGCCTCTACATTGCGACCCAATTGATGACCTAGAGCCTTAGCAATTAACCTTGAAAAAGTAGCCCCGGCATTTCTTAAGCCAAAGGGCATTCTTACATAACAGAAGACTCCTGAAGGAGTTACGAAGCTTGTCTTGATTTCATCTTCGCGCTTTAGCCAGATTTGATGTTAGCCGGAGTACGTGTCGAGGAAGCTTAATAACTCCGAACCGGCAGTAGAGTCGACCAATTGATCAATTCGGGGCATGGGGTAGGGGTCACGGGGGCATGCTTTATTCAGAGATGTAAAATCAATACACATGCGCCACTTCCCAGAAGATTTCTTCCTAACGAAGACTTGGTTGGCTAACCACTCCGTATGAGCCACTTCTCTGATAATCCCAGCCTTCAGCAGCTTTTCCACTTCGTCTTTAGCGAGGAAATCTCTCTCTGTAGACAACTTCCGGAGTCCTTGCCGAACAGGCCGGGCCTTCGGGTTCACAAGTAGACTGTGTTCAATAATATCCCGACTGACTCCGGTGATGTATTCATCAGACCAAGCAAAGACATCTAAATTCTCCTCAACTACTTTCTCTAATGAAGCAGCGACTTCTGGAGACAAGTCTTTGCCAAATTGAAATGAATAATCCTTGCCATCTTTGACAACAACCTTTGTTGCAATCTCTCCTTCGGGGCTTGGCCTTGGGAAGGATTTCTTCGAATATTCGCTAGGAGCAGAAAAATCTTCCGGGTTATCTTGCATGCTATTCACCTGTCTCGAGTCAAGAGGAGGGCCATGACCATACTCCGCTCTTCGCGTAGTGGCCTGATCTCTGAAAACAGTGAGCACTCCCGCCTGTGTGGGCATCTTCATACATAAGTAATTATGATGCGCCACAACTCTGAATTGATTTAGCATGCCTCTTCCGAAGATGACATTGTACGCATAAGGGGCATCCACAACATCGAAAATCACTTCCTCCGTCCTGGCCAATAGCCCCTCTCCAAAAGTAACTTCCAGGCCAATTTGTCCGAAGGCATCGAGAGGGGGTCCTGCGAAGCCTTGCAAAGGACGGGCTGCTGGGAGAAGATACTTTCTGGAGATGCAGAGTTGATCAAAAGCTTGGACAAAAATAATATCTGCCGAACTCCCTCCGTCAATTAGCACTCTCCGAACCTCAGTTCCTGCTATGTCGGCAGTGATGACGAGTGGGTCTGCATGTGGAAATTTTATACCGGCTGCATCATCTACAGAAAAAGACATTGGCACATGAGACCATTCGGTCATAGCAGCTGCAGACAAAGAGGTTGCAATATGGCCCACTTCTCTAACATATTCTCTTCTCTGCCTCTTCGACATACTTCCGAGGGTCCCTCCTCCGGAGATGGGGAGGACTACTCTTTTCCCTCGATCTTGTCCATCTTCTTGCTTCAGAGGTGGCATAACATTGACCACCGGAAGCCGTCTTGCAGGGTCAAAGTTCTCTAATCATGCCACAGCCTGGACAGGCTCTGGACGCACTTCAGTTAGAACTCGGTCAATAGTACCTCGACCCGAAGTTCTTTCCAAGTACTCTCCTCTTAAGGCAAGTATAGATTTGCACGCATCAGTTGCGTGACTCCAATTTTCACCATGGACACAGCAGAAAAAGGCCTGGGCTTTGCCAGCCGGTTTCCCTGGCGGCCTCCAGCTGCTGGTCTTGCTTCCTGAAGGCTGCGGAGCCCTTGGGGCAAACTTCTGCTGGGGTGCAATGTTCAAAACTTCTGAATGAGGATGCTTTTGCCCCCGACGCCTGTCGTGCTGAGCTTCGAAACTAGGCCCTTGCGGCTGTGTTGAAGTTTTCACTTCCAACTTAACTTCTTGTAGTATCGATGGAGTTGTAGCAGTTCTCCAAAGCCATCCCTCTTCTGACCTTGCATATTCTTAGAAATAAGACATCAATTGAGCAACAGAAGATATCTTTTTCCTATGAAGTTTATCAAGGAGGCCCGCATGAATAACTCCCTCTCGAGCTGCGTCAACTACAGAAGACGTAGTTAACCCACGAATTTGTGACTACGTATGAGCGAAGCGCTTGAAATACTATCTTAAAGTCTCTCCGGAAAGCCGCTTCACCTGGAAAAGACTTCCTGTTGACATTGGGGGTACGAAGGTACCCTGAAAGTTGATCACGAACTTCTTCCTCAACTCACCCCATGATCTGATTGATCCTGGCTTCAGAGACCAGAACCACCACAGTGCCACTCCTTCGAGAGTTAGGGGAAAACATTTGGCCATAGTGTCTCGCACTCCCCCGCTGGCTTCAATTGCTAATGCATAAGAACAGGCGAACTCTCCAGGATCTTCATCTCCGGAATATTTGCAAAGCTTCGAAGTTTTGAACTTAGGGTCGAAGCGCACTTTCTGCAACTCAGGATGCAGCGGAGATTCGGTGTCGAAGGAAGCGTTCTCCGGGGCTTCGGGATAAGGAAGTTCGTCGTCTTCGGGCACTTCGGGGATGACTGGGGTGGCCTGACAACGAAGCCTATCTGCGGCTTCTTGCTGCCACCTTGCTACTTCAGCTTGGAGACTAGCCATTTGAGTGGCCATATCACCAAGACCATCTTCATCTCCTCCGGAAGGACCTTCCGAGTCTTGAGAACTGTATGTATAAGTTCGAAGTGGAACTTGAGGTGGAAGAGGGACTCCGGCTGGCCGAAGTATAGATGGAGTTGGGGGAGGAACTCCGTATGCTCGACGAAGGGAAATCCCTTCCGGAGTTTGAGGTGGAGGAAACGTCGAAGGCCCTCCGACCTCAACTGTGTTTGAAGATCTAGCTCCGGAGGTCCGAGGAGACCTCCGAATAGGACTACCACCTGCACTCCGCTTGGGAGGCATGGTTTAAGAACTTGGTAGAGAACGAAGTTTTTTGGACTAGGTTCCCCACGGACGGCGCCAACTTTGGCCTAAAAGATTACGCTAACAGGTTTCTGAGGGTTAGAAACTAACAAATGAAGTGTTTGCGAAGCAAACAATTTCAAGCCTCCGAAAGAATAATAGCTTAAAACAGTTCAAAGATGTATATTGAATAACTTTTACTCGGTCCTCATTACAGGGTAAAACGGGGGTATTTATAGGCCCAAACATTAAGGAAAAGACCCTTTTACCCCTCTATTACAACCGACATAGTGGAAACTATTCGGTACCCTTAATAGGTCTAAAATGGTAAAAGACTAATCTAATGAGAAAGAAGATAAGTCTTCCATCTTAGCTGGCAAGGAAACTCTCGGGAGGGTCCAAGTTCCAAGATATACTCCGAACTAGAGTTCGCCTCCATACATCGAACTTGATCCACTGTATTCCCGGAATCATATGCTGGAAACCTTTGATTCAATCATCTGCTTTTGTCTTGTTACAACAATGGCTCTGAGGATGAAGTATTTTCCCCCAACAATTTGCAAACAGCAAAAGAGATGTCAGGCCTAGTAGCACTAGCTAGGTACATGAGTGATCCAATGATCTGGGAGTATTCCAATTGATTCCTAGTAACTCTCTTGTTCTTTCGATGTAACAAACTAGGATCATAAGGTGTTGGAGAAGGCTTACTGTCCATATAGCCAAAGTGGCTTAAGACCTTTTCCAAATAATGAGACTGCAAAAGTGTAATCCCATTCTCATCCCTTATTAGCTTGATGTTCAGAATTACATCAGCCACTCCCAGATCCTTCATATCAAAATTTTGAGACAAGAGAGTTTTGATCTCATTTATCACATTAATACTTGTCCCAAAGATCAGTATGTCATCGACATATAGGCACAAAATAACTCCCTCACCCCCACCATAGCGATAGTATACACATTTATCTGCCTCATTGACTGCAAAGCCCGCAGATGTTAAAGTTTTATCAAACTTCTCATGCCATTGCTTAGGAGCTTGTTTCATACCATACAAAGATTTTAATAGCTTACACACCATGCCTTCTTGACCTTTTACTACAAACCCATCAGGCTGATCCATTTAAATTTCCTCATCCAGCTCTCCATTAAGAAAAGTTGTCTTAACGTCCATCTGATGAACGAGAAGACCATGTGAGCCAGCCAAAGAAAGTAGTACTTGAATAGTGGTCAATCGAGCAACAGGTGAGTAGGTGTCAAAGAAATCTTCGCCTTCTTTCTGGGTATAGCCCTTGGCTACAAGTCGAGCCTTATACTTTTCAATAGTACCATCAGGCCTAAGCTTCTTTTTGAACACCCACTTGCACCCTATAGGTTTGCAACCATAAGGTCGTTCTGTCACTTCCCAAGTCCTATTAGCAATAATAGAATCCATCTCGCTACGGACAGCCTCTTTCCAGTAGTCTGCATCAGGAGATGCATATGCTTCTGACATAGACGTGGGAGTGTCATCCACAAGGTACATAGTGAAATCATCACCAAAGGATTTATTTATCCTTCGTCTCTTGCTCCTCCTAGGAGCTTCACTATCATCCTCCTTAGGGACAGTTTCATGTGTTTGTTCAGAAAATTCAGGTGGTGTGATTGAATTGGGAATTGTCTCAGGAGTTTGACTAGAAGTGCTTTGAGTATCTTTCATTGGAAATATGCTATCAAAAAATGTTGCATCTCGAGACTCCATAATTGTACCAACATGCATGTCTGGTACCTCAGATTTTACTACTAAAAATCTATAGGCAATACTGCGATGAGCATATCTTAGAAAGACACAATCCATAGTTTTAGGTCCAAGCTTGCACTTTTTAGTTATTGGTACATTGACTTTCGTCAAGCAACCCCATGTGCGCAAGTAAGAAAGTGATGGTTTTCTTCCAACCCACATCTCGTATGGGGTTTTGTCCTTATTCTTGTTAGGAACTCTATTTAATACCTGACAAGAGGTCAGTAACGCCTCCCCCCACCATGCCTCAGATAATCCCACAGTGTCTAACATGGCATTAACCAAGTCAGTCAAGGTGCGGTTCTTCCTTTCGGAAATCCCATTTGATTCGGGTGAATAGGGAGGTGTTCTCTCATGTATAATTCCATGTTCCTCACAGAATAAGTCAAACTCATTTGAAAAATACTCTCCACCATAATCCAACCTAAGTCTTTTGATCTTTCTCTCTAGTTGATTTTCAGCTTCTGCCTTATAAATTTTAAAATAGTCAAGAGCCTCATCTTTCGTTTTTAATATATAAACATAGCAAAATCTAGTTGCATCATCAATTAGCGTCATGAAGTATCATTTTCCACCCTTTGTTAACACGCCATTCATTTCACAAAGATCTGAATGTACGAGTTTTAGTGGTGCCAAGTTTCTCTCATCGGCTGCCCTGTGAGGCTTACGAGGTTGCTTTGACTGCACACAACTATGGCACTTAGAACCTTTAACAATGGAAATGTTTGGAATTAAGTTCATACTAGAAAGCCGAGACATCAAACCAAAATTTATATGACATAAACGTGAGTGTCAAACATTGACATCATCACCAACATTGCCACATATATGGTTCACAGATTTATTGCAGAAATCAGAAATGGAAAAGTGAAACAAGCCACCACATTCGTAGCCTTTACCAATAAATAGTCCATGTTTTGACACGACTACTTTATTAGACTCAAACACCAATTTAAACCCATCCCTACATAGACGGGAGCCACTAACTAGATTCTTGTTGATAGAATGGACATGCTGCACGTTCTTCAGCTGCACGATCTTTCCCGAAGTAAACTTCAGATCTACCGTGCCAACACTATGAATAGAAGCATGAGACCCATTCCCCATTAGGACGGAAGAATCCCGAGTGACCTGGTAAGAAGAGAATAAAGAGATATCACCACAGACATGTACATTAGCCCCTGTATCAACCCACCAATTGGTAGATTGATCAACTGAAAGAACAGTGGGAAAATTACCATACCCGTTCCCATCTTCAGTATTGCCAATGGTCACATTGACAGACTTTGAAGTCTGTCCTGCAGGAGCTTTCATCCCTTTGCGATGTGGACACTTCTTGGCCCAATGGCCAATTTCTCCACATACAAAGCAAGGCTTCACATCTGTGTTACTCTTCTTCCTCTTGTAGTTGGTAGTTTGTTTAACTTTGAATTTCCCTTTGTTCTTGCCTGAGGGTTGATGCACCACGTTGGCGCTCGATTGCCCCTCACCTTTTGCCACAGCGTCCTTTTCCCTGGCTTTCTCCTCAACATCAAGAGACCTTATCAAACTCTCAACAGAGAATTCATGTCTCTTATGTTTGAGTGCAGTATCGAAACTCCTCCATGAAGAAGGTAATTTCGCAATAATGCAAGCAGCCACAAACGTGTCGGGTAAAGCACACTTTAGGAGTTCGAGTTCTTTAGCAATGGCCTGTATTTCATGAGCCTGATCCACTACAGAACGGTTATTAACCATCCTGTAATCATGAAATTGCTCCATGACATACAAGTCATTGCTAGCATCAGTAGCACCGAATTTCACATTCAGTGCATCCCATAACTCCTTCGCATCTGTCATGTGCATATACACCTCGCACAGACGATCAACAAGAAAACTAAGAATGCATCCTACAAAGATTGTAGTGGCATCCTTGAACTCTTTCTCTTTTCCAGCAGAAAGATCTCCTTCAGGTTTACCACTACTAACCCAGTAGACATTCATAGTTGTTAGCCACAAAGTGACTTTGATCTGCCATCTGTTGAAGTGCACACCAGAAAATTTCTCCGGCCTCAGTGCATCAGCAAATCCAGCCATATCAAAACCACAATGCCTAGAATAAGGTTTTTGGATTGTTGGAAATAACAACACTATTAGGTTTAACTTATTCCACAAATAAATCATGACGTGAAATAGATGAATACGCATAACCATGGTATAGCAGTACACTATACACATGAAGAAGAATAATGTACTGAACGTGGTAAGAACGTACCGGATGTTCACAGTTGGAGCAGCCACAGATCGGACTGGTACTACGATGACGACACGCGGTACCGGACAACGGCGACGACGGGCAACACTCGAGCGAAGAGGAAGACGAGCCGTGGTGGACGAGCGCAAGAAGTCACGCGGAGCGCTTCCCAAAAACCTTATTCGCCCTCTCATGTGCAGAACCGTCGCTCGGTTTTTTGGTGGAGGAGAAATAGACGCGTGATCAGGGCGTCTCTTCTTTCTCCACTAGTAACTGCTCCGAAGATGAATCGGAATCGTTCCAACCAATTACACCCGCAGCAAAATGGAACGGCAAAAGGGAGCCGCGTCTGCGCAAGCAATCGGAGCTGATTTCGGCGGACCATTCACGCGCATGTCGTGCGCCCCGCGCCCCCCCGGCCCCATCCCGGCCCGGTGAGGCGAGGCGAGCGAGCGCGCGCGTGTGTTTCTCTAGTCTCCTCTCACCCATATAGGTCTAGTTGCAAGGAGAGCACCATCCCTTATAAGTTGGTCTCCCTCTCCTAGAATTAGCAAGGTGGGACTAAAGGTTCACATGCTCCCTCTACATGGTGGCCTTTGAGATTTTTCCAGGAATTATTCTTCAAATAAATTTGGGCCAAGCCCATTTATTCAACATTTTCAGTACTCCTCAAATTCAAATAGTTCCTATCATTGGAGTTCAATTGTGTTGATTTGAAGTGTGTCTTTGAGTAACAAATTGCTGTGATAAGTTTGAATCATTGTTGTTTATAATTGAGAAGTGAAGCAAATATGATTCAAACTAATATGAACTTGTTTGAAAAATAGTACTATTCGTGATCAATAGTTCATATCTTGTGAGTTGGCTTCTACTATACATGGAGTCTTCGAAGAGTAATTTGTTGAACTGAGGTAACCTATGTACACTTGTTTGCTTTACAGTATACACATCTCACTGTTGCTGTTTGATTAGAATTTGAATTTTGAGTTGTAGTTTTGTTTACTCAATCTGTGAAAGAATGAAGATTGGAGTTGTGATGTTTCCTGTTTTCCGAAAATTTTCAGAGTTCTTCCTTCTAATTGCTATTGATCAAGAGAATCTGTATTGAGAATGGATTTGTGTTATTTTCTTCAAATAGATTACTGAAATTGTTTTGAGAACTGTTAAACAAAAATTAATTCAACCCTGCTTGGCATGTTTTTGATCAAAACCTGAAATTACTACTACCAATGGATTTGTGACGATGAACAGCATTTTGTGACGTTTGTTGGACTCAATTCAGTGCATTGCTGACAAGTACTGTTCATGGTCATTCATGTTCTGTTTTTAGCTTCTGATAAATCCGTGATCAAGATTTGAAGTTAGTTTTCTTTGGTGATTCTTATTGGCTCACAATCAGATTTCTTGAGGTTGGTACTACCAGGTTATTGAAATTGATTTGTTGTTTGTCTGATCGAGTAGATGAGTTGTCTGATCTAAAATTCATTGAAGGTCATCTGCTTGGATGAAATATGCTGAAACTAAATATATTCTGAAATACTATTCTGAAAATGAATTAATATCTGTTCTGTACAACGGTTTGTCGTTTTCAGAAGTGCTACAGTATTTACTTCAGAAATAGTATCACGTGTAGTATTTACTGTTCCTGCAAGCTAAACTTTCTGTCTCTGAACTAAATCTTGTGTGCTGAATTGAAATTAATTTGAATTTAAAATACACAAAGTGGTTTAAAACATGATTATTGAACTTTGTTGAAAGTCACTTTTACTATTCATCATCCGATAAATTTCAGAAGTACAGGGATTTCATTTGAGTTTGAATTGAAACAAGCTGATTCACTATTACAAACTTGAATTGATCTCTTGTGTGAGTGTTTTGATATCTGTTGATTAAAAATCTTGGAACAATGCTGATTGGTGGTTTTCTATCTTGTGGGGCTCAATTTTTGTACTGATTGGATTAAAACTTGAAACTGTGTTTTTAGAGGTGTGTTGGGTGATTTGATTAGACCATCACATTCGAAATAAAGTGTTGAGTCACCTATTCACCCCCCTTTAGTCGCCATTCTGATCCCACACTCCCCCTCAACTTGTATCGGGGAGCGGTCGTAGATGACCGATGTTGATGTAGATGCTTCAGGGCCTCTTGCCGAAGTGATCGAAGTGGGGTCTGCTTCAGGAATTGATGTTGAGGGAAGTAGGGGTTCGTCCTCGAAGTCTTTAGGATCTTCTTCTTTAAAGATGGTCTCTTCCATATCCTTTTCACTAGCAAGCTCAAAAGATTGACTAACACAGGGGGTTGATTCATTAAATGTCACATCACATGACTCTATGGCAGTGTTAGTATCTAAATTGAAAACTCGATAGGAGTGACCATGTGTGGTATAACCCAAAAAGAACCCATCTGAAGAACATGAGTCCAACTTATCCAAATTCCCATGCTTTAGGATAAAGCACCGACAACCAAATACTCAAAGATGAGTAACCTTGGGCTGTCTCCTAAAACAAAGTTCATAAGAAGTTAAGTTCAAAATTTAGCGCAGAAAGATCTGGTTTGAGATGTAGCATGTTGTGTTCATGGCCTCAGCCTAAAACCTTCTAGGAGTCCTATGCTCATCAAGCATCTTCTTTGCCATCTCAACCAAGGTGCGGTTCTTTCTCTCAACAACACCATTTTGTTGAGGAACCCATGGAGCAGATAAATGATGTTCTATGCCATGCTCCATGCAAAATTCAACAAAGAGACTATTCTTGAACTCGGTGCCATTAACGCTTCGAATGAATTTCAATGCACCTGGGATTTCATAGAATAGTGTCAAGATTAAGCTCCGAAAGTGTGAAAACACTTCATCATTCCTTGCTAAAAAGAAGAGCCAAGAGTAGCGAGAGAAATGGTGGACAATGATAAGGATGTACCACTTGTCGCCTAAAGAACTAACCCGAGAAGGATCTGTAGTGTCCATATGGAGAAGTTCTTCGGGTTGTTCTGTCATCACCATAGAGACAGGTGAATGCGAATAAACAATCATTTTTCGATGTTGACAAGGAGCGCAAACTAAATTCTTCTCAAATTTGAGCTTGGGTGATCCTCGCATCAGTCCTAGTGCACTCAATCGAGCTAGCAACTCAAAGGTCATATGCCCTATTCTCCTATGCCACTTCTAGAGCTCAGAAGTAGAATGTGCAACTAAGCAGTGAGAAGAACTAGAAGACTGAGAAAAATCAGTTCCAAAAACTCTTCCTACTCTAAGGATCGTCTTGCAAACCAAAGCGCCATCCGAACTGAGCACTTGAGAAGTATTGCGTTCAAAACACACTTAGAAGCCCTCATCAAACAATTGAAATATAGAAAGCAAATTGTATCCCAAATTTTCAACCAAAGCAACGTCTTTGAGGGTGAAGTTCACATTTATTCTTACCACACCCTTACCCTTCACTCTACCTCTTCGGTTGTTCCTAAAGGTGATGTACTCCCTTTGCTTGGTTGAGGTGAGGATGGAGAACCATGATGCATCTTCGGTCATGTGGTGCGAACAACCGGAGTCCTTGATCCACACGCTCTCCAAGCCTCCGTCTAGTGCCTACACAATATACGACAGCCTCGATCACTCAGTTCTAGGGTAAGTGAGAAAATGACGAGGTATCCTACACTGAGAGACACGAGGAGTAGGCAAAGTAACAATAGACTGTCTACACATAGGAAAAGTAGAATGATGCAAAGTGCGAGGTCTACCTACATGATGCAAGCCAGACAAATGACGAGGTCTCCCAACCTATCGAGGTACAAAGCCACAATTATGTGGTCTAGCACCATATGACTCATAGTGTATACCAAGAGGCGATAAACCTCTCAAGCAAACACGGGGAGCCTCGAAAACAGGAAGTGAGTATGAAATAGACTCATGCATACCTAGAGAAGGGTGATGCATGTCCTCAAAACTTAATGCCTGATAGCGTCACTCATCCTTGATTTGACGAAAGCCAAACCCAATCAAATGACCAAACCTGTTGGAAGTATGAACAATGAAACACTCTCTTCGGGGTACTCACATGGGTCATAGGAGCAGTCTTCACAGGCTCCTTGGGTTTCTGTTGAGGGATTTTCTTGGGTGGAGGAGGTGAAATTTTCTTTGGAGGCTGGGTAGGCTTCTTGGTTTTTGTAGTAGTATCTAACTGAGCTCTCTTTATCTAATGTAGTGGGTGAGGAAAACACAATTTTGCTCTGAATGTTTGTGGTGTTTCTCTCAAAACCCAATTTTAGAGCTAACCCTGACCTGTCAGCAAACATCTTAGTTTTGGCCAAGAGCAAATCCATTTTACCCTTCCCTTCAGTGCATTTATCCACAACAAAAAGAAGGTAATTGTTTTCTTTAATGAGTTTTTCAACTTGCTCTCTAACAATACCAAGTTGGTCCTTAAGGGTGATACAGGTAGGGCAAGCAGGCTGCACATCCCTAGAACACTCAGCTCTCTCCAGTCTAGCCTCTAAATCATGAACATACTTATCCCTCAAATTTATACTTTCCATAAGTAAATGACAATTCATGCATTCATTAACAACATGAGGACTAGACTCCACCACCAAATGCTGCTTCTATGGAATATCAAGCTCATTAATAGTTTGAGCATGCACAGAATGCAACTAAGCAAGCTCACCCATGACAACAGTGCAAGATTGACATTCAACATCATCAATCTTGGACTTAAGCATGGCATTATCAGTCAAAATAGATTCTAGCCTAAGTCTAAGGTCTTTTCTTTCTCTAGCGGCCTGAACAAATAATCTATCGTGACCAACAACTACATCATTCAGTTCATCTACCTTAATGGAAAGCTGGTCATAGGATAGTGGTACCTCCGATGAGTCAAGCTCATCGCCGTAGTGAATGTTGTCGGCCATAAAGCAAAGGACGGTGAAATCTCTTTCCTTCTCCTTCTTTTCCTCCTTCCTTGGAGGCTCTTCCTCCTCATCAGAGTCATCTTAGCCATCTTGCCGCGCTTACCCTTTGTGTACGGTTTTCTCTCCTTGCGGTGTTTGTGGCACTCACTCTCTTCCCTCTTTCTAAGTCTAGGGCAATCGGCTTTGATGTGAGAAGTGTCAGCACGCTCAAAACAACCACGAAAGCCACCTCTCCCCTGGTCCCATCTCTCATTGTAGAACCGAGTGAACTTCTTGACAATAAGAGCAAGCTCCTCATCATCAAGAGTGTTCACCTGCTCTTTTGTAACAAAGACCAGGGAGGACAAAGAGAAACCACCTGCAAGACCACAAGTGCCAGATGAGCTTGGTTCTGTAGTGGTGCCACGGCTAGAGCAAGAAACTAGTGCCAAAGGTTGAGGCAAAGAGTTTATGTGCCCTGCAAGACCTTGGCAATCTATGTCAACTTGAGCTCGTTGAAGAGCTCATCACGGGTTAAAGTGTCATAACCTGTTGACTCCTCAATACTAGATATCTTCACGTCCCATATGCCACGATCAAGAGCATAGAGAAGTTTGATAGCACAAGTTACTCACTATCACATCAGAGAGAGAAAACATGACATCTACAGATTCACCAGGGCCTTGCACAAACAGCTGATACTATTGATTGTATGTGCTCTGTCACCTAGTCTTGATCTGTGTAAAGCCCTCATGAAAAATAGTGAGAGTGACCCAAATTTCCCTAGTAGTCTTGCGATGCTGGACTCAATCAAATTCGCTCCTACTTAGGCTAGTAAACAGTATGTTCTTAGCTGTGTTGTTTCTCTCATACTGTTGTTTCTCAGCCTGAGTAGTGTGGGTCTTAGGAATAACATATCCCAACTCCTCAATCTCCCAAGCCGCACTTCCTTGGCTTACAAGATAAGCCTCCATGTGAACCTTCCAGTGAGCAAATTCAATTCTATCAAACAGAGAAATTTTGCTAACATTGTCTAAAAACTTCTATCTAAAAACTATCTTCGGTGGAACAAACTTCGAACTCACACTTTGGAGGTTTGGTTCGGAAGTATTGAAACACACTCCGAAGGCAGACTCTACAAAAGAGTAAAAGTTCGAAGTCAAGAAGACTTCGCTTATCCTAGAGAGCCCAAACAGACCTCGCTCGACTAAGCTGGTGTAGTCTCCGCACACGGAGGTTCTTTGTGCAGACTTCACACAGCTATGCTTCGCACCAAAGTGTCTCCCTCAAGGAACTTCATCCACAAGCTGCACACTAGTGACTGGTACTAGGCTTCACACTGAGGGGCTCCGAACTGGACTTAGCTACAACGCACACATCAGAAGGCTTTGAAAGGCTAAAGAAAAATGCTTCACTTCAGCACAAATGAATGTACTTTGCTAGTAGTAGGTGAGGGCTGCGCTCGGATAACCATAGAGCGTACATACTTTGTGGGATCGGAATGACGACTAGAGGGGGTGAATAGGCGCCTCGGTGTTGGGTGTTCTGAACTAGCCATCTCATTCATGATAATTTATCGAGGTGTCTATTTACCCCCCTCTAGTTGCCATTCCGATCCTACAATTGGTATCAGAGACAGTTAGATCACAAGTTGACCTAAACTGGTTTGTGATCCTTGTGGCGACATGGACAAGAACTCTAAGATTTCGATGTTTGATGGTTGAGACTATGCTTATTGGAAGGTGTGCATGGAGGCTTATCTACTGAGCCAAGGAAGTGTTATTTGGGACATTGTTGATTCCCAATATGTGATTCATGAAACTCGCACTACAGAGACTGAGAAGTTACAGTACGATTGTAAAAGCAAAGCAAGAAAAATATTTTTCATCAGTATGAGTCGCAATGAGTTTGACAGGGTCGAACACCTACGAACTGCACGAGAAATTTGGACTACCTTGAAAACTTTTCGTGAGGGCACTACTCAGATTAAGGCTAGGAGGCAAAGCACATATAACCAAGAATACCAAATATTTGTGCAAGGCCCCGGTGAATCTATAGATACCATGTTTGCTCGATTTAATGGAATTGTGAGCAACTTGCACTCCACTGGGACTTTAGCTTATTCAGATCATGATAGGGCGATCAAACTTCTCTATGCTCTTGATCGTAGCATATGGGAGGTGAAGATCTCTAGTATTGAAGAGTCGACGAGGTTTGACACTTTGACTTGCGATGAACTTTTCAGTAAGCTTAAGTCCACCGAGATAGCCAAGGCGTCTTGTTCTGGAATTGGGAACTCTTTGCCACAATCCATGGCACTAGTTTCCAGTTCTAGCAGTGGCACCTCATCTGGAGGTAATATTTCTGGAGTTTGTGCTTTTTATGGAGGTATTGCCTTGTCTTCTTTGGTTTCTATCTCTAAAGAACAGGTGGACACGTTGGACGATGAGGAGCTTCCTCTCATAGTCAAAAAGTTCACCAGATTTTATAATGATAGAAGGGATCAAAGGAGAGGAGGCTCTCGAGGATGTTTTGAATGTGGAGATCTTAATCATATCAAAGTTAATTTATCAAAACTGAAAGCAAATAATGAACATGAACACAAACACCCGAAAAGAGACAAAAAACTCTTCTTCAAAGGCAAGCGAGGAAAAGTGGCAAAAAGAGGGGCTAGAGCTTTTGTGGCCGCTCTTAGCGACATCGACAACACTTCAAGTGAGGAGCCAAGATATGATGAAGAAGAGCCATCCAAGAATGAAGAAAAGAAGGAGAAGACAAAAGACTTCAACAGCCTTTACTTCATGGCCAATGACAAGCATAGAAGCGATGAGCTAGACTCATCTGAGGTTAGTTTATCTCATGACCAGCTCTTGTTCAAAACGATGAATTACATGATTCAATTATTTCACAAGATAGACTCCTTAAACTTGCTGCTAAAGAACGAAATGAACTAAAATTAAAAATTGAATCTCCTTCTACCGAACTTGTCTTGTTGAAGCATAAATCTAAAATTGTTGAATGTGAGTCTTATCTTGTAGTTATGAACAAACTTGCTCAGTTGCGTCTGATTCGTGCTCAAAATCTTGAAAAACTTGACATTGTTCTGAAACAACTTTTGGAGGTGGAGTCTAGTCCTTGTGTCATTAATGAATACTTAAATTGTTCTTTACTTGGTGAAAGCATTAATTTGAGAGATAGTCATGTTGATGAACTTAAGGCTAGATTGGACAGTGTTATGTGTTCTGAGGATGTGCAACCAACATGCTCCACTTGCATCATTCTTAATGACCAACTCAACTTCGCTAGAGAGCAAGTTGAAAAACTTAAGTGTGAGAATGATTATCTTCTTTCCATTGTGGATAAGTGTACCGAAGGGAAGGGTAAAATGAATTTGCTTTTGGATAAAACAAAAATGTGTGCTGAGAGGGCAGGGTTAGCTCTAGAGTTAGGTTATGAGAGAACTACATCAAATACACCAAGTAAAACAGTGTTCACTCCACCTACTACCGTTGAGAAAGAGAGAGCCCAATTAGTTTAACGCCCGGATTTAATAAAATCAGGACTTTATTGAAATTCCATAGAAAATCAATAAAAATAAGATGTTCATCACACACGACTGCGTACAATACATCAATCAACGATGGTTCGTAGACCATATTATTACAAAAGAGTTAAATAAAAGAGAAACTAGGAAAATAAATCCTCTAGATGAACGCCTCCTAGTCTCGCGCCTTGACTGGGTCGCTACTCCAGACCATCATCCTCCTCATAGTAGGCTACCTCTGGTGGTGTAAGTCAACGAGGGTGAGTACAATCATACTCAGCAAGCCACCGAATGCAATTATAATGCAAGGTAGTAACAAGGAAGACAATGGCTGATGTTTGCGGAAAAGTACAGTTGTAGAGAATTTAATAAAGTCAGATTATTATTACAGAATGTAAACATGTGTAATGCATCATCTTCTAACTCGAGGGGTACAATCAGCCCACCCTCGCTCAACAGTCCTTACATGCCATGAATCACACAATCATTCATACAAAAGTAAACTAATTGCCATGAACATTGCCCAACCCCCCCTTGACCGTTGGCTCGGCTTTTCGAAAAGATTATACTCTGATTAGAGGTGTACTACTGTACCCACAAGGCACTCATTCCCGCACACCAAAGTGTGTCGTGATGACACCACGTCACCCCGAAAGAACTCGTGCCAAAACCTTTAGCATGGAACGCATCAATTCGATAACACCCTCTTATATGTTTCATAATGTGCCCCAACGTGTCGGGCCAACACCGTACTCCCCCTTGAGTCTCATCGGTACAAGCCACCTGTAGGTGTCACTTGCCCCCTCAACTATGGTGCTTCAAGTTGGAACGCTCCATACCTCCAGTTAGGACTTACCCACTAGACTTATGGTTAGTACGAGTTTGTTTTGCAACAGATCCCGCAGACCGGTCCTTATAGTGCCTCGGGTGCGACCAACCAATGCCCTAGCTTACACCTAGAACCCACCATACTTATAATAGAACCAAACTCCAACAGAATTCCAGAGACGAGAATAACAGGGAAAACATATAGTAGAACCCAACTATCTACGACTCGTTCTATTTTCCTATAGCAGTTGTGTCAATACATTGGACACTATCTAATATAATATTTAAAAGTGACAACGAGTTTAGGCTCAATAAGCATGTATTTGGTTTACACAATAAGGACGGGATCTAATAAATATAATTTAGGGCTTGTGAATTAAACTAATGCAACATTATCATTCCTATGAGTTATAGCGGTAATAATGAAAAATGGGCTCAATTATGATCAACCTGGGGTTTGTGACTTGCCTTGATCAGCAAATGGTGATGGTGGAACCTCGGGGTAGAACTCCGGATCCTCGACGGTGTCGTAGTCTTCTCGATACAGAAAAATAAACACGACATTCAATATAAACATTCCAAAAATAACAATACAAACATGTAAGTTTTGGTTGGATTAAAATAGTGAAATAATGTTATTAAATCCTCTGAAATTATTATCCAAACTTTTAAGACAGTTTTATAGAGTTATGAAGTTTCTAAAAAGGAATTATGAGTTTACCCTAAAGTATTTTTAAATCCCTTATTAAATAAAATAAAATGTCCAAAATAAACCTACTGTTTTTATTGCATAAATGTGTAGAGAATAAAAGATAGATTTTTCAGAAGTGGAATGGTTAAATTTGAAGTTAAATTGAGATAGTTATGAATTTTCAAAGTTTAAACCATTTTCTAAATTTTTATTTAAACAGAAAACGGGTTCAGGACCATGGTGAGCCAGACCCACCATGGACCCATGCATTGTGCGCGTGGACCGAGGCCCTCTGGACCGCCCGATCGGCATCTGACGGACAAATGCGAGGCAGGGGGGTTAGTGGATCTGGACGGCCCAGATCTCACCATACCCCTTCGGCACAGATCAAGGGCCTAGATTAAATCCCTTCGAGATTTAATTTGTGCCCTCCGATCGCGATCGTTTGGCCAAGACGCCGTCCAGAACGGCACGCTCCAGAGAGGGTTAAAATACCCTTCTTCCCCAACTCCGGCGGCATGACGGCGAGGGATTTCGGCGATGGCGACAGCTAAACGGCAATGCTAAGGGCTGAAATGGAAAGAGGGGAGCAAGGGGATTACAAGGGTACCAAAAACGGTGATGGCGGGGTAGAGGCAGGGATCGGCGGTGATAGAAGGCAGTGAAGGACTTCGGGTTTGATGACGGCGGTGGGTTCCGGCGATCTTCACGGCCAACGGGGACGTGGCCGAGGTCGGGGCGGTGTCACCAGTCTGGTAGGTGCCGTCAGTGAGGGTGGCGGGGCTCTGGGTCGATGGCGAGCGGCTACTGGAGCGGGAGCAAAGGAAGGGAGCTAAAATCCAGAGTTGCGGCACGGGAAGGCGTAGCTAGGGCTAGGATGTGTGGCCGGGGCTACGGTGAATGCCGGTGCTTAAATAGGGGGTCACTGGCGTCATTTTGGAAACCATTCAAGCGCTGCCGGCCGATTTGGGGATTGATTTCCTCGGGAAAAAGAGGGAAAGGGATCACTGATGCATGGCAAATCGGAATCAGACTCGAATTTTGGCAAGGGGGCCGGCCGGCGGCGAATTAGGCAAAGGATCTCGCCGACGATGGAAAGGGGATCCCCACCTATCAGCGGTCGAGCGCGAGGGCAACATCGCCGACAGGCTGGCCCGGGTGGACAGTGGCTGAGGGGCGCGAGTGTGAGGCTGACAGCGGGGCCGGCTAGTGCGTGCGCGCGGAAGAGAGAGGGAGGGACGCGCCGACAGGTGGGTCCCACCCGTCAGTGGGCATGGCGCTGGGCTGGGCCGGCCTGAGGCGGTTTGGGGGTTGCATTCCAATGGGATTTAAAATGTATTTTTCATTTAAAATAATTCCAGAAAATCATTTATTTATTTGTAGCCTGAAACATAGTTGCTAAAAATTTGTAAAAATTCTCAAAAATATTTCTTGGCTTGTAGATTCCACCAAAAATTTATTAGCCTTAAATTTTAATTATTTCTCCATGTTTTGCTTTATTTAGGTTCTTTTATCCTTTTATCTAATTAAAATAGTCCTTTTTATTTCAGAAATTTTATTCCCCTCATGTTTATTTTACTTTTAAATTTGGGATGTTACAGTTAGACACCACTCAAAAATCCAAGAATCCTACCCAACCAACAAAGATAATCAGTCCACCACCAAAGACAGACTCCAAGAAAAAAAACCAGGAAAACTGTGAGGTTTGCACCTGAAACATTTGTACCTACTCACAAGAAAGTTTATCATTGCTCTTATTGTCATCTTGTAGGTCATTTGATTGGGTTTTGTTATCGTCGTATCAAGGATAAATATCGTGCTCATGCTATGAACTTTCATGATTTGTATTATTCATCTTTTGATTTGCATGAGTATGATTATCGTTCTTATTCTTATTTTGAGGATCCTCATGATTATATGACTGACTATACCCATCATGGTTGACATCATGCTTCTTATGATGTTAGACCATGTGTTAGAGGTTTTAGTCCAAGTCATTTTAGGAGACCTCAACACTTTGCAAGAAGACGTCGTTTTTATCATGATTCTTTTCCTTCACAGTCTTCTATTTTGCCTAATTCTCGAGTTGTTCAGTGCTAGATACCTAAACATTTTGTTACAAACTCCAGCACTGAGTACTCGATGGATCGAGAGCGGGAGAGACTTGCTGGTAGTCGAGTACGTGGACTAATGACACATGTCGAAGATCTAGGAGGCTTTGTCGGTTTCTGCTGAAAACCATCTCATCTAAAAATGTTTTTAATTCCAATAAATAGGAGTTAATTTTTCGTTTAGTAATTTAGATTATGTGTAATCTTTTAGTATTTTTTAGAATTTTCAAATTTTGAAAATATGTTAAAAGAATATGGTTAATATGTAATAAATTAGGAGTAAACATTAATGTATTTTTTAGAATTTTTAATTCTGAAAATACATTATGGCATTTAGGTAAATACTCACAACTTTAACCCTAATGGCATTTTGGTCATTACTTTAGTAGGCTAGCCTATATAAAGGACCTCATGCCTAAGGGTTATGGTTGCTCTTGGGAGAATAAACCAAAAATTTTCCTTACATTTTTGTGCTGTTTTTTACTCTTTAATTCCTGTTCATTTTGCTATGGATTAACCTTTTGCAAGTTGCTTTCTCAAAGTGTGTTGGCTGTTTGCTTTTTCGTTGTGCTGTTTCTTTGGTTCCTATTCTCCGTGTCGTCTGAGCAACAGGCGTTTCAGTCTCAGATTTGCTACGGTGGTGCCATCTCTGCAGCAAGAAGAGGCCATCTGCCTTGTTTCGGATGCACAACAGTGCACCATGCGTAGAGCCACCATGAGTACCACATTTTCTCTCCTCAAAATTACTACAGTAAATAACGAATCAGACCATCGCCGGTGTTGAATGCAGGTACTGCTACCGATCTTTTCAGAAGTTCTTTTGTTTTTCAAAGGACACAATTATCTCTAGCTTTCTCGTCTCCGTGTCTCTTCTCACTGGGATTGTTTTTCTGTCGATGTTGCATATCACTGCTGAACGTTGTCACTGTGCATATGTTTTCTACCTAGATCTTTTGTAAGTCATTTTGGTTGAGCTGTAGAAAAGCAACAGAGCTACAACCCGTTGCGAACTGACTGAAAGCCACCACATCAATTTCTTTCAAAAAATTTTGCTCCGGTTATTGATGGAAACTACAGTGCATATTATTATATTTTGTTTTGGCAGATGAATTCTGGGTACCGTGCATTGTCAGATTTTCATTGCCAAGACACCAAGTGCAGTACACATCCATTGCTGTAGTTATATTTGAATCAGTGAATTGTTCTTCTTCAGTGGTCACAAATTAAGGTGTTGTTTTTGTTTCCTGAGTATAATTGTTGTGAGAATCAACACCGACTGAAGTAAATTGGTGTTTTTCAAAGTCCGATTGAAAAATAGTCGGTACTTCATTAACCGGTTAAGAGAAAAATCTTTCTAAAAATTCATTGATCATTAATTTGATTTTGCAATCTTTTAGAGGTTTGTTGGGTGTTCTAAACAGGCCATCTCTTTCACGAGAATTTGTCGAGGCACCTATTCAACCCTCTCTAGTCACCATTTCGATCCCACAGAAACTGAGAACATGGACTGTTCAATTGAATTCTGGTTTTCTCTCAGAATTCCTTGTGTCAAAGGATTAACAAGGAGGAAGTACTGATGATATTGAACTTCAGAGACTCAATATATCACTCTGATATGAATTCTGATCGGCATGAAACAAAAGATAACAAAATAAATTTAGTTCAGATTTGCTAACACAAAATAGTTGAACCCGACATGCTCAAGTACCAAAAATACTCAAGCAATCTAAAAGGTCCTCATAAATGGCTGCACATATTTCTATCATATATGATGTGTATATCAGCTGAGGATTCTAGGAGGACTATTCCCAATCAGTCAAATAGAACAAATATACATCACCATTTTCAATCTAAAATTGGAGAAAGTTCATATGATTTCTGCAGTGATTTGATGAGGTAATTGTGATTGCAGAAATAATCACAGCTCAAATCTAACAACGATCTAGCAAAAATCTAGAGCAATCAGTAGCCATAAAACTCAAGAGCCAAAACTGAGAGGAAATTCATAACCAAGAGAACCAAACTCACATTCAAATCAGATCAGAAACATAAAGCATGCACCTGGTACCTTACAAAAGGTTCAGTACATGATTATGTACAGTACTTGGAAACCCTGCAGCACATAAAATACTTTCGGCCAAGAACAGCAGGGACACATCAGATGCAAGAATAAAAAGATGAGCAGAGGTGAATCTGGTAAACAGTAGCTGATCTGAAACTTTATCCGACAAAAGACTGTAAATCAGAGAAGATGATGTTTGAAAACAGGCATATTCAAAACTCTGAGAACAACACTAGCAGCCCAACAATTTCTGAAAAATCATGTGGTATTACTATTACACTGCAACTCTATGTTTGCCGAACACACCTTCTACCTGTAGCTCGTCCAAGACACAACCATAGTATTTGAGTGATGAACAGTGTTTGCAAAAGACTGTGGCAGAGAAAACCTTGAAAAATTCTAGAACAGAAACTCGCAGCTGCAAGAAATAAACACACAGAGAAAAACACATGAGAAACTTGTTGTGACCTGGAAGCCTAGCGGTGAGGAACACAATTCATTTGTGCAGGATACTCCTGTAGCAAATCTAGGACAGAACTGTGCAATCAATTGGCTGGAATAAACTGGCTATGAGTTTGGAAAGAAATAAAATCTAGTTGCAACTTTTCAGCCCCCAAAACTCAGCCACCAAAAATTACAGCCTCATGTTCCACTTAACCCTTAGGCATGGGGTCCTTTATATAGGCAGTCCCATCAAGGTATTCCCAAAAATGTCATTAGGGTTAAAAGACTAAGTATTTACCTAATTGCCATTATGTATTTTAAGAATTATTAATTCTGAAAAATACACAAATGTATACTCATAACTTATTACATCATTGACCCTATTCTTTTAATATTTTTTTCAGAATTAAAAATGTCGAGCGGGTGATCAAGGGTCGAGCGGAGAACTCGATGCCAGAGGATCAAAGAGGCCGAGTGAAACTGGAGATGATCTCAGGAGTACACGAGGAGATAGAGCAAGACATGAACGGATGGATGGTCGAGACAGGGTGACGATCAAGTCAGCGAAAGGGAGGCCAATGCAAGTGATCAGGCGGCTCGAGGGGATTGAGAGTGGGAGTGACTTGCTGGCGGTCGAGTTCGCGGATTGACGTCACATGTCGATAATCGAGGAGGCTTTGTCGGTTTTTGCTGAAAACCGTCTCATCTTTAAATGTTTTTTAATTCCAAGAATTAGGAGTCTACTTGTGTTTAGTTTTTTAGAGTAAGTGTAAACTTTTATTATTTTTCAGAATTTCCAAATTTCTGAAAATATATTAAAAGAGTAGACTCAAGTTGTAATAATAAAAAGTAGAGTCTAATATGGGTAGTTTTCAGAATATACAATTCTAAAAATAACTCATGTTAATCTAAAAAACTTGAGTGTTTCTTTGTAAGTTTTCCCCTAGGGTGGCCTATAAAAGGGGGTCCAAGGCCTAGGGTTAAGGCTTTCCCCCCCCTTTTTGGCTGCTCACTTTGGGGGCTGTCATTTAGAGCTTTAATCCAGATTTATACTTTGCTCAGAATTCAATTTCTGGTTTACTATTCCTGACCTGGCACAACGATCTGTTTTTAGTTCTGGAACAGTACAGCGATGGTTGTTCTTCTCTATTTCCATCGCAGGACAGAACTCATGTACTACTCTCTGTATTGCGAAATCACTTTTTGATCTGATTTTTGAGCAATTTCTATGCTGTTTTTGGATATGAGTGCTTCACAACTTTTGTTTCCAAGGTTCAAACAGAAGGCTTTGGAAATTGAAAGTGCCACTTACAATTAAGATTTTTCTTTGGTTTCTACGAAGAGGGGTCATACTTACTAAGGACAATTTGGCTAAACGTAATTGGCAGGGTAGCATTCAATGTTGCTTTTGTCACAAAGATGAGACAATTCAGCACTTGTTATTCGACTGCCCTCTTGCTCGTACGGTCTGGAGTATCATTCAAGTAGCTACTAATCTTTATTTACTCCATAGTGTATCTAATATGTTTGGTTCTTGGCTTTGGGGACTTGATAAAGATCAAAATCGCTAGTTCTAGCGGGTGCGGCAGCCACATGCTGGGCCATTTGGTGTTGTCATAATGATGTTGTGTTTGATCGGAAAGTTGTGCCTTCCCCTTCGCAGGTTATTTATTCGGCTATACATTGGCTCCGTACATGGACTATCCTGCAGAAGCCTGGCGCGCGGGATACGGTCTTAGCTACTTGCCGGTGGTTGGAGCAAGTACTACGGGAGTGTTTTTCCCAGGCTCATGGGTGGCGGTCTAGTCTTCGGATTGGAAACAACTAAAGTGTGGGATCTTTTTTATGTTTATCTTAGGTTGTGTGCGTCGTATGATGTAGAGGTCGGGAGATGGTGTTCAGGAAAGTTGTATTAACTCAATGTAACTCTTTTGAAATAGTAATAAAGCTTTCCCTTATCAAAAAAAAAGTTTTGCAAAAGGTTCTGACCCCTGTTGCATAAAGTTTTTATCCATCAAAAAGTTATACTGGATATACTTTGCAGCATTTGTTTAGATTGATTTAGAACAAGTTTTAGCACTGCCACAAGTCTTTTTTTTGTCTCTCAGATGTTGTGTTTCTTCATGATCTGACTTGTCTTGAAGCATTAGTTGATGCTCTTGGCAATCTTTCACTGATCTGAGCCTTTAAGGTACAATTCAAGTGGTGTGGTCAGTTGAAGAACAAGAACTGCACATCAAGGATTTTTATGGTGAGTCTTTAGTTTGATTTTAGATCTTTGATCTTGTTCTTGTACTGAAATCTACTTTTTCTTAACAACCATAAACTTAACTTCAGGTTGTGTGGTGTTTCTTTGAGAGTAATCTGCAGAGCACTAGAATCAACTGATGTCTGAATTAGTGAGAAAATGAAAAATGCTGTATGCAGTCATGATGATTTGATTTGCCATTGTTCAGATAATTGATTTTGAAAGTCCTTCTGACTCATTCAGCAGATATGCACATCATGTGTGTTAGCAGTTTGTGCATTTACTTGTGAGAACTTAATAAAATTAGTTGTATGATATAAGTTGTCTTTATGGTCTAAAATTATGTTCACTGTTTTGCTGTTTCTGAATCATTCAGTTGTGTGTTGAATCTATAGCAACAAATTAGAAGTTGCAGTACTGAATATTGTACAACAAACATAGCTACTCTTTAACATGGTTTCAGTATTGCATTTACACCTGATTAGCAATTGTGTGAGACTGATTTGATAAGTTCAGTGTGTAAATCTTGTTCATATTCAAAAGCAAAGTTTCAGTTGAATATTAATGGCTGAAGTGTTTGTGAGTGTCTTGTTCATCATTTGGTTATTGTCAAGTATTCCTGATCTGATTTGATTAGCCATCTGAAATTTGTGATCAGCTGAACACTTTTGCTGGAAATTTGAGGCTGCAATCTTGAGGGAGAAGTTAATTATTCTGAAATTTTCTCTCTCCCTGTGGTCCATCTCAGCCAGGAATTTTAAATCTTTCAGTTGCATCTGTTCATAGATAATTGTTGAGTACTAGTTCATTATTTGCTACGACTGTATTACTGTTTTTTGCTATGAAAACCACTAATGTATTTACGTGGTTGGTGTTTAATTCACAATAACAAGGTTCTGTTCGGATTTGAGTTTACTGCTGCATTGAGCTAATCAACTAGTTCTAGTTTTGTTCTTGTATGTCTTGATCTGAGCTATCTTGGCTTGAAATATGCTGTTATTATCCATAGATTTGTTTTCACAGTGAATCCAATAAGAATGTGTGGGTAGAACTCATATGTAATTGGAAGTTTGCTTCAGAGAAACTGAATACTTAGTCTTGTTGTGCTGCAAGTTGGTTCTGCCAGTTTATGGATAGTCTCTTGATCTGAATATTGTTGTTGCTGTACAATTCAGAAATTTCATTTTGAATCTCATTCAAATATGAGTTTACTCAATCATTTAGTGATCCAGTGTTGTTTGTTGTTATGTTCATATATATCAGAACAAAGCCAAATTGCTAAAGTTGACTAATCAGTTGATTACTTCAAATTGAAAATTGCAACAAACCTTTACTGTTATAGCAGAAAACTTGTGTTCAGATTTGTTGATTGAATTGCAGTTTTGCTAACTGAAAATTGTGTATGAAATTTGAAATCTAATCTTGTGAACTACAGGTTCTATTGTTGTTTAACTCAACATTGTTTATGGTCTGAATTTCAATACTGACATTATGTGCTGAAATCTCTAAATTTGCAGTTTGCTGAAAGATTTGAATACTCCTGCTTGATGCATCTAGTCTGAGAAATAATTCTGAATTGAAGTAGATTGATTTCAAGTGTGTGTTCCTTAAGTTACAGGGTCATCAATTTTCAGTGTGGCTTTTTGTAGCATCCCTGAAATTTGAGATTTAGTTTTTGCATCAACATTGTGTTTAGTGTGACCCATTGTGTTGAATTGATTGAACCTTTGTCCAAAGGTCCATAGAATGAACTGAGTGCAGCAAAATGAATCTGTAAAACTCATTCTTGAGTGTTCTGATCTTTGTCGACCAACCATTCACCGATAACTTCTTGTCGGCAAACCAATTGTTGATCTAGGCAGTAATTTTTGGTGTTTCAAATACCGACTGACTAAATCGACAATTTAAACTCTGATATAGACCTAAGATTGCTTTTAAGGCTGTTTTCACTATTGAACATGCTTTGATTATTCTGAATCTTCATTCTTGAGTTTTAGAGGTGGGTTGAGTACTGGTTAGGACATTGAGTTTACAAAAAAATTTTAAGGCGTCTATTCACCCCCTCTAGTCGCCATTTTGGTCCCACAGTTGTTATGACTTTTGGTTTATAGAATGTTGGCGCTACATATCAACGTGCTATGAACTTTATCTTTCATGACTTGCTAGAAGTTATGTTAGAGGTCTACATAGATGATGTTGTAGTCAAATCAGATGCTATGGGAAACCATTTAGCCAGTTTGAGAGTTGCTTTTGAGAGAATGTGTTAGTATGGCTTAAAAATGAACCTTCTCAAGTGTGCTTTTAGCGTGTCGGCGGGCAAGTTATTAGGATTCATGATTCATGAGATCGGCATTGAGATTGATTCTAAGAGGCTCAAGAAGATTAGGAACTTTGAAGCATAGACATTCAAGAAAGATGTGCAAAAGTTGATAGGCAAGGTTAATTATTTACGCTGCTTTATATCTAACTTGTTTGGAAAGATCGATGCTTTTGTCCCCATACTTCGGCTAGAGAATGAAGCCCAATTCACTTGGGGGGCAAGTCAGCAACGTCTTTTGAAAAGATTATATAGTGCTTGTCATCACCGCCTGTGGTAAGAGCACCGAAAGCCGAGATTCCATTTCGACTATACGTTGCTGCAGAAGATAGCATGATATGAGTCGTGCTAACTCAGGAAGTGGAAGGAAAGGAGTACATCAACACATTCTTGAGTCCCCACTTATTGCGGACCAAGATGAGGTATGTGTTTTTAGAGTGTTTGTGTTTATCACTTTATTATGCATGTACCAAACTCCACCACTATCTTCTATCCTGCACATGCATTGTTACTTGTCAAACTGACGTTATAAAGTACATGTTGCAAAAGTCGATTCTATGTGGGATAATCGGAAAGTGGGCTTATGCTTTGATTAAGTATGATTTGGCTTATGAACCTCTGAAAGCTATGAAAGGACAAGTTGACGCAAATTTTATAGTTGATCACCATATAGATGTCAATTAGAGTAGTGATACTGCTTTAATCGAAGTAATGTCATGGAAACTTTACTTTGATTGTTCGGCTTGCAAGAATGGCCAAGGTGTTGGAGTTGTGCTCATATCAATTAGTGGTATGAGTTTCGAGACCTCGACCCGATTAGAATTTCCTCTTACTAATAATCAAGCCGAATATGAAGCTCATTTGCTAGGACTTCAATTGTTAAGCTCCACGTGTGTTAAATACATTCATTCATATGGTGATTCACTATTAGTAGTTCAACATGTAGTTAAACTTGCTCAATGTTATAATGGTTTCCTAAATAGTTACATGGATAAATGTTTAGACATAATTGCTACACTTGATATTTTTGAGATTTCACATGTGTCTAGAGAAGCCAATTCAGTAGCAAATGACTTGTCTCAGCAAGAATCTGGTTACCAAATTAAAAGAGCCAATTTTTTTGCACAAGAAAAACTGATGCTTGACTTTATTGCATTACCCGAGTCATAACACATCGGTCTGACCAGCCATGTCACCATCCAAGTGTGCTGGAGGATGATTGGAGGAAATCATGAGGATGATTGGAGGACTCCAATTATTCAAAATTTGAGATATCCTAGCAATCGGGTTGATCGGAAAGTTCGGCGGCAAGCGTTTAAATTTGTATTACTCGACGATGAGTTGTATCGCCGAACTGTTGATAGAGTACTTTTGAGATATTTGAATACGATCAGTCTAGACTTGCTGTGGGTGAAGTACATGAAGGTCTTTGTGGTACTCATCAGTTGTAGGACCGAAAGTAGCGACCAGAGAGGGGGTGAATGGGTGCCTTAAAATTCTTGTGAATCAATGGCCTTCTCCCACCACACAATGCACCTCAACAAACAACCAGTAGAAACAAAACAGTTCACAGGTGCTAAAAATAATCTAGCCTAAAAGCAACTGGTGGCCTAGACGAAAAGACATCACAAAGGGTTCAAAGGAAGATTAACAAATCATTCAAGACATGAATATTCAAGCTTCATGAAAGTAAATCATCACAGGCATTTAATTTAAGTGCACGTGAAATGAGAGACGATCTTACTATTCAAGGTTGTCTCCGGTTCGATACTTGACAAAGCCCGCTCGAAGTCCTCGTGCGAAGGCTGTGAAACAATGTTCGAAGTGGACAAGCGAAGCCTGTATGAAGTTCAACGAAGCCTACTTTGAATGTCCACAATGAAGTCTACGTGATCCCAGAGCTTCGTCTTGTCGAAGTCAGACAGCCGAGGCTTTTGAGCCTGGCTATCGAAGTCTGTGCAAAAGACTACCGAAGTCCCTACGTAGTCTACGGAAACCCGAAGTTACAAAAAACTGAGGCTTCATGACAACCTTTCCTAAGCACATCGAACCCAGCCAAAAACCCACTACCACACTTCGAACAACGAAGTTAGCCAAAAAAGGATATATTGTCGAAGACGTGCACTGAATCAAATCAGACCATACCACATGAGCCTAGAAAACTCCGACAAAAAACAACTTGGATGCCTGGCGTCAGATTTCTTCTTCCCACGCAAGACCATCGAGCTGACACCGGGACATGACCTAGCAGTCTAGGTGTAGAAGGCTACGGCAGATACAGCCGTGCTCCAAGCACTAAGTGCTTAGGCACCTGCATGCGACTCTGCTGCACAAACTACTTGCGTGGGATGCTGTGCAAGTGTAATGCCATGCTCGGATGCTACAGGTGCTAGGTACTAGTACTAGCTTTCCTAGGCTACTGCAAGCTACACCACAATGCTGTTGTTGCACGAGACTAGCATCAAACACCTAGCCTGTAGACAAGCCTGAGGCACAGCTACCCTAGCTACCGAACAAAATACACAGCAGGAGATAAACTACTCAGAGAAAAACAATACGCCCAGGAAGATTGAGTATGAAGGCTACGTGGCAGAAATACTCCCGGCGACGAACTCAGAACAGCAGATCGAACACGACACGCAAATGGAGGCAATAGATAAAAAAATAACTCAACAGCGTGACGTTGAGGAGCCATGCTGAATAGCATGGGCCTCATGGCTCCAGATGTGATGAGTCATTGTCAACGATAGTCAAAGAGGACAGAAGAACAGTGAAGATCTGCTGTTTCATGGGCCGCGTGTGACTCAGGTACACGGGCAGCGAGTGACGGTCGGGCTGAGAGAGCTGCGAAGTCGGGCTGGCCCAATCCGGGTACATGGACCAGAAGCAGCAGAAGACCCACTGGGCTGTTGACCAGGATTGACTCAGGTACATGGGCGGTGAGTGATTGCCGGGCTGAGAGAGCTGCGGAATTGGGCCGGCCCAATCCGGGTACCTGGTGCAAAGCCGGTGGAGGCTTTGTCAGTTTCGGCACAAAACTGACAACCGTCGATCTTGTATCGGACTGTCCAGAAGAGAAGCCATAGTCGCTATGAAAGTTTAGCTTCCAGATAAGTCATCTGTATCTCTAGGCCCACAATCAGTCAGTCGTGTCTGTAAAAAATCCCAAGGGCAGTTTAGTCTTTTGCTTTATTTCAGCGTCTGTAAAAAACCCTAAGGGGCTGGTGGAATATTCCTAAGTGTTGGGCAGCCTATAAATAGGGCCCAAATCCCTAGGGTTAGGTCACCCTTTTGCTGAAATCACTTTTTATTCTATTGGGTCATTTTGCTTCCTGCATTTTCTCTCTCCTGCTCCTGTTCATGTGCGCCGCCAGGCTCCTGTGCAAGAAGTTTCTATTCCTGCATTCTCTCTGCTATTCATTACGCTGTGAGAGTTTATCCTCTGTTAATGAGTGTGGTATGCAGTGATTTTTGTGGATCTAAATCTTCATTAACCGTGTGTTTTTAGATCTCTATTCGCTTCTCTGTTGCTTCTGTTCTTCGTGAGGAGTACTAGTCTTGCATGTAGCAAGTAGTACCTACTCCTTGTAGCAACAGTACGCTAGTACTCTAGGCCTGCTTTTTACTGCATAGCTTTTTGATCGAGTTGACAGGGCCAAAGTCCCTTTTCTTGTGTGAAGTCCAACTCTGTGAAGCAGGCTTCGAATCTGCAGACTTCGAATCAGCAGACTTCGAATCTGCAGGCTTCGAATCTGTAGACTTAGAATCTGCAGGCTTCGAATCTGCAGACCTAGAATCGGCACGCTTCGAATCAGCAGGCTTCGAATCAGCAGGCTTCGAACCAGCAGGCTTCGAACCTACAGGCTTCGAATCTGTAGGCTTCGAATCTGCAGGCTTCGAACCAGCAGGCTTCGAACCTGCAGGATTCGAACCTGTAGACTTCGAATCTGCAGGCTTCAAATCTGCAGGCTTTGAATCTGCAAGCTGCAAATCCGCAGGCTTTGAATCCGTAGGCTTCGAATCCGCAGACTTTGATGCAGGCTTCGACACTACAGGCTTCGCCAAGTAACTTACTGGAGACAACTTTGAACAGTAATCTCTCAATCGATTGCTGTGATTTATTTCTGTGAAGTTTTGATCTGCCATGATTTGAATGCTTTGATTATTTTGCCTATTAGCATTGTGTTGGTGTCTCTTTGTTTAGAAAACCGGTCGTTTCTAGGCTAGATACTTTTAGGTTTTGGCGATCTGTTTACGTCTTGCTGCTAAGTCTTTTGAGGTGCGTTGGGTGTTGGGAGCAGGCCATTGTTTCGAAAGAATTTTTTAGGCGTCCATTCTCCCCCCTCTGGTCGCTACTTTCGGTCCTACAAGTGGTATAAGAGTCTGGTTAGGGTTTTTCCATACCTTAACCGGTTCTAAACCCCAGTAGTGATCATGACTTCTCCTGGCAAGGTCCCGTCCTTGGAAGCCTATGGCTATAACTATTGGAAGACTCGCATGCGAGCCTATCTTATGAGCCAAGGCTCGGACATCTGGGACATTTGTGTTCACGATACGTTTGTTATATTGCCAGTTGCTGAGCATGGTACTCCTGGTATCATTGCCTAGCATCTGAGCAATAGTAAAGCTGTGAACATTTTGTTTTCTGGTTTAGGTCCCACTGAGTTTGAGCGGGTGAGCCATCTCTCCACTGCGAGAGAGATCTGGGCTACCCTTAAGGCACACCATGAGGGGACAGCTCAGGTCAAGGCTCGGCTCTATCAGACCTACCGGCGTGAGTATGAGAACTTTACTCAAAAGCCGGGTGAATCTGTTGAAGCTTTGTTTGGTCGTTTTCAATCGATCATAAACAAGCTTCGGGACAACAAGGCTGAGGGTGCTCAGTTAGTCTCAGATCATGAGCAGGCGCTCAAGGTTCTCCATACCTTGGACCCAAAGATCTGGGAGATCAAGGTATCCTCTATTGTAGAGAGCACTTCTTATGATACCTTGACCATTTCTGAGTTGTTTAGCAAGTTGAAGGCCACTGAGGTTGATATCCAGCTGAGATCAAATCTCACTGGCTCTGGATCAAAGTCCCTGGCCGTTGCTACACCTTCTGTTGATCCTTCTTCTGTGAGCTGTGCTGGGTTCTCTTTGATGTCTATCACTGAGGACCAGCTGGAGTCTTTGGTAGATGATGATTTGTGTCTTTTAAACAACCGGGTGTGTCGTGTTTATGACAAGAGAATGTTCAAAAGACACGGCACAAAATCCGAGTGCTTTGAGTGTGTTGATCCAGGACACTTCATCGCCGACTGCCCCAAGCGCAATGGACACAAGAAGGGCACCGGTGGTGGCTTCCACGACTCCGGCAAGCACGACAGCTCTTCGTTCAACAAGGGCAAGCCGAAGACCAGATTCTTCAAGAGGGCCCTGAAGGACTACCGGCGAGAGAACAAGAAGCGCGACAAGGCCTTCTTCGCCGAGATGGAGAAGAGCTACTCCAAGCAGTCCACGTCATCTTCCTCTTGATCGAGCTCAAGCGATGAGGAGATCATCATCAGGAAGGGGAAGGACACGGACGATCCGGCGGGCCTCTGCTTCATGGCCTTCGGGGACAGACCGAAGAGCCGCTCACACCAGTGCCGAAGATCCCGCAAGAGCTTCTGCTCAATGGCTCTTGGGGATAAGGAAGAAAAGAGCTCCTCCGATGACTCCGACGACGACGACGACGACGACGACGACGAAAAGGTATCATCTTATGAGCGCGAAATCGTTGAATTACTTGAAAGCAATCATCAGGAGTTAAAATATCGGGAAAAACTACTTAGGGGGGCCAAAAAGAGGATAGATGAGTTAGAGAGTGAGCTTGCCGTAGCCAACGACAGAATTGAGAGTCTATCTTCTTCTCCCTGCTTGGGTGATAGCAGTGAGTGCCCGAAGTGTGAGGTGCTTCTGTGTGACCTGTCAACTCTGAAGTCTAGGTACATAGAAAGTGTTGATGAGAGGGACGCCTTGGCCACTGAGCTTGAAAGCGCTCAGCTGGAGCTGAAAGATGCTCAAGCCACTGTCGTCGCACCCTGTGTTGAGTGTCCATCTCATGTAGCTGTTTTAGCTGAGCTGAAAGCCAAGGACAATGAGCATTTGAGGGATTTGGAGAGAGTGAGAGCTGAGCTTGCACAGACTAGGCTAGAGCTTGAGACATTGTCAGTTCCACCCACTGTCTGTGAGAACTGCCTGTCTCTTAGACTTGAACTAATCAAGCTGAAAGCCGAGAAGTCTGCCCGAGTAGATAGCGAGTGTGAGACCTGCTTGTCTCAGGTGGAGGTTCTAGCTTCCTTGAGAGAGGAGCTAGCTGATTCTCAAAATGAGAACTTTTACCTCCGTTCTATCCTGAGTTGGATCAGTGCCAGAGAGCCATAGCTCGGCATGATGATACAACAGTTCAAGAGGCAGGATGGGTTTGGGGTAGGTTACACCTACACCAAGGCTGACTTTGCAAGTGCCATTAGCCGGGCAGTGGAGTGGAGTAAAATGACTCCTGAGCAGAGATACCCTAAGACTCACTCCACTGAGTCCTCCCAGGCTTGTCAGCCCAAGGATGGAGTGATCCATGAACCACCCAAAGCTCCACCCAAGAAACCTATCTGGGTTCCGAAGCCCAAACACCTCCACACTTCTCTAGACTCTCTTCCGGGACCTTCTCAGCCCAAGAAGACAACACCAATCACCACTAAGCCCAAGAACCCTAAGCCTCAACCACATTCCAAGAAGCCCACCTATCATTGTGAGTACTGTCAGAGAGAGACGAGCATCTTGCGGAGTTTTGCTTCAGGAGGAAACGGGTTGAGAGAGCAGAGAGAGCTCGTGGTGGTCAGGAGCAGTTCTACCCGCAGGGTGGTAGATTGCTCGTTCCTCGACGCGGGGAGAGGCTGGAGGCAAGGCCGTGTTGTGTAGGCGGTGGTAGAGGAGACGACTTTCATGCCCGTGCTCCAGATGGTGGTGTCCGTTCCGGTAGAGCTCCAGGCCATTTTGGCTACAGTCCTGGACCTCGTGGCCGAGGCTTTAGGCAGAACCGACGACCGCGCTTTGAGCCGCGTTTTGGTCTGGTCTCTCATAATGATTTCTGCTTTCCGTCTTTTGAGCAGATGGCTCGACACTGGTTTAGCTCTTTTGCTAAACCTGGTGTCGGACCATTTGCTCCCACTTACAGCCACTGATTGTGCAGAATCGGGGACTGGAGGACGTTTGGATCATGGACTCAGGATGTTCTCGCCACATGACGAGACATCGCAGATGGTTCTCCAGTCTCACTCCCCCGAGCTCCAAAGAGTACATCACATTCAGGAACAGTGGTCAAGGGAATGTAAGTGGCATTGGCTCAATTCACATTTTAGATCATTTCTCTTTGAAGAATGTTGCCTTGGTTAAAAATTTGAACTTCAATTTGATTTCTGTTTCGCAACTTCTTGAGGATGGTTTGGAAGTGCGTTTTAAGAAGGGTAATTCTTGTGTGGTTGATTCTAGAGGGTCTTTGATTTGCCAGATTTTACCATTCGGTAAAGTTTTTCGAATTGACTTCTCTAGTTCTTTTGGCCCTTCTCGCTGCTTGATTGCTGGATCTTCTTTTGAGCTCTGGAAGTGGCATAAGAGGTTAGGTCATTTGAGTTTTGATCTGCTAGTCAGGTTAAGCTCTATGGACCTCATCCGAGGATTGCCCAAGCTTAAAATGGAGAAAGATCTAGTTTGTCATCCCTATCGTCATAGGAAAATGGCTGCTGCTTCTCACTCACCTGTGACTCAGGTGATGACTTTGTATCCGGGCAAACTGTTACACTTGGACACTATTGGTCTAGCTCGGGTGCGCTCAGTCGATGGGAAGTGGTACGCGCTTGTCATTGTTGATGAATTTTCTCGATTCTCGTGGGTTTTCTTTTTGGAGTCTAAGGATGAAACGTTTCAGTTTGTTCATGACCTGATTTTGAAGCTGAAGAATGAGAACAATGGTCGGATGCGAGCAATTCGCTCCGACAACAGCTCTGAGTTCAAGAACTCTCAGTTCGTCAGCTTCTGTAGTGATCAGGGTCTAAACCATCAGTTTTCTTCTCCTTACACTCCCCCATAGAACGGCGTTGTGGAACGAAAGAACCGCACGCTAGTCGAGATGGCCAGGACGATGCTCGATGAGCACAGGACTCCTAGGCATTTTTGGGCTAAAGCCATGAACATGGCTTGCTATCTAGCCAACCGCATTTTTTTTAGATCTTACCTAGGTAAGACCTCATACGAGTTGTGGTTTGGTAGACAACCCAAGGTGAGCCACTTGCGAGCGTTTGGCTGCAAGTGCTTTGTGCTCAAGAAGGGAGGGCATTTGGACAAATTTGAGTCTCGTTGCTCGGACGGAGTTTTTCTTGGCTACACTTTACATTCTCGAGGCTTCCGTGTTTGGAACCTCGACTCCCAGCAGCTTGTCGAGATTTGTGAGGTTTCATTTGATGAGTCCTTGCCTTCTTTGACTCCTTCTTTTGAGATTTCTGGTGATGGTGAGCATGGAGAGTCCATCTTCGAGGAAGATGAGGATACTCCAGCTGCTAATGAGGGTGGGCATCCTGCACCCCCTATAGAGCCCACACCTTCTGAGACTTCGACTGAGGACGAGGGTGGACCTCTGATTACTTCTTCCACTTCGATCGAGCCCCCTCAGTCGAGTCCAGAGGTGCCAGCTGGTGACTCCAGTGAGGTGACTTCAGATCACCAGGGATCTCGAGCAGTTCAGCGTGATCACCCCTCGGAGCTCATCATCGGTGATTTGACTGAGAGAACTTTGCGTTCATCTGTTGACTCTCTTGCTGTGTTTGCTGAATTTGCTTTTGTTGCATCATTTGAGCCCAGAGACATTTCTCATGCTCTTTCTGATTCTAATTGGATTAACGCTATGCAAGAAGAGCTTGAGAATTTTGTCCGTAATCGGGTTTGGACACTAGTTGAGCCGCCACCAGGATGCAACCCCATAGGCACCAAGTGGGTGTTCAAAAAAAAGCAAGGTGAAGATGGGGTTGTGGTGCGCAACAAAGCTCGACTTGTTGCCCAGGGTTTTGCCCAGAAGGAGGGTATTGATTTTGAAGAAACTTTCGCCCCTGTTGCCCGTCTTGAGTCCATTCGCATTCTCTTAGCTTTTGCTGCATCGAAGGGTTTTAAGCTTTTTCAAATGGACGTCAAGAGTACTTTTCTGAACGGGTACATAGAGGAGGAGGTTTATGTTAGGCAGCCCTCCGGTTTTTAGAACCCCAAGTTTCCTCGGCATGTTTTTAAATTGCAAAAAGCTTTATACGGGTTGAAGCAAGCACCCAGGGCTTGGTATGACCGGTTGAAGCAGTTCTTGTTGGGGAAGGGTTTTGTGATGGGTTCTGTGGATAAAACTCTTTTCTTGCTCAGAGATGCTTCGGATTTCTTAGTCGCTGAGATTTACGTGGACGATATTATCTTTGGCGGTACTACTGATTCTCTTGTGTCCATGTTTTTTGAGCAGATGCACAACGAGTTTCAGATGAGCCTCATGGGTGAGCTCAAGTACTTCTTAGGGCTCTAGATCAAGCAGACCAAGGACGGCACCTTCATCCACCAAGGTAAGTACACTCGCGACATGTTGAAGAAGTTCGACTTTGGTGGAGAGCTGAAGCGTCAGATGACCCCAATGGGCACATCTAGGGCCCTGGACAAGGACGAGAGTGGCGTCAAGGTCAATGAGAGAGACTTTCGAGAGATGATTGGTTCACTGTTGTACTTGACGGCAACAAGACCGGACATTCAGTTCACCGTGGGGCTGTGCGCGCGCTTCGAGTCTTCACAACGCGCGTCTCATCGGCAGGCTATCAAGCGCATCTTTAGGTATCTTACCTATGTGCCTGATCTTGGTCTTTACTATTCAGCATCATCATCTCTTGATTTATCTAGCTTTTCGGACGCTGACTTTGGTGGGTGCCGGTTGGATCGCAAGTCGACTTCCGGTACTTGCCAGTTTCTCGGTTCTTCTTTTGTTTCTTGGTCTTCTCGAAAGCAATCTGGAGTTGCTCTTTCGACCACTGAGGCTGAGTATGTAGCTGCTGCTAGTTGCTGCTCACAGTTAGTTTGGATTATTTCCACTCTGCGAGATTTTGGGTTATTCTTTCCTACCAGAGTTCCTTTGTTTTGCGACAGCACCAGTGCAATTAGTGTAGGGAAAAACCCTTGTCTCCATTCAAAAACCAAACACATTGATGTGCGCTTTCATTTTCTGCGGGATCAATATGAGAAAGGTGTCATTGACCTTGTTCATGTTGATACCCATCATCGGTTGGCTGACATTTTCACCAAACCCCTAGATCAGTCTACCTTTGAGCGTTTACGAGGGGATTTGGGTGTTGTGTATCCTTTCTAGGATATTTTGCGTCAGTTTTCTTTCTTCTTTACTCTTTTCTTGAGTCTTTTTGTGTGTGTTCATATCTTGCATATTCACATATCACACTTTTGAGTTGCTTTTGTTATATGATTGAACTGCTGTACTTTTTCTAGTTGGTACATGCTTTTGAATTCTTGTCAATGATCATGCTTTGGTTCAGTTCACTTGATATGTCTGATATCTGTCATATGCATGGCTTTTATGCTTTAAACTTGAAAAATGATCACCATTGCTTCTGGTAACTAGTATGTGTAGGCTGAGTGTTTTTGTTATCTGTTATATACCTTGTAGCTCGTTCCTCACATAGATGCCAATATGCAACTTAGACATCTTTTCTGCTTTAAAACATGGAAATGTGCTATAAAAATGATGAAAAATCAAGAAAAATGAAAACTCCATGCCTCTTTATGCATTACTTGCAAAGAACCAGGTGTGTTTGCTTTGTCGCATTGCATTGTTCTGGACTGCGTACCATAGCACTTTGGTATGAACTAGGACAATGTAGTGTATGCCAAGACCAATGTCTTAAGCTTCTGATGGTCCAGATCTGGCCTAGGCTTGACTTGGTCGGTCAGCATAAGGTTTGACATGCAAATAACCCCTGGAATAAATGAAAAAAGAGAAAAGAAAAAGCCTGACAATTAACTTGATAACAAGTTTGCTGAAGCACGATTGTTTTGGATGTTGCTTATCTTGGTAGATATCAGTTAGCTTTTACATCTCATGCTTTACCTTGCTTGTTAACTGGAAAATATGGTGATGCTTTTTTTTTTGCAAAATTGAACATGCGTGCTAATGACTTTCTTTAGATATCATCTGTTGCACTGATCATGCCATGAGTCACCGATAGTATGTCTTTCGCTATACTTGTTAAATGTTTGTAATTGCGGTCAATCATATCTGAGAAGCATGCTTTCTTCACTCCACATGCACCCTAGTTGCATTCATTGCATATTTTGAGGGGGAGCTGCATTTAAGGGGGAGTCTGTGTCTTTTTTGAGTGCTTGATGAGTTCACTTGTCAACAAGGGGGATAAATCTTGGAATGTAAGTTTAAGGGGGAGTTTTTGTCCCGTTTGTTCTTACTCTTTTGATATCCTTGTTGATGTTTCTGAGATCGCACTCATTCTGAGCTTTTACCTTTGGTTAACCATAATGACCGCCTCTTGCTTTTGTTCGGCTTTTGGTCATTAGGGTTAAACTTTTACCTTATTTTCTTCTTCTTTGTTTTCTTGTGCTTTGTTTTCATGTTTCCACAGTTGTTCGCAGGTTCTGAAGAGCTAGAAGTGAAGTGTTGACAATGCACTCATCAAGGGGGAGATTGAGAAGCCATGCTGAATAGCATGGGCCTCATGGCTCCAGATGTGATGAGTCATTGTCAACGATAGTCAAAGAGGACAGAAGAAGAGTGAAGATCTGTTGTTTCATGGGCCGCGTGTGACTCAGGTACACGGGCAGCGAGCGACGGTCGGGCTGAGAGAGCTGCGAAGTCGGGCTGGCCCAATCCAGGTACATGGACCAGAAGCAGCAGAAGACCCACTGGGCCATTCACCAGGATTGACTCAGGTACACAGGCGATGAGTGATTGCCGGGCTGAGAGAGCTGTGGAATCGGGCCGGCCCAATCCGGGTACCTGGTGCAAAGCCGGTGGAGGCTTTGTCAGTTTCGGCACAAAACTGACAACCGTCGATCTTGTATCTCTAGGCCCACAGTCAGTCAGTCGTGTCTATAAAAAATCCTAAGGGCAGTTTAGTCTTTTCCTTTATTTTAGCGTCTGTAAAAAACCCTAAGGGGCTGGTGGAATATTCCTAAGTGTTGGGCAGCCTATAAATAGGGCCCCAATCCCTAGGGTTAGGTCACCCTTTTGCTGAAATCACTTTTTATTCTATTGGGTCATTTTGCTTCCTGCGTTTTGTCTCTCCAGCTCCTGTTCATGTGCGCCGCCAGGCTCCTGTGCAAGAAGTTTCTATTCCTACACTCTCTGCTATTCATTACGCTGTGAGAGTTTATCCTCTATTAATGAGTGTGGTATGCAGTGATTTTTGTGGATCTGAATCTTCATGCACCGTGCGTTTTTAGATCTCTATTCGCTTCTCTGTTGCTTCTGTTTTTCGTGAGGAGTACTAGTTCTTGCCTATAGCAAGTAGTACCTACTCCTTATAGCAACAGTACTATAGTACTCTAGGCCTACTTTTTACTGCGTAGCTTTTTGATCGAGTTGACATGGCCAAAGTCCCTTTTCTTGTGTGAAGTCCAACTCTGTGAAGCAGGCTTTGAATATGCAGACTTCGAATCTACAGACTTCGAATCTGCAGGCTTTGAATCTACAGACTTCGAATCTGCAGGCTTCGAATCTGCAGACTTTGAATCTGCAGGCTTCGAATCTGCAGACTTCGAATCAGCAGATTTCGAACCAGCAGACTTTGAATCAGCAGACTTTGAATCTGCAGGCTTCAAATCTGCAGGCCGCAGACTTCGAATCAGAAGACTTCGAATCTGCAGACTTCGAATCTGCAAGCTTTGAATCTGCAGGCTTCGAATCAGCAGGCTTCGAATCTGCATGCTTCGAATCGGCAGGCTTCGAATCAGCAGGCTTTGTATCCGCAGGCTTTGAATCCGCAGGCTTCGAATCCGCATACTTTGAAGCAGGCTTCGACACTACAGGCTTCGACACTACAGGCTTCGCCAAGTAACTTACTGGAGACATCTTTGAACAGTAATCTCTCAATCGATTGTTGTGATTTATTTCTGTGAAGTTTTGATCTGCCATGATTTTAATGCTTTGATTATTCTGCCTATTAGCACTGTGTTGGTGTCTCTTTGTATAGAACACCGGTCGTTTCTAGGCTAGATACTTTTAGGTTTTGGCGATCTGTTTATGTCTTGCTGCTAAGTCTTTTGAGGTGCGTTGGGTGTTGGGAGCAGGCCATTGTTTCGAAAAAATTTTTTAGGCGCCCATTCAGCCCCCCTCTGGACGGTACTTTCGGTCCTACAGACGTTCGATGGCTGAGAGAGGAATAACAACACCTGATTTTGCTATTTCCCTATAGACCAGAAAAGTAGATCGCGATGAAACCGAGATGAACAGCGGCGGCGAAGAAGAAGGCTCCAGGGAGATGAACACCAAAAAGGACACAAACTTTTGTGATTTGGTAAAGTGATTACAGAATCGGTAACCCTAACCCTAGGGATTGGGGCCCTATTTATAGGCAGCCCAATAACCTAGGAAAAATACCAAAAGACCCCTAGGGTTTTTACAGACGCTGAAATAAAATGGTAAAGACCAAAATGCCCTTAGGATATTTTTATAGACTCGACGGACAGACTGTGGTCCTAAAGAAAAAATAGTAAACTCCTAAATACAGATGACTTATCCTGAAGCAGAGCTTTCGTAGCAGCTACGGCTTCGCCTCAGAACGGTCAGATCCGAGATCAGCAATTGTCAGTTTTGTGCCAAAACTGAGAAAGCGTCCACCGTCTTCGCACTAGGTACCTAGATTGGGCCGGCCCGATTCCGCAGCTCCGTCAGCCCGGCAATCACTCGCCGCCCATGTACTTGAGTCAATCCCGGTCAACAGCCCAGTGGATCCTCTACTGCTCCTAGCCCATGTACCCGGATTGGGTCAGCCCGACTTCATGGCCCCTCTGCCCGACAGTCGCTCGCTACCCGTGTACCTGAGTCACATGCGGCCCAGAAACAACAGGTCTTCTCTTCTCTTCGCGTCCTCTTTGACTTCCGTTGACAATCACTCATCACATCTGGAGCCATGAGGCCCATGCTCTTCAACATGGCTCCTAAATCTCCCCCTTGATCAGTGCATTGTCAACACTTCTCTTCATCAGCTCTACAGTACCTGCAAGCACATGTGGAAACATGAAAACAAAACACAAGAAAACAGAAAACAAGAAAATAAAAGTTTAACCCTAATCACCAAAAGCTGAACAAAAGCAGGAAAGCGGTCATTATGTTTAAGCTAAAATAAAGACTCAAAACGAGTGCAATCTCAGAATTATCAAATAGGGATATCCAAAGAGTAAGGACAAACAGGACAAAAACTCCGACTGAAACAAATCCCAGAGAAAGCCAAAACTCCCCCCTAAACTCTTCTAAGAGAATGAGTAACCCAAAATTTCTCCTGCTTGTTGACAATTGGACTCATCAAGCGAGACTAAATGCACTGTAAATAGACACAGACTCAAACTGCCCCTAAAATGCAGCTCCCCCTCAAAATATGCAATGAATGCAACTGGGGTGCAGGTGGAGTGTAGAAAGCATGCTTCTCAGATATGATTGACTGCAATTACAACATCTAACAGGTATAGCAAAATACATACTATCTAAGACACATTGCATGATTAGTGCAACATATGATATCTAAAGAAAGTCATTAGCACACATTTTTCAATTTTTGCAAACAAAAACATCACCACATTTTCTAGTTGACAAGCAAGGTAAAGCATAAGATGCAAAAGCTAACTGATATCTACTAAGATAAGCATTGTCCAGAACAAAGTGCTTTAGCAAACTTGTTATTTTTTAACTTCAGGCTTTTTCTTTTCCTTTTTCATTTTTGCTAGGGGTTATTTGCATGTCAAACCTTATGCTAACCGACCAAGTCAAGCCTAGGCCAGAATTGGACCATTAGAAGCTTAAGGCATTGGTCTTGGCATACATTACACTATCCTAGTTCATACCAAAGTGCTATGGTAAGCAGTCCAGAACAATGCAATGTGACAAAGCAAACCCACCTGGATCTTTTCAAATTATGCATAAAAGGCATGGATTTTCATTTTTCTGATTTTATTATTTTTATAGCACATTTTTCATGTTAAAAGCATATAGATGTCCAAGTTGCATATCTGCATCTAAGTGATGAACTAGCTACCAGGCATGTAAAAGATAGCAAAAGCACTCAGCCTACACATGCTAGTTACCAGAAGCAATTGTGATCATTTTTCAATTTTAAAGAATAAAAGCCATGCATATGAAAGATATCAGACATATCATGTGAACTGAAACAATGCATGATCATTGACAAGTAATCAAAAGCATATACTAGCTAGAGTAAGTAAAGTAGATCAATCATATAACAGAAGCAGGCTCAAAGTGTGATATGTGAATATGCATGATATGAACACACACAAAAAGACTCAAGAAAAGAGTAAAGAAGAATGAAAAAACTGACTCAAAATATCCTAAAAAGGATACACAACACCCAAATCCCCTCACAAACGCTCAAAAGTAGACTGATCTAGGGGTTTGGTGAAAATGTCAGCCAACTGATGATGGGTATCAACATGAACAAGGTCAATGACAACTTTCTCATATTGATCCCTCAGAAAGTGAAAGCGTACATCAATATGTTTGGTTTTTGAATGGAGACATGGGTTTTTCCATACACTAATTGCGCTAGTGCTATCACAGAACAAAGGAACTCTGGTAGGAAAGAACAACCCAAAATCTCACAAAGTGGAAATCATCCAAACCAACTGTGAGCAGCAGCTAGCAGCAGCTACATACTTAGCCTCAGTGGTAGAAAGCACAACTCCAAATTGCTTTCGAGAAGACCAATAGACAAGAGAAGAACCAAGAAACTGGCAAGTACCGGAGGTCGACTTGCGATCCAACTGGCACCCACCAAAGTCAGCATCCGAAAAACCAGATAAATCAAGGGACGATGATGCTGAATAATAAAGACCTAGATTGGGCACATACGTAAGGTACCTAAAAATGCGCTTGACAGCCTACCAATGAGACGTGCGTGGTGAAGACTGGAAGCGCGCATAGTCCCACGACAAAGTGTAAGCCTTGCCTCGTCACCATCAAGTACAACAGTGAACCATTCATCCCTCAATACTCTCTCTCGTTGACCTTTACGCCGCTCTCATCCTTGTCAAGGCCCCCAGATGTACCCATTGGGGTCATATGAGGCTTCAGCTCTCCAGCAAAGTCGAATTTTTTCAACATGTCCCGCGTGTACTTACTCTAGTGGATGAAGATGCCGTCATTGGTCTGCTTGATCTGGAGCCCTAGGAAATACTTGAGCTCACCCATGAGGCTCATCTCAAACTCACGGTGCATCTGCTCAGAAAACTTGAACACAAGCGCATCAGTAGAACCACCAAAAATAATATCGTCCACGTAAATCTGAGCAATAAAGAAGTCTGAGCCATCTCTGAGCAAGAAAAGTGTTTTGTCCACAGAACCCATCACAAAGCCCTTCCCCAACAAAAACTGCTTCAACCGGTCAAAGTCGTGGGGGCTTGCTTCAGACCATATAAAGCTTTCTATAGCTTAAAAACATGTTGAGGAAACTTAGGGTTCTCAAAACCAGGGAGCTGCCTAACATAGACCTCCTCCTCTATGTACCCATTCAGAAAAGCACTCTTGACATCCATTTGAAAAAGCTATGAGGGGTGATCACGCTGAACTGCTCGGGATCCCAGGTGATCTGAAGTCACCTCACCGGAGTCAGCAGCTGGCACCTCTGGACTCGATTGAGGAGGCTCGATCAAAGTGGAAGAAGTGATCAGAGGTCCGCCCTCATCCTTAGTCGACATCTCAGAAGGTGTGGGTTCTGCAGGCTGTGCAGAAGGCCCACCCTCATCGACAGCAGGAGCATCATCATCTTCCTCGAAGATGGACTCTCCAAGCTCATCATCTCAAAAAAGCTCAAAAGAAGGAGACAAAGAAGGCAAGGACTCATCAAAAGAAACCTCGCGAGTCTCGACAAGCTTCTGGGAGTCGAGGTTCCAAACACGGAAGCCTCGAGAATGCAAAGCATAACCAAGAAAAACTCCATCCCAGCAACGAGACTCAAACTTTTCCAAATGCCCTCCCTTCTTGAGCATAAAGCACTTGGAACCAAATGCTCGCAAGTGACTCACCTTGGGCTGTTTGCCAAACCGCAACTCATATGAAGTCTTACCTAAGTAAGCTCTAAGAAAAATGCGATAGGCCAGATATCAAGCTGTGTTCATGGCTTCAGCCCAAAAGCGCCTAGGAGTCCTATGCTCATCGAGTATCATCCTGGCTATCTCGACTAGCGTGCGGTTCTTTCGTTCCACAATGCTGTTGCACAAACTGCTTGCGTGGGACGTTGTGCTAGTGTAATGCCGTGCTCGGATGCTACAGGTGCTAGGTACTAGTACTAGCTTTCCTAGGATGCTGCAAGCTACACCATAGTGCTGCTGTTGCACGAGACTAGCATCAAACACCTAGCTTGTCGACAAGCCTCAGGCACAGCTACCCTAGGTACCGAACAAAATACATAGCAGGAGATTGAGTATGAAGGCTACGTGGCAGAAATACTCCCGGCAACGAACTCAGAACAACAGAATGAGCAATACATGCAAACCGAGGCAATAGATAAAAAAAATAACTCCACAGCGTGATGTTCGATGGCTAAGAGAGGAATAACAACACCTGATTTTGCTATTTCCCTATAGACCAGAAAAGAAGATCGCGATGAAACCGAGATGAACAGCGGCGGCGAAGAAGAAGGCTCTAAGGAGATGAACACCAAAAAGGACACAAACTTTTGTGATATGGTAAAGTGATTACAGAATGGGTAACCCTAACCCTAGGGATTGGGGCCCTATTTATAGGAAGCCCAATAGCCTAGAAAAAATACCAAAAGACCCTTAGGGTTTTTACAGACGCTGAAATAAAATGGAAAAGACCAAAATGCCCTTAGTATATTTTTACAGACTCGACTGACAGGCTGTGGGCCTAAAGGAAAAATAGTAAACTCCTAAATACAGATGGCTTATCCTGAAGCGGAGCTTTCGTAGCAGCTACGACTTTGTCTTAGAATGGTCAGATCCAGGATCAGCGGTTGTCAGTTTTGCGCCGAAACTAACAAAGCGTCCACCGTCTTTGCACCGGGTACCCGGATTGGGCCGGCCTGATTCCACAGCTCCCTCAGCCCAGAAATCCCTCGCCGCACGTGTACCTAAGTCAATCCCAGTCAACAGCCCAATGGAACCTCTGCTGCTCCTAGCCCATGTACCCAGATTGGGCTAGCCCGACTTCGCGGCCCCTCTGGCCAACAATCGCTCGCTGCCCATGTACCTGAGTCACATGCGGCCCAGAAAAAGCAGGTCTTCTCTTCCTTCGTGTCCTCTTTAACTTCCGTTGACAATCACTCATCACATCTGGAGCCATGAGGCCCATGCTCTTCAACATGGCTCCTCATCAGTTGGCTTAGAAAATGAGTTGGATGCTCAAGAGAGTGGGGTTTTATTGGGCGACTATGACTGAAGACTGTTTTAAGTATTATAGAGGATGTGATGCTTGCCAAAGGTTTGGTAATGTTCATCTTGCTCATGCATCTTTACTTGATCCTATTATCAAACAATGGTCGTTACGAGGTTGGTCCTTGGACTTCATCGACCAAATTTATCCTTCCTCTTCAAAAGGGCATCGATTCTTGTTGATCGCTACAGAATACTTCACCAAGTGGACCGAGGCCGTGCCTCTCAAGAACATGACACAGCACGAGGTGATTGATTTCATCTTGAAGCACATTATACATAGATTTGGTATTCACCAAACTCTTACTATAGTTCAAGGTGCTTCATTTATTTCTAAAGAAGTATGTGATTTTGCCGAATCTTGTGGTATAAAGTTGATAAAATCTTCACCATACTTGCTCAGGCCAATGGTCAGGCCAAGTCTAGTAATAAAACTGTGATTAAGCTCATTAAGAAAAAGATTGAAGAGTTCACTAAAAGGTGGCATGAAGTGCTTTCTGAGGCATTATGGGCATGTAGAGTTGTAAAGCATGGTGCCACCAAAGTAAGTCCATATGAGTTAGTATATGGACAAGAACCTGTTTTATCCATAGAGGTGAATCTTGGATCTTTAAGGTTACTTAAGCAAGATGGCTTATCGGTCGATGAGTATGATACTCTTTTGAAGGATAATTTGGAAGAGGTGACCGATAAGAGGTTGAGAGCTCTAGAGGCAATAGAAAGAGACAAATTAAGAGTGGCTAGAGCTTATAACAAGAAGGTGACATTCAAATCGTTTCAAGTTGATGACTTAGTTTGGAAGACGATTTTGCCTTTATGCACTAAGAGCCCAAAATTTGGTAAATGGTCGCCTATTTGGGAAGGTCTCATCAAGGAGAGCGATTTTGTTGAGATTTGAATGGTAGGTATTTGAAAAAGTACTTCCCAAGTGTGAGGCAAAACGCTTGAAGTGTCGAAAGGCCGATATGGAGCATATCGCCCTTAGCTCGTTGTGCTTTTGTCTCACTAAAGTTTGCCAAAACGCATGGGGGCATTGTGTTGGGGAATAGGGGACCTACGCTAGCCAGCGAATTCAAAATTTCTGCCCAATGGCCCTAGGCCCATGCGCATGTGAGATCATTGATCGGTACCTTCTAGCACGAGATGCGCTAGGTGCAATGGAAGAAGATGTTGGAGCAGCGCGTCAAGCCTCTCCTCGCTTGGTCCTTGTTGTCCCTCGTCGATCCGATCAATGAAGACGACGTAGTTGTTCAGATGTAGATGTTCACGAGCGTCGCTATTGGAGCAACGTCTCCAAGGAGTCCACACGTACAGGGATGGAGTACGTCCCTCGGCAACTTGATAGCACAACACGTGAGAGACAGAGATCCTTGATCTCAACATTTGAGATGAAGGGAAGGAGAGAACTCTTGGGTGGCTAGGTCTAATATAGGCTTATTGTTTGCCCCAAGACGTCCTCCTCCTCTCCTTTTATAAGGCTGAGGGCCCCTGGGTCATGCTCATCCCAAAACCCTAAAAACCGCAATAGATCCAATCTGTTTGCCCATGTCGGAACATCCGATACTGGATCGGAACTTCCGATAGGGTATTTTAGGTCTCTTGATATAGTACGACAAGCAATAGATCTAATTTGTTATCACCTAACTCGGATGTTCCGATACCATATTGAAACTTCTGATCAGAACAAAAATTCCCCGATTCCAAATCAGAACTTCTGGCTCGTCGGAACTTCTGATACCATATCGGAACTTCCGAAGCAACATTTGCTCTCTGTATCGAGACTAGATAATAATCAGAACTTTCGATACTCTCTATCGGAACTTCCGATCCACGGAATTTTCTTGGGCATATCCTTCAATCTCCCACTTGCACAAGAACCAATTCTTTGCATGTTTTAATCCATCCCCTTAAGTGTGTGACCCGATAGGTTCATACACAAACAGTTTTTCACCGGAAACCATTTCCGACTCACAGATCAATAGCGTTACCTAGCAGCACATATTGACCTTCGAAAGCATACAAAATCAAATTTTCATGAATCTTGATATACGCAAACACCAGTCCCTTTACCATGCGCTATCAGTCAAGCTCAAGGCCAGATATGTGCCACCCTTGCTAGTTAACTTGACATTTGAGGAGCCATGTTGAAGAGCATGGGCCTCATGACTCTAGATGTGATGAGTGATTATCAACAGAAGTCAAAGAGGACATGAAGAGGAGAGAAGACCTGTTGTGTCTGGGCCGCATATGACTCAGGTACACGGGCAGCGAGCGACTGTCAGGCAGAGGGGCCACGAAGTTGGGCTGGCCCAATCCGGGTACATAGGCTAGAAGCAGCAGAGGATCCAATGGGTTGTTGACCAGGATTGACTCAGGTATACGGGCGGCGAGTGATTTCCGGGCTGAAGGAGACGCGGAATCGGTCCGGCCCAATCTGGGTACCCATTGCGAAGACGGTGGACGCTTTGTCAGTTTCGGCACAAAACTGACCACTAATCTCGAATCTGACCGTTCTGAGGCGAAGCCATAGCCGCTACAAAAGCTCCGCTTTAGGATAAGTCATCTATATTTAGGAGTTTACTATTTTGTCTTTAGGCCCGCAGTCTGTCAGTCGAGTCTGTAAAAATATCCTAAGGGCATTTTGGTCTTTTCCATTTTATTTCAGTGTCTGTAAAAACCCTAAGGGTCTTTTGGTATTTTTCCTAGGCTATTGGGCTGCCTATAAATAGGGCCCCAATCCCTAGGGTTAGGGCTAACTCACTTAATGACAAATTTGAGTTCACTTTCCTAAATGTCTATTCCTGTTCGTTTCTCGTTCCTGTGAGGACTGCCGTCATTGGGTTTTTTTTCTGTTCTTCACGGTTCCATTAGGATCTGCATCCAGGCACATCGGGAAGTCACCTAATTAGGTTTTATTCTTCCATTCTCTGACATCAAACGTCACACTGTGGTTTTTATTTATTGTTGCATCGTTTTGCGTGCCTTATTCATCTGTGTGCGTTAGCTATGGTTTTTGCTACAGTGCGTTCCTGCCATCTGATATTTGATTCATCGTGTGGAGGAGATAAACTGTGCTTGGAAATCTATTTTTAGGCTGTGCAGCTAGGGTCTCTAGGTTTTTTTCCTTGTGCGTGTAGGCTATAGGAGGTTCTCTAGATGTTTCTTGTGTTCTGAAATCTTCCTGTTGCTTGTGCTTAGCCTAGAGGCTAGATCAGCAGCAGCACGCCAGTCTTTGCGTACAGGCGCAACAGCCAAGGCTACAGGAAAGTAGCTACGCACGGCTTGTATGTTCTGTGTTGATCTTGCGCACGTCTTCAAGCATTAATGGCGGTCTAGCAGTCAATGCGCTAGGCTCTATTGTTTATCCTCTCCAGTGTTTCTCGCTTTTACTAGCCGTTGGTTTTTATTCAGCAGGCCGGAGCTTGTGTGTGACACAGTTAGCTAGCAGCCGTGTGCAACAACTTTGTTCATTAATCTCAAGACGCATAGCTGCATGGCTGCAGCAGCTAGATGCAGCATAGCTGCTACTCTATTGCCTTCCTAGAAGCACTAGCTATGCATAACTAGCCCTTGCTTTTTGTAGCAGCTGAGTGCAGCACTTCAGGCATAGTACTTCGGTTCCGGGCACAGGGCAAAGTAGTTCAGATTCGGAGTGTGAGGTTCGGAGCTTGCAGCTCAGTCTTCAGAAAGGCTTCATCATCCACGACTTCGGCCTTCGCGTGACAACTTCGAAGCCAGGCTTCGGTAGTATGCTGAGCAGACTTCGACACGGTCACAACAGGATTCGATACTGAGTTTTTTTCAAAGCAAGCTTTGTCAAGTTTCGAACTAGAGACAAAACTGAACAGTAAACATTCCTCTCTTTTTACGTGCACTTAAATTAAATTCCTATGATGTTTTACCTTCATGAAACTTGAAATGTCCATGTTTTAAATGCTCTGCTATTCTGCCTATAAGCACTATTTTGGTGTCTTCATTTCTAGGACACCAGTCGTTTTTAGGCTAGATTATTTTTGGACCCGTGAACTGTTTTTGTTTCTGTTAGTTGTCTGTTGAGGTGCGTTGTGTGTTGAGAGATGGCCATTAATTCGAAAGAATTTTTTTAGGCGCCCATTTACCCCCCTGGTCGCTACTTTTGGTCCTACAACATTTCACTAGATCAAGTATTGGATTCAAATCATGACTAACTCCTTAGTCATAGTGGCATGGCCATGCACTTTTCAAATCAAATACATCGAGGGGCCCAGAGACGACTCTCCTGTTATTAGGGGGGTAAATTCCATATTGACCGCTCACATCTCAAGACATGTTTCACAACACACCTGAAAACAACCCTTATTACTACCCTGTCTGAGGTGGAGGTTCTAGCTTCCTTGAGAGAGGAGCTAGCTGATGTCCAGAATGAGAACTTTTACCTCTGTCAGATCCCGAGCTGGGTGAGTGCCAGAGAGCCACAACTCGACATGATGATCCAGCAGTTTAAGACACAGCATGGGTTTGGGGTAGGCTACACCTATACCAAGGCTAATTTTGAGAGTGCCATTAGCCGAGTAGTGGAGTGGAGTAAAATGACTCCTGAATAGAGATATCCCAAGACTCACTCTACCGAGTCTTTCCAGTCTAGTTATCCCAAGGATGGAGTGTTCCAAGAACAGCCTAAAGCTCCACCCAAGAAGCTCATCTAGGTCCCAAAGCCCAAACATCTTCACACTTCTCTAGACTCTTTACCTGGATCCTCTCACATCAATGGGTCTACACCCAACACCACCAAGCCCAAGAACCCGAAGCCTCAACCACATCACAAGAAGCCCACCTACCACTGTGGGTACTGTTAGAGAGACGGGCATCTTAACGAGTTTTGCTTCAGGAGGAAGTGGGTTGAGAGAGCAGAGAGAGCTCATGGTGAGCAGGAGCAGTTCTACCAGCAGGGTGGTAGACTGAGAGTTCCTCGATGTGGGGAGAGGCTAAAGGCTAGGCCGCGTCGTGGAGGTGGTGGTAGAGGAGACGGCTTTCATGCCCATGCTCCAGAGGGTGGTGTTCGTTCCAGCAGAGCTCATGGCCGAGACTTTAGGCATAACTGAGGACCGCGCTATGAGCCGCGTTTTGGTCCAGACTCTTATAATGCTTTCTGCTTTCCTTCCTTTGAGCAGATGGCTCAACACTGGTTTAGCTCTTTTGCTAAACCTGGTGCCAGACCATTTGCTCCCACTTACAACCACTAACTGTGCAGGATCGAGGACTGGAGGACATGTGGATCATGGATTTAGGATGTTCTCGCCACATGACGGAAAATCACAGATGGTTCTCCATCCTCTCTCCCCCGAGCTCAAAGGAATACATCACCTTCGGGAACAGTGGTCAAGGGAAGGTATACAGCATTGGCTCAATTCGCATCTCTAACCATTTCTCTTTGAAGAATGTTGCTTTGGTTGGAAACTTGAACTTCAATCTGATTTCTGTTTCGCAACTTCTTTAGGATGGTTTGGAGGTCCGTTTTAAGAAGGGCATGTCTTCTGTGGTTGATTCTAAAGGGTCTTTGGTTTGCTACATCTTACCCTTCGGTATGGTTTTTTGGATTCACTTCTCTAGTTCTTTTGGCCCTTCTTGCTATTTGATTGCTGGATCCTCCTCTGAGCTCTAGAAGTGGCATAGGAGGTTAGGTCATTTGAGTTTTTATCTGCTAGTCAGATTGAGCTCTATGGACCTCATCCGAGGATCGCCCAAGCTTAAGATGGAGAAGGATCTAGTTTGCCATCCCTGTCATCACGGGAAAATGGTTGCCGCTTCTCACTCACCAGTGACTCAGGTGATGACTTCATACCCGAGAGAGCTATTACACATGGACACTGTTGGTCCAGCTCGGGTACGCTCAGTCGGTGGGAAGTGGTACACGCTTGTGATCGTTGATGATTTTTCTCGATTCTCGTGGGTTTTCTTCTTGGAATCTAAGGACGAGACTTTTCAGTTTGTTCATGACCTGATTTTGAAGATGAAGAACGAGAACAATGGTCAGATGCGAGCAATTCGCTCTGACAATGGCTATGAGTTTAAGAACTCTCAGTTCGTCAGCTTCTGTAGTGATCAGGGTCTAGACAATCAATTTTATGCTCCTTACACTCCCCCACAGAACGACGTTGTGGAATGAAAGAACCGCACGCTAGTCGAGATGGCTAGGACGATGCTCGATGAGCACAGGACTCCTACGCGTTTTTGGGCTGAAGCCATGAACACGGCTTGCTATCTGGCCAATCGCATTTTTCTTAGAGCTTACTTAGGTAAGACTTCATATGAGTTGCGGTTTGGCAGACAGCCCAAGGTGAGCCACTTGCGAGCGTGCTTCGTCAAGTTTTGAACTGGAGACAAAACTGAACAGTAAACATTCCTCTCTTTTTACGTGCACTTAAATTAAATGCCTATGATGTTTTACCTTCATGAAACTTGAAATGTCCATGTTTTAAATGCTCTGCTATTCTGCCTATAACCACTGTTTTGATGTCTTCATTTCTAGGACACCGATCATTTTTAGGCTAGATTATTTTTGGACCTATGAACTGTTTTTGTTTCTGTTAGTTGTCTGTTGAGGTGCGTTGGGTGTTGGGAGAAGGCCATTAATTCGAAAGAATTTTTTTAGGCGCCCATTCACCCCCCCTCTGGTCGCTACTTTCAGTCCTACAATATTTCACTAGATCAAGTATTGGATTCTAATCATGAATAACTCCTTAGTCATAGTGGCATGGCCATGCACTTTTCCAATCCAATACATTGAGGGGCCCAGAGACGACTCTCCTGTTATTATGAGGGGTAAATTCCATATTGACCGCTCACATCCCAAGACATGTTTCACAACACACCTTAAAATAACCCTTATTATTACCCTGTTCGGAATAGCGTTAGGAAGCATATAAGTGGGTCACTACGCATTCTGGAATCAAATGATGATCTCAGTTTTATAGACTCTACAAGTACACCATTTGAGATGACAATTGTTGGCACATAAATTTTAGTAGTATCTCAAGTGGGTCTGTCCAACACCATGTTCACCAACATGTGTCCACATCACTAATTTGACATCTTTATGTCTATGATCTGTTAAACACAATCATCAATCAGTCGGATGTGCTAATCCAAGTATCATCGTTGTCCCACATAATTACAAGATTAGGGACCCTTTTGAACAACATCGTCATAAAGCAAATAGTTTCACATAACAAGTCGTACTCATTAATTAAATGAAAATGATATTTATTCAAGGAACAAGATCAGAATTATCATCATACATTAGCATAGACTCTACTAGCATCTTCCACAAACACATCACTCACTCATGCAAGTATCTAATACCCATGGAGCTCATATGCGCCTCGTGATAGGGATATGGAAGAGGCTTCGTCAACGGATCCGCTATGTTCAAATCCGTGTGTACCTTGCAAATATTCACATCACCTCTCGCAATGATCTTGCGGATCAGGTGATATCGCCAAAGTATATGTTTGGATTTCTGGTGCGATCTAGGCTCCTTGGCTTGCGCAATGGCACCACTATTATCACAATAGAGGTCCACTGGAATGGACTCACTAGGAACAACACCCAGCTCAAAAACAAACTTCCTAATACAAATAGCCTCCTTCACCGCTTCTGAAGCAGCGATATACTCATTTTCTATTGTAGAATCGACCACCGTCTCTTGTTTGGAACTCTTTCAACTCACTGCGCATCCATTTAGGTAGAACACAAAACCAGATTGCGATCAGGAATCATCTTTATCGGTCTGAAAGCTAGCATCCGTGTAACCACTTACAACGAGCTCCTCTTCACCACTGTATATCTGGAACATTTCCTCAGTCCTTCTCAAGTACTTAAGGATACTCTTTACTACAACCCAACGACTTTCATCTAGGTTTGATTGGTACCTGCTCGTAACACTTAGAGCATATGACACATCTAGGCGTGTAGACAACATGGCATACATGATGGATCCAATTGCGGAGGCATATGGGATCGCACTCATCTTCTCTAGCTCATCAGGTGTCACAACACACTAAGTCTTACAAAGAAAAATACCATGTGACATTGGCAGAAAACCCTTCTTAGAATTATGCATTTTGAACCGCTTCAAAACCTTGTCAATATACATACTTTGGTTTAATCCAATTAACCGCTTTGATCTATCTCTATAGATATTTATGCCCAAAATGTATGCTGCCCCTCCAAGATCTTTTATCAAAAAACTATTTTTTAGTGAAGTCTTGATAGCATTGAACAAAGGAATGTTGTTTCCGATCAACAATATGTCATCCAAATACAAGACCAGAAACACAAGTGAGCACCCACTAGACTTCTTGTAAACACAAGGCTCTTCTTCGTTCTTGATGAAGCCAAACCCTTTCACTACCCATCAAAGCGAAGATTCCAACTCCGGCAAGATTGCTTCAATCCATAAATGGAATTTAGCAACTTATAAACTTTCCCAGCATTACCCAGACCGTCAAGACATTCAAGTTGTGTCATGAACAAATCCTTGCTTAGGTTTCCATTTAGAAAAACTATCTAGACATCCATTTGCCATATCTCATAATCATAAAATGCGGCAATAGCTTCGGATGATCCGAATAGACTTAAGCATAGCGACGGGCAAAAACGTTTCATCATAATCAACACCATGAATCTGTCTGAAACCTTTCACCACCAATCGTGCCTTATAGATGTGAACATTTCTATCAACGTCTATCTTTTTCTTGAAGATCCATTTACACTCAATAGTTTTTATACAATCGGGTGGATCAACCAAGTTTCAAACTTGGTTGACACGCATGGACTCCAACTCAGATCCAATGGCTGCAAGCCATTTCTTATAGTCAAGTCCCATCACAGTTTCCGCATAGGTCTTGGGCTCGTTGTTGTCCAACAACATGTCGTGATGCCTAGTGGTCAAGAACATGTACCTCTCTGGTGCATGGACTACTCTCCCAGACTTTCGTGGGGCTAGCACATCCATAACAGGGTCTGCAACATCTAGCACCTCCTGCTCTAGTTCAGTGGGATCTAGAACACTTTCCAGTGGCTCTCGAACCTCTTTGAGATGCACAGTCCTCCCACTAACTCATTTTGGGAGAAACTCTTTCTCAAGGAATACGCCATTTTGAGCAACAAACACTTTGCCTTCTTCTCTATTATAGAAATAGTATCCTTTGGTTTCCTGGGGATACCCCACAAAGAAGCACTTGTAAGACTTAGGACTGAGCTTGTCAGACGTCATACGTTTGACATACGCCTCACATCCCCAAATCTTTAGAAAAGACAATCTCGGATGCCTCCCATACCATATCTCATATGGCGTCTTCTCTACTGACTTAGATGAAACTCTATTCATCGTGAAAGCTGCAATTTCTAGAGCATCACCCCGAAAGGATAAAGGAAGATCAGTGTGACTCATCATGGACCGCACCATGTCCAACAAAATGTGGTTTCTCTGCTTGGACACACCATTCAATTGAGGCGTGCTAGGTGGAGTCAACTGTGCAACAATACCACACTGCTTCAGATGATCACTAAATTTATGGCTCAAATATTCATCCCCACGATCCGATCATAGAAATTTAATTGTCTTGCCCATATGACTCTGTACCTCATTTTGGAACTCCTTGAACTTTTTGAAGGATTCCCACTTATGCCTCGTCAAGTAGACATAGCCATATCTACTAAAGTCGTCAGTAAAAGTAATAAAGTACTGAAATCCTTTCCTAGCTGTGCGACTCATTGGACCACACACATCAGTATGTACTATGGCCAAAAGCTCTCTTGCCCTCTCACCCTGTCCAGTGAAAGTCATCTTTGTCATTTTGCCAAGTAAAAAGACTCGCATGTGTCATATGATTCAAAATCAAATGACTACAAAAGTCCATCACTATGGAGCTTTTGTACACGCTTCTCATTTATATGACCCAAAAGACAATGCTAGACATAGGAGGGATTCAAATCATTGAGTCATTATTTCTTAGTACTAATGTTTTAAATGTGTGCATCGTCATGACTTAGAATATATAGTCTATTCACTAATGGACAAACACCATAGAGCATGCCATTCAAAAACTAATGAACAACTCTTGTTCTTTATTATGAATTCAAAACCATCTTCCTCTAAACATGAAGAAGAGATAATGTTTCTGCCTAAGGTGGGAATGAAATAAAAATTATTTAACTCCAAAACTAATCCTAACGGTAGCGATAGTGAATAAACATCGATGGCCAATGCTACAACTTTTGCACCATTCCTGACGTGGATATCAAGCTCTCCACTTGCACACTTTCTTACTCTACTCTTCCCCTACAACGATTTGCAAGTATGAATCATCGATCCGATATCAAATATCCATGAATCATTTGGACGAGTAGCAAAATTAATTTCAATAACATTAATACCTAAAGTGAAAGTCCCACTTTCCTTCTTGTTTTTTTGCTCTTCCTGGTATACCTTGCAGTTGCGCTTCCAATGCCTAGGCTTGTGGCAATGGTGGCACACATCAGAGTTGGCTGGACCATACCTAGACTTTCCAGTTGGTTTAGACATTGCACTAGAGATCGCATCTTTAGTCTTAGCCTTCTTCCTCCTCCTCTTTTTGCCCTTATTTTGAACAACAATCACATGGTTTGGAGTCTTCCTGATACTCTCTTCAGCAGATTTCAACATCCCATTCAACTCAGCTATTGTCTTCTCTAGTCCAACCATGTTATAATTCTTGATGAACAGCTCAAAGCTCAGTGGGAGCGACTAGAGAATGGAATTGATAGCGAGGTCTGGATCTAGTGGAGTGCCCAGTCTCTATAGAGTCTCTACGCAACTAATAATCTTGATCACGTGAGGGCTCACTGGACTCCCTTCAGCCAGCCTACTATCAAACAAGCATTTAGACACATTGTATCTTTTTGCCCTTTATTGGTCCTGAAACATGCCCTTAATCCCTATGATCGTATCGTCAGCATCACATTCCTCATACTATTTCTAAAACTGAGAGGACATGTAGGCAAGCATCAGGCAACTGAAATCCACAGAATCACTAGCATGCTTCTCATAAGCATGCTTATCTGTTGCAGAAGCATCCTCTCCTGGTTGATCAGGCTGAGGTTCATCTAGAACATAATCCTTTTTCTCTTGCTTGAGAACAATTCTCAAGTTTCTATACCAATCCATAAAGTTCATTCTAGACAATTTGTCTTTTTGAAGAATAGATCACAAATTAAAAACTGGAGTGCTCTTAACAATAGACGTAGTAGGTGCCATGATCTACAAAAGATTAAATGAGAGGTTTACCACTATGCAATGTTTATCTTCTATCCAATAAAAGATGTTCCACTATCTGAACCAGTCACTTTCCCTCTGATGACTAATAGTGGCACAAGATCCATTGTCATGCTATCTCCTAGTGAGCTTTGGCATCACTTCTAGAAGCTAGTTGACATAGGTAAGCAACTCCTTGCTAATCACATCGTATGTGACTCTTGTCGTTGGAGAAGAATCCAATGCTCAACCCCAACTCCTATGCTCCAAGGCTCAAAACCGTTTTTGTAGCCTTGTCAAGTGAACCAACACTATGCGTGCAGAACTCTGACTTCTGCCCCAACTGGTCGAGATAAAAGATAGTACCCTGCTTTGGCAGACCCACTATCAATGAGCACAAACCTTGGTGGGTGCAGCTATTGGGAAGAGCATCAACACTTAATTTTCTCAGGGAAAACAACTCTAGCATCGTAACGTCCCTAGCACACACAAAACATGCAAGAATAGAACAACTGGAACATAAGAAACATCATAGGCAATCATATTAACTGTGACATAGCATGACCATTTTCACATGGCGATCTCCATCTCCATTGCTCCTATCATAGATTGTGTGCTCCCAGCCTCCATGAAGAGTACTAGTACATATCACATAGTCTATACTAATTACATGGGTCGAAGCACTGTAGAAACGACAAGCAAGTCGCAATAAATTTTACATCAGCCTTGGGCTGTAAATAATCATGACACGCATACCATATTTAATTTACATTCATTGCATGCATTTCATAGATCACATATAACAAAGGCCATGCCAGTCATGACATTCTCTGCAAAACAAAGTTAGGCGAGCAATCTACAAGTGACTAGATTCTGGATCTGAAAAACCCGGGTCAGCAAGCTCGGTTTTCAAAATCGCACGGGTCAGACCTTCTGATCTGGCATTGGAACTTCCGATCCTTCAGAACTTCTGATCAATATTATAATCCTACATCACAACAATTGCATTCTATATCGAACCATTATTCGACATCAGAACATCTGATCATTACCAGAAGTTCTGATCTGCTGCGGACAAAAACAGATCTAATATGTTTTTCCACCATGTATCTCCATACATGAGGGATCCAGATCGAACACTACACACATAGGATCTGATACCACTGTTGGGGAATAGGGGATCTACGTTAGCCGGCAAATTAAAAATTTCTGCCCTATGGCCCAAGCCTCTCCTCGCTTTGTCCTTCCCATCCGATCGATGAAGATCACGTAGTCATTCGCATGTAGATATTCATGAGCGTCACTATTGGATCAATGCTTCCACGGAGTCCACACGTAAAGGGATGGAGTACCTCCAATGACAGTGTGCTAGCACCGCACGTGAGAGATGGCGATCCTTGACATCAACGTTTGAGATCAAGAAGGGAAGGAGAGAAATCTTGGGTGGCTAGGTCTAATCTAGGCTTATTGCTTGCCCTAAGACATCCTCCTCCTCTCCTTTTATAGGGCTGAGGGCCCCTGGGTCGTGCTCATCCTGAAACCCTAAAAACCATAACAGATCCAATCTGTTTGCCCACGTCGGAACTTCCGATCCTAGATCGGAACTTCCAAAATGGTATTTTAGGTCTCTTGATACAGTATGACATGCAATAGATCTAATCTGTTATCACCCACCTCAGAACTTCTGATACCATATCGGAACTTCCGATCCACGGAATTTTCTTGGACATATCCTTCAATGTGTTGATAGCAAAAAATGGCACTAATGGTTGAATTTGTCAAAATACCAATTTTGGGAAGTTAGACCGAAAATATGCTAAAACATGGCAATGGACAGTCCAACCGACCATGTAGGCCTGGTCAGAACGACCATATGGGCTCGGTTAGTCCGTCACAAACCCGAGTCCAAGACAGATTGAGTGTTTTGGGGTATTTTTTAACTCTAATCAATTTTAATGACTTGGAACTCGTGTGTAACTAGATTAGACCCAGGCACATCATGCCCAACCTCTATAAATAGAGGAAAGGCCTGCCCTAGATTCAATTCAGTACGTCCATCTTCATGGGTTTGCGCTATAAGCCCTCCGTCCGCCACGTCGTACTCACGGTAATTCCTTGTCGGTTCGCTCGTGAATCTTCTGTTTCATTCATGTAATGGATTTTTATGGTTTTATCGGTTTTATTTGGTAATTCGGTCTCTTGGATGAATTGTATCTGGTTTATTGGTATTTTTCACAGTATTTCATCTATCCCATCATCCTCCAAGAATTTTGGATCCATCTACCCACGGCAAGACGGTCGCCGGAGTCCTGAAGGTCACCTTCCAGGGACTATCGTTCTGACCTACAGTGTTCCCCGATCTGAATGGCCATGCCGTGCTGTCACCGGACACACCAGCATCTTGCAGTCTGACCGACAACCTAAGGCCGGTCTGATCAGGCTTTACAGGAGGCTTCGGGACCACTGGAGTTCACTTTTGAGTCCATCACACTTGTTATGTCCGACCGACTGGGGGCCGAGGTCCCAAGATCTTTTTGTGTCAAAGTTTACTTCGCACCGGAGCCCCCTTCGGAGCATCTTTGTACTGCATCCTTCGGTCTGACCAGGGTTTGGCCTCCGGTCCAACCGACCAAAGGAATAAAGTTCCCCTTTAGATCCCTTCAGGATTTTGCACGCGCTAAATGCCGAAGGGCCCCTTCGGCGATACTCTCCACACCGCTAGTAAGACCGACGGTGCACCTTCGGTACGACCGGTCCGCCTAGGCTGGTCAAATCGTGTGTTGTGCCATGGTCCAACCAGTTCGATTTTATTACTTTACACACATATCGAATAATTGAATAATTTTAGATTAATATTATTTGATTTCCTCGCGACTCCGTTATCTCCTTACTAGTATTTAAGGATCGTCAGAACACGACGTTGGTGTTGTGTTACGCTTAGGGGTTTTCTCCTAAGTATCCACATGCTTTTGGATCGTCGGATCGACGTCCGTGTGTTCAGTGCATTTTTGTGTCGACAACTCCATCAATTGTTCATCCATACAACTCATAATCAAGCAACACAAATTTAAATGCTTGACGCCAAATTTTCTGATCAACCTGTTTGCTAGGATCTCTCAAATATTGAACAATTGGAATTCTCCAATCATCCACGTGATTTTAACATGTACTCTCCAAATCCTCATTTGAATTGGCGTTTAAACAAGTAATTTCAACATGCCTCTCAAGCCTCGAGCCTTCTTGGCATGAGTCGGTTAGACCGGCTATGGTGGAACGTTCAGACCGGTCGTTGTTAAACAACTGGCATAGGGCACTCAGACCGGCCTAGCATGGCTGGTCAGACTGATTGGAAACCGGTGGTTGGACTGGCTACCAGGCCGGTCAGATCGATTGGTTCTGACTCGCGAAATGCAATTTTTCCAAGCATCGATTTTTCTTATGCGAAAAAATTACCTCTTTTGACTTTATAACTAAATGTTTGCTGATCCAAATCATTTGCTAATGAATTGGCTTCTCTAGACACATGAGATATTTCAAAATCGTCAAAAGTACCCATTATGAACAGACATCTATCCAAATTGCTATTTAATAAACCATTGAACCATTAGGCATCTCTAGCTATTTTTTGTACCACTAATAGTGAATCACCATATGCATGAACATATTTAACACCCATGGAGTATAAAAGTTCAAGTCCTAGCAATAAAGCTTCATACTCAGCTTGATTATTAGTGCAAGGAAACTCTAAGTGGGCCGATGTCTCGAAACTCATGCCACTAGGTGATATGAGTTCCACTCCAACACCTTGGCCATTTTAGCAAGCCGAACCATCAAAGTAAAGCTTCATTGGTACTACTTCAATCAGAACAGTGTCACTACTCCAATCGACATCTACATGGTTATCGACTATAAAGTTTGTGGGATCGGAATGGCGACTAGAGGGAGATAAATAGGCGCCTCGACAAATTCTAGCGAATATGATGGCCTTCTCAAAACACCCAACACACCTCTAAAAGAAAAAATCCACTACAAAATATTTTTTTAGAAATTTTTCCTATTGGTTGGACAATGATTCACCGAATCCTCTTCTCTTTCGGACTATGAAATACCAAAATGTCTTGTTCAGAGTATGAATGACCGATTGTCCTTTCTTAGTCGGAAAATAGTTTACCAACTTATCTCTATCGGTAAATGGTACTCCGATTGAATTCAGTAAAATCAGAACTCAAAAACAGAAATCATGAAATCACTAGCCTTGTGTATCAGCAAAAACAAATGCATGCTTAGATTGGCAATGGAGTCAGGTGAGTTACAAAATCCAATGTGTGGGATTGGAATGGCGACTAGAGGAGGGGTGAATAGGCGCCTCAACAAATTCTTGCGAATATGATAGCCTTTTCAAATCACCCAACGCACCTCTAAATGAACAAGTAGAAGCAGATGTAGTAAAAACTTCGATAAAAACAGATGCTATCACCCTCCGATATGATATTATGTCAAATGATAGATTGAGGGATCACTAGCACTAAATTTGGACACACAAAGATTGCACTTTAAAAATAGCTCTGAATCTTTTTCTGTTCTATACAAAAGACACAAAAAAAATTTAGAATGTGCTTGGTAGAACATGTGCTCGGCAGTACATACAGTTGTTAATAGAAAAAAGCATCACTGCATATGGCAGCACATGATCGTCAAGCTTAGAAAGAAAAAGAAGGGAGAAAAATGTTTCTAGATTAAACTTTCAGCCTTCAAGATTTTCAGCAAATGACCATCTTCTAGAATTTTTATAGCATATAGATGAGCCAAAAACTATATGTAGCTGTGTTCAAAACCTTTTGCAAACTTAAAACATGGAACCCTTGTAACTTGGACAACAAAAGTTATGTAGAACTCAGGTCCAAAAACAGTACCAAAACTGATCAAAAATCGCCTCAAAGATTCAATTCAGACCGAAAACAGAAAACTTGGCAGATATCAAAAGTTTTCAGAACTATTTAGGCACATTGTTGGACAGAAAAATATATACAAAAGTTGTCAAAATCTTTTTAAAATTTCAAACATGGAACCCTTGAAACTTGAACAACAAATGTTATGTAGAACGCAGGTCCAAAAACAGTACCAAAACAGATCAAAATTTGCCTCAAAGATTGAATCTAGACGGAAAACATAACACAACACTCAGTAGAAATCAGAAGTTTCCAGAACTTTTTAGGAACTTTCTTGGAGAGAAAAATATATGCAGCAGTGGTCAAAAACTTTTGCAAACTTCAGAAATCGAATCCTGGAAACTTGTACAACAAAATTCGTGAAGAACTCAGGTCCAAAAACAACATCAAAACAATTCAAAACTCAGCTCCAAAAGTGAATCACACCAGGATGAACAGTACCTACGCTGTGTTGTTCTGTGCTTGATCCAAATGATGAATACTAAGCACGAAATTAAGAACATCAAAAAGGCTACAACAAAATAGAAATTGTGGTTGGTAGCCCCTAAAATATTCAGCTGAAGAGTCACCTAAACCGTAGGCCTTTGGGTCATTTATATAGGCAAGTCCATTAAAGAAATCTCCAAAATGCCATTAGGGTAAAAGTTCTAGGTATTTACCTAATTGACATAATGAATTTTCAGAATTACAAATTCTGACAAATCTATTAATGCAAACTCATAATTTATTACATCATTGACCCTATTCTTTTAATATTTTTTCAGAATTAAGAATTACGAAACTACTAAAAGATTACACTTAATCTAGACGACAAAACAGAAAAATAAACTCCTAATTACTGGAATCAAAAACATTTTTTGATGCCACGGTTTTAAAAAAAAACCAGACAAAGCCTCCTCGATCGCCAACATGTGACACCAATCCGTGAACTCAACCGCCAACAAGGCTCTCCCACTCTCGATCCCCTCGAGCCAACTGATCACTTGCACTGGCCACCCTTGAACATCATGCTTTTTCGACCATCTGTCCGTCCATGTCTTGCTCTATCTCCTTGTGCACTCTTGAGATCATCTACATCTTCACCCGTCATCCTTGATCCCCTTGCATCGAGCTCCCCGCTTGACCCTTGATCACCCATCGTTGATAGTTGGTTAGCATCTCCACCATGCACACATGAGACAAGCCAAAACATGAAATGTGACGTACACCGATCCCCTCGGCATCCACTCCCCATATCCACACATCGATCCCATCGATGCAATCAATCCATCACTCACTCTACTCTAGATCGCTCAACCTTGTCAATCACTCATCATACAGACAAAAACCACAGTGTGACCTCACTTGGTTTCACACAACATTTAGATAAAACTTATTAGAGAATATAAACAATAATGATAGAAATTAATAGTTGATAGATTGCATTGCTTGAGTATTTCAAGGCAAAAAAACACAAATGGCAATTGCTTGGTGGCAAATGTTTTAGAACAGTATTGATCCGGCAAATGGGATTAATGCACTTGGAAGATTCTAGTACAAAACCGAGTTAAGATTCAAACCAAAGAAAATCCAATTCAAATTCAATTCAGATCAAAGCAACAAAGTGTGCTCCTAGTGTGCACTAACTAATCTGCACTGTTGCTTAAGAAAATGGCAACCAAAGATTTGCCGGATGATGCACAGTAAGTGATCTTGAGCATAAATCACACGTGTGACTGTCCTAGCAATCTCTGTCTTAAGTCAATGAAATATCATGCAATTACTTAAGTAGTGTTGGCGTAAAAGATTACGCTAACAGGTTCTCTGAGATCAAGAACAGACAAACAGTGAGTTCGTGTTTATGAACTATCTCAAGCCTCCGAATGGATAATAGCTTAAGTAGTCCGAATATGTGTATTAGAATAGCTGAGTATTCGATCCGTGTTACAGGGTAAGGAGGGGGGTATTTATAGGCAAAAACGGCTAAGGAAAAGACCTATTTACCCCTCTATTACAACCGACATAGTGAAAACTATTCGGTACCCTGAACAGGGTTAAAATGGTAAAATCTACCCGAGGTAAGTAGATAAGCTAAACATCTTATCAATCCTGTCGTTTGGCTCTGAAGTCTCATATCTTGCGGAGGGTTCCTTCGGATCGTAGATCGAAGCACCCTTCGGCTTACCGACTCCTTCAACTTCGAATATGAGCCCATCAGCTCCGAAGCTGATAAGTCTTTTTGAACTGTTAACCTCTAAGTCCTAAAAGTGAAGCATTTTCCCCCAACAGTAGCCCCTCGAATACGACTCTCCGAATTTGACCAGTATAGAAGGAAGGCAGTATACGCAAGGAACATTTTCATATTCTGAGACTTAGAGAAAGTTGAACACATTACAGTCTTTCAAAGGGTCTTTGATCCGAGGCGTTCGTACTACGGCTTCGAGTCCCCAACTATTGTGTGAACTCTTCGTGGGAAAGAGAACCGTTACGAAGTCCAAACGTCGTGAAGAGCCGTTTGATTAAAACCGTTACTATGCAAGTAGTCGTTACGCTCTATAAAAGGTAACAGTCAAAATTTACGGTGAACTCACACCGTTCCGCTCCTTGGGCCCACGTGCCAGCGACGGAAGTCAAACCTGTAGTGTGAATGCAATCGAAGCACAAAAACTATCAGACGGTTATAAAAAGGGGATCGGAATTTACCCAGAACTTTTTACCGTGCCTAGCATTCGCAATTTACTTTCTTCAACCTTCAATTCTCGTAACTTCCCGATCCACCGAGCCATGGCGAGGACCAGCCACACCGTGCCGGCGGCGGCGGGCCCTCTGGCACAGAGGCAAGCGTGGGCCGCCTCAGCCGTAGCAGCAATGGCGGGAGCTTCGGGCGACGCCTGGCCCAAGAAACCCCGGGAGCTCCATCCGCCATCCAAGAAGAAAATCCCTCAAAGCTTCCTCATCAGCTAGTCCACAAGCACCGCCGAATCCATTGAAGAGGCCATGGAAGGGAAGCTGGGGACCGGAATGAGGACTCGAGTCCCCGGACCGGAATCAACTCCGCGGCCACGGAGCGGAGAGGTCATGGTCTTGGAAGCAGGCCTGGGGCTGCCGGCCATCGACTTCTTATTTGAGGTATTGGACATGTTCCATATTACCTTGCCCCAGCTATCTCCCAACGCCATAGCCCGCCTGGCTGTCTTTGAGTGGGCGCTTCGGGCCGACGGTTGCGAGGGACGATCGGAGGTCTTCGTCGCCACCCATGAAGCCATCTGCCAGCTAAAGCCGCAAGATGGAGAGGGGACACCAAGGTGATAACAACCTTCAGAAGCATCAACTTCCAGCTATGGAGGGAGCACACCCAACATTTTCCAGCGAAGGTCATCAACGATCGATGGTATACCAACTGGATCCTCCAGTGGTTCTACGCCGAGGTTGGAGAGGACTCCCCTCTCACTGGGCCCCTTCAAGAGATCTAGTTCCGGAAGGAGGAGGAAGTTACCCCGAACCCTAGCCTGCTCTCAATGCGGCTAGGGCTACTGACTTCGGTGGCCAGTCGCATGAGCATGCGCGACCTTGCCAAAGAGTTCATTGCTCTTCGAATTTCACCCCTCGGGGCAAACTGGACGATAGTGTTTCAACACGCTTCGGAGGGTGAGCTCCAGACCCTAGGTAAGATCTTGACTCTCCTGCAATAATATGTTAGATGAAGAAAATAACATACTTATGATATGTTACCCTTTTTGCAGTGGCTCCACTGGCGTTAGCCCCAGAGCAGATAGCGCGGGCCACCGAACGGGTCCTCGGAGCCCCTACGGTGGCTGAAAGGCAGAAGAGGATGGAGCTGGTGGGGAACTGGGAGCGCTTCAACAGGGTGTGGGGAGCCCTCAGGATGGTGCCTCCTCCTCTGCCGGATTTCAACCCAGCCGGGGCGGCCCCTCGGAAGAGGAAAGTCGTCACCGAGCCTCCGAAGAAGGCCGGCAAGACCCCCACCAAGAAGAAGAAGGTGGTGAAGATCCCTCCTGAACTGACCCCTACTTCGTTTGCTTCGTCCTTGGCATTCGGAGCTCGGCTTCGGAGGATTCTTGGAACGAGGGCTCCAGCACCCAAATGGCGAAGCCCTTCGAGAACTACCTCCTAGACGGTGACGAAGATGCGGCAGGGGTCCCAACCGAAGCTTCGGCTCAGGAGGTTGCGGAGGTAGACATGGCACGCACTCCTGCGCCCGCTGTCGTGAGCTCGGAGCCGGAGACTGTCGCCCCCAACTCGCCTGTAGCTGGGGAGATCAGGACGGAGGTTGTGGCTCCTGCGGACGCTACACCAGAGAGGACTTCGGGGGATGACCTCGATGAGATTCTCCGGATGTACGAAGTCCTGGAGGACGCGATGATTTTCCCTCACGGTGCCTCCGAAGGTATACTTCGAATCTCTTTCCTCGGTCGATTCCTGCAACAATTTTTACTCCTAAATGTTCATCAAATGTACCTTGATGCTGTAGGTACATGAAAGGGCGACGAAGCCCCGGTTGCACACGAAGCTCCAGCCTCTTCGGAGGTTGTGGTTCCGATGGACACCTCGGCTCCACTGGATGCCCCGGCTCCGGTGGCAGGGGCCGTTTCCGCCGACGCGGCTCCGGTGGTCGGGGTCATCCCTACCGACGTGGTAGCCACCGAAGGGGGAGCTACCTCCAACGGAGCCGAGCCTCCTGTCTTCGTGCCGGGGAGGGGCAAAAGCATGTCAAGCCTCGGACTCCCTCCTGCCCCGACGACGGCACCTTCTTCCAATGAGCCTTTGGCAAGCAACTCGGAGGAAGAGGCAAGGACAGATGATCGCCAAGCTCTGTCTTGGCTTCCTCTGCTAGCTACTTTCCTGGAGGGGCGGACGGACCTCCGGGAGCTTCTGGGGCCTTTGGCGGAGAAAGGCCAAGAAGTCGCTAACTCCGACCTTGTCTCCGTTTTGAGAGCAACCGGGGCCCTGGAGCTTAACATGGCCCTCTAAAGGGCTGCCCTTCAGGTATAAGTACCGCAAATATTTTTAATTAGCAAATGTAAATACCTGGTACTTACTTATTCTTCTTGTAGCAATTTGTCCTTGCTAGAGCGGCAGTGACTTCCAATGATGTCGAAACTAACCGACTGAAGAGGAAGGTTACCACCCTCCAATCGGCACTTAAAGGCTCCGAAGAGAGAACACTTCAGCTGGAGGAAGAGGTCCTCGAAGTACGGAGGGCCAGGGCCAAGGCCGACGAAGCCCTCCGACTCGAAAGGCAGAGCAGTGACGCACTCTGGACTTTAGCCCAAGAAACTGAAGCCGAGTGCTTGGTGCTCCGAGCAGAGGTTGAGAAGCTCCGGCAAGCGGCGGCCACTTCGAGCACCCAACTAGTAGAGCTCCAAGGCTCTCTTAAACAAGCGATGGCCCAGAAATGCTCCTTGCTGTCCCAGATGGCTGAAGTGTCTGCTACTGCTACGGGGCTGGAGGCGGCAGAGAAGAAGAATGTTATTATGGCAGAACGCACCTTGGATGCCCTTCAGGGTACCTTGGAGAATTTTGGCACTATGTGCCCTTCGTCTTCTGCTGCGGCCAGCGAGTCCCTTGACCGGAAGATGAAGAAGATTCAAGTGGCGACGTCGCTGATGATGGGCTCCGGCATCTGGTATGGAGAGATCTCCGGACAGTGCGCTGGAATTGGAGTTCTTCGTCACCTCGAAGCCCTTCAAATTCCTATCGCTTCGGTCAGGGGTTCGACACTCGGAAGCTTTGCCTCCGAGGGCTTGTTGCATCCTTCGGTAGATGTAGCCTTGGCTTGGGAAGTTTTCCGGTCGACCTAGAAGACGGACCACAAGGCTGTAGCTAAAGCTTGGATCGATGAGGCCCATCGGCAGAAGCAAGCACAAACGAGGCCACCGCTTCTAGCCTCGCTGGCTCTAACACCTCCTGCTCCGCCAACCGACCCATAGGTCTAGCTCGTAGGGCACTAGATTATGTATAAGAAATCTTGTAAAACCCCTCGTATTAATGAAAAGTTATAAACAAAAGACTTGCTTGGGTGTTTTATCTTTTAGGTTCTGTCATGCATTTCGGAACCTGACTTCGAAATATTGGAAATTAACGAAGGGCTCCGGCGGCAGTGGTCAATCCTTGAGAGCTTAAGGCCTTACTGCAGCTCCCGCTTCTCTGTTCCTCATGGAGATAAGGGAGAGGTAACCCTCGAAGTTTTTCAAGAAGTCCTACCTTTCATTAAAGAAGAGGAAAAGGAGAAGGCCTCTTCATCCTCCGAACAAATAGACTGGTCTGACTCAGAATACCAGGCCGAAGACCCTACGGAGGCTAACTCCGAAAGACTTCTGACATGGGCTGAGCTTCAAGAGGAGCAGAAGATGTTGCGAGCTTTGAAGAAGAAGAGAAGTACTCGAACTAAAGGACAATCCTAGCAGCTTCGAGCTTCGAAGGTCAAAGTAGTCATAGACGCCGAAAGGGTCTCCGATTTTACTTAGGCTTGGACCAAAATTTCTCTTGATGTAAACTTTCTCTTGTTGTTCTTTACCCTCCTACCCCTCCTTGTTGGCGGGTGACCTTACGCATTGCAAAAAAGGTCCATCGGTCACAATGACGTGCACAACAATCCGATGGTTCGCACAATACTTAATAACCATATTTTATTTTTTCCGTATGGTTCTTCGAACATAAGTTCGTATTATGATTTTTGTAAGTGTTGGAACTGAATCTATATATGCAATCTCCTATATCAGTCGCTTAGGACTTTAAAGGTGTCTCATTGGCTAGAGCCTTGAAACCTTATTGCTTGGTCACCTTCGACTCTTTTACAGATGCTTCAGACCAGATGCCAGAAATCTGTTCTTTTAAAGTCCTTAGACTCCTCTACGGATCCTAACAAGCTGTAGCTTGGGACCCGTAGGCTGGCCACCTTCGGCTCTTTTATAGATGCTTTGGACCCGGAGGCCAGAAATCTATTCTTTTAAAGTCAGACTCTTCTACGGATCCTAACATTGTCGGAGCCTGGAATCTGTAGGCTGGCCACCTTCGGCTCTTGTACAGATACTTCGAACCCGGAGGCCGGAAATCTGTTCTTTTAAAGTCCTTAGACTCTTCTATGGATCCTAACAAGCCGGAGCCTGGAATCTGTAGGGTGGCCACCTTCGGCTCTTGTACAGATACTTCGAACCCGAAGGGCGGAAATCTGTTCTTTTAAAGTCCTTAGACTCTTCTATGGATCCTAACAAGTCGGAGCCTGGAATACGTAGGCTGGCAGCAAAGTCCTTGAACCCATGGTTCGCAGGCTATTGCCCGGGTCCTTAGAAAGATGCTTGACTCTGCAAGCATCTCCGTCCTCCTGATGCGTCCACCAGGAGTAAGGGATATTCGAAGAGCAAACAAGATTTGACCCTCTACTTTATTTAGAAAGGAATTTTTACAAGTGATTACAAGGAGCCCCTAAGCGTAGTAACGCTTAAGGTGCTCTGCATGCCATGCATGTTTCGATTCTTCCCCTTCTAAATTAGCTAATTTAAACGATCCGGGGCGCCCAGAGCGTAGGATAATATATGGTCCTTCCCATTTATTTCCTAGCTTCCCCGGGGCTATTACACGTCGCAAAACTAAATGACCTGGTCTGAGCTCGTTTAGCTTGATCTTCGGGTCATACCATGTTTTTGTTTGGCCTTGGTACTTCGTCAGATTGGCGACAGCTCGAAGCCTTGTTTCTTCTGACAAGTCCAGCGAAGTGTTTCTTTCATCTTCATCTCCGGGCTGCACTACACGAAGGGATCCACCCCTGAGCTCCGTAGGAGTCATGGCCTCATCTCCGAATAGCAGCCTAAATGGGGTAAAGCCTATGGACCTGGTTTGAGTGGTTCAAATGGACCACAAGATCTTGGAAAGCTCTTCGACCCATAGCCCCTTGGCCAACCCGACAATCCTTCGATTCAGACCGGATAGAATGTTCCCGTTGGCTCGCTCGACGGCTCCGTTGGACTATGGATGTTGCACTGCTGTGAATCATAACTTAATGCCCAGTTCTTCACAAAATTCTTTGAATGTGTCAGCTTCGAACTAGGTTCCATTATCCACCGTTAGCTCCCTTGGCACTCCGGAGTTATAAAACTTGTCTTGGCTTCGTCTTCACGCTTTAGCCAGACTTGATGATACCCTGAGTAAGCATCGAGGAAGCTTAACAATTCGGAGCCGGTTGTGGAATCTACCAGCTGGTCTATTCGGGGCATAGGGTAGGGGTCTCACGGGCATGCTTTATTTAATGAAGTAAAGTCAATACACATGTGCCACTTGCTCGAGTCCTTCTTCCTTACAAAGACAGGGTTTGCCAACCATTCGGTATGGGCTACCTCCCTGATGATGCCAGCCCTTAACAATTTTCTACTTCGGTCTTGGCGAGGCTTGCCCTTTCTGCAGACAGCTTGCGGAGCCCCTAGCGCACTGGCCTAGCCTTCGGGTTGACGAGCAGGCTGTGCTCAATGATACTCCGATCAACCCCGGTGATGTCTTCGTCAGTCCAAGCAAAGACGTCCAAATTTTGCTTGACGACTTCTTCTAACGAGGCAGCTATCTCTGGGGATAGCCCCTTGCCGAACTGTATTGGGTATTCTTTGCCATCCTTTGAAATTATCTTCGTCACTATGTCACTTTCCGGGCTTGGTTTAAGGGAGAGCCCCTTCGAAGAGTTTGAACCCTCCAGAACCTCTTCGGTGTGCTCCGCCACACTATGTACTTGCTGGGGGTCCAACGGCTGGCCGTGTCCATACTCCATTCTTCGGGCTATAGCTTGGTCTCCTGAAATAGTAAGAACTCCACCTTGCGTGGGCATTTTGAGACAGAGATAGTTGTGATGAGCTATAGCTCCGAATTGGTTCAGCATCCCCCGCCCGAAGATTGCGTTGTATGCAAAGGGGGCATCGACGACGTTGAAGATCACCTCCTCCACCCTAGCCAAAGGCCCCTCTCCGAAAGCAACCTCGAGGCCTATCTGGTCGAGGGCATCGAGAGGTGGTCCTGAGAAACCTTGAATAGGCCGAGCCGCTGGAAGTAGATGTTTATGAGGTATGCATATTTGATCGAAGGCCTAGACAAAAAGTATGTCTGCGGAGCTCCCGCCGTCCACCAGGATCCTTCGGACTTCAACCCCTGCTATATCTGCGGAAATGACCAAGGGGTCAGCGTGGGGGAACTTCACCCCGGCGGCATCACTGGCAGTAAAAGAAATGGGCACATGAGACCATTTTGGCATTCCTTTTGCGGAACTCGGGGTCCCAATGTGCCCTACTTCACGGACGTATTCACGCCGCTGCCTCTTGGACATGTTTCCGAGGGTCCCCCTCTAGAGATGGGCAGGACCACTCGCTTTCCGCGGTCTTGTGGGACTTCCTGATTCGGTGGTGGCACAATATTGGCCACCAGCATTCGCATGGGGGCTTCAGGGTCACCGGCTCGGGCCACGATTTGCACATGCTCCGACCGTGCCGCTGGAGGGGTTCGATCCGAAGTACCCCGCCCGGTACTTCATCCTAGGTATTCACCCCGAAGTGTTAACACCGACTTGCAGTCCTTCGTGTCATGGCTTCTATTATCGCCATGCACGCAGCAGAAAAAACTCTGGCGCCTGCCAGGTGCTCTTTGTTGAGGCTTTGGCGCTCCAGCCCTGATGCTTTGTGCCTACTGAAAATTGGCAGGTGCCTTTGGAACAGAAGGTGCGATGCTCAGCACCTCCGAACGGAAATGTTTCTTTCCCCGCCTGTGGTCACCGAAGCGATTGTCTTGAGGGGGTGCAGCGAAGGTGAGGCCTCGGGCTCCGTCTTCACTTCTCGGAGGGCTGCTGCGGGTGCCACGGCTCATCGAAGTCAGCCCTCCTCCGCCTTGGCATACTGTTCAAAGTATGCCATTAGCTGTGCCATGGATGACACGGGCTTTTGATGGAGCTTGCTGAGGAGGTTGGGGTTTAGCACCCCTTCGCGGGCTGCGTCGACTACCGAAGAGGTAGATAAGCCCTTGATCTGCGACTTGGTGTGGGCGAAGCACGTGAAGTATTCCCAGAGCGTTTCCCCTACTCGCTGCTTCACTTGGAACAAGCTCCCTGTCGACATCGGAGCCACAAAGGTACCTTGGAAGTTACTCACAAACTTCCTCTTCAACTGCTCCCAAGATCTGATCGATCCTGGCATTAAGGACCAGAACCATCGGAGAGCCACACCTTCGAGAGCAAGGGGGAAACACTTTGCTTGCTTCTATTGCCAGGGCGTATGAGCGAGCAAATTCTCCGGGGTCTAACCCGCCAGAGTACTTCTGCAACTTCGAGGCCTTGAACCTAGGATCGAAAGGCACCCTTTGCAAGTCCGAATGCAGCGGAGACTTATCGTCGATGGATTGAGGAGCCATGCTAAAGAGCGTGGGCCTCATGGCTCCAGAAGTGATGAGTCATTGTCAACGATAGTCAAAGAGGACAGAAGAAGAGAGAAGACCGGCTGCGTCTGGGCCGCGTGTGACTCAGGTACAAGGGCAGCGAGCGACTGTCGGGTAGAGGAGCCGCGAAGTCGGGCTAGCCCAATCCGGGTACATGGGCTAGGAGCAGCAGAGGATCCACTTGGCTGTTGACCAGGATTGACTCAGGTACACGGGCGGCGAGCGATTGCCGGGCTGAGAGAGCCGCGGAGTCGGGCGGCCCAATCCGGGTACCTGGTGCAAAGCTGGTGGACGCTTTGTCAGTTTCAGCGCAAAACTGACGACCGCTGATATTGTATCAGACTGTCTAGAAGAGAAGTCGTAGTCGCTACGAAAGCTTAGCTTTCGGATAAGTCATCTGTAAATAGGAGTTTACTATTTTGTCCCTAGGACCACAGTCAGTTAGACGAGTCTGTAAAAATATCCTAAGGGCAGTTTAGTCCTTTCCTTTTATTTCAGCGTCTGTAAAAAACCCTAAGGGGCTGGTGGAATATTCCTAGCTATTGGGCAGCCTATAAATAGGGCCCTAATCCCTAGGGTTAGGTTACCCTTTTTTACTAAAATCACTTTTCTAATCAATACATTGGGTCATTCCTTCCTGTCCCCTGTGCACCGCAATTTTTGTTCCTCCTGTTCATCGAGCTGCCATCAGGTTTTGTTTTGATCTGCACATCAAGAGATTCTCTTATCTGATGATTTTTATTCTCTTCACTCTGCCATCAGAAGTTAATATGTGGATACATTTCTCACCATATCGATTTGTGTGCCCAGTTTCATCGCCTGACCCGAGAGTGCTTCCGAGAGACTTATTTCTCGTTTCATAGCTAGCATTCTTGCTTTTCTGATTGATGTGCAGAGGTTTAATTTTATTTGGCAGCAGTTTCCATCCGCTTGTTTGCTTCATATATTTATTCTCTGGCTTCACATGTTTTATCCGGTGCACTGTGTTGTTTTACTGTTTTGCTATGGAAGTTCGTGTGCTACTAGTAGCAGTTTGTCTCTGTGTGTAGTCCTGCAGTTTTGGCATAGCTTGATAGGCTATTTTTGGTAGGCTGCAGTGCTTCACAGGATTTTTACTTTAGGCAGGCAGTAGGTTTATTGTTTACTCCTGCTTTATCTCGGATGGCTTGCTAGTCTTCTGGTTCTAGCTAGTATCACATGAATCTAGACTATGATCATTGCATTTCGAACGTGGACCCCATGGTGTACTGTTTTCAAGTAGTACTCCTTCGATTTTGTGTTCAGAACTCCACAGACTAATTTTTCGGATTACATTTTTCGCAGATATTTGTTTTTGCGTTTTGAGGTATTTTTCTCTGATTTGCTTTCAAGTCCGAAAAATCTATTTTGAAGTCCTCCAGAGCACTTCGCTGGTTTCTGAACTACGCTCTGAAGGTTGTTTCTGCACTTCGAAGGAGCTTCGTTGGTACCGAAGCGTAATTTTCCTTCTGACGTCTAGACTTCGAAGAAAATACTTCGAATGGATAGGCTTTGGTAGTTCTCAGAGTAGGCTTCGGTGTTTGCATTCTTCGTTAGTTTGTACTGCCCGCACTTTGTCAACTTCGAAGCTACACTGCAAACTTCACTTGTCTTGCTGCACGAGTCCGAAGGTTCTATCAGTATTTGCTCTTGCTTCGAGGTTTGGTTCTACAGCCTTCGCATGACAGTTTCGAAGCAGGCTTCGACAACTACAGGCTTCGACACTGCAGGCTTCGACACTATAGGCTTCGACGTTGCAGGCTTCGCCGAGTTTTGAACAGGAGACAAATTTTGAACAGTAACTTCTGATCTCATTTTACGTACACTTAGATCAATTGTTGTGATGATTTGTTTCGGTGAAGTTTGATCTGCCTTTTAGCACTGTATTGGTGTTTCTTTGTCTAGGACACCAGTCGTTTATAGTCTAGATACTTTTAGGCTTCGGTGATCTGTTTATGTTTTGCTGCTTAGTCTTTAGAGGTGCGTTAGGTGTTGGGAGCAGGCCATTTATTCGAAAGAATTTTTAGGCGCCCATTCACCCCCTCTCTGGTCGTTACTTTCGGTCCTACAAGTGGTATCAGAGCCTGGTTAGGGTTTTTCCATACATTAACCGGTTCTAAACCCCAATAGTGATCATGACGTCTCCTGGGAAGGTCCCTTCCTTGGAAGCTTGTGGCTATAACTATTGGAATACTCGCATGCGAGCCTACCTCAAGAGCCAAGGCTCGGACATTTGGGACATTTGCGTTCACGCTACGTTTGTTATATTGCCAGTTGCTGAGCATGGTACTCTTGGTATCATTGCCCAGGTCAAGGCTCGGCTCTATCAGACCACCGGCGTGAATATGAGAATTTCACACAAAAGCCGAGTGAATCTGTTGAGGCGCTGTTTGGTCGTTTTCAATCAATCATAAACAAGCTTTGGGACAACAAGGCTCAGGATGTTCAGTTAGTGTCAGATCATGAGCAGGCGCTCAAGGTTCTCCATACCTTGGACCCAAAGATCTGGGAGATCAAGGTATCCTCTATCATTGAGAGCACATCTTATGATACCTTGACCATTTCTGAGTTGATTAGAAAGCTGAAGGCCACCGAGGTTGATATCCAGTTGAGATCAAATCTCACTGGCTCTGGATCAAAGTCTCTGGCCCTTGCTACACCTTCTGTTGATCCCTCTTCTGTGAGATGTGGTGGGTTCTCTTTGATGGCTATCATTGAGGACCAGCTTGAGTCTTTGGGAGATGATGACCTGTGTCTTTTTAACAACCGAAGCGTCGTGTTTATGACAAAAGAATGTTCAAGAGACACGACACAAAATCCGGGTGCTTTGAGTGTGGTGACCCAGGACACTTCATCGCCGACTGCCCCAAGCGCAATGGACACAAGAAGGGCACCGGTGGTGGCTTCCATGACTCCGGCAAGCATGACAGCTCCTCCTTCAACAAGGGCAAGCCAAAGACCAGATTCTTTAGAAAGGCCCTGAAGGACTACCGGCGAGAGAACAAGAAGCGGGATAAGGCCTTCTTCGCTGAGATGGAGAAGAGCTACTCCAAGCGGTCCACATCTTCTTCCTCTTCATCGAGCTCAAGCGATGAGGAGATCATCATCACGAAGGGGAAGGACAAGGACGATCCAGTGGGCCTTTGCTTTATGGCCTTCGAGGACAGGCCGAAGAGCCGCTCACATCAGCGCCGAAGATCCCGCAAGAGCTTCTGCTCAATGGCTCTTGGGGATAAGGAAGAGAAGGGCTCCTTCGATGACTCCGACGATGACGACAACGAAAAGGTATCATCTTATGAACGTGAAATCGTTGATTTACTTGAGAGCAATTGTCAGGAGTTAAAATATTGGGAAAAACTGCTTAGGGGGGCTAAGAAGAGGATAGATGAATTAGAGAGTGAGCTTGCCGTGGCCAACGGCAGAATTGAGAGTCTATCTTCTTCCCCTTGCTTGGGTGATAGCAGTGAATGCCCAAAGGGTGAGGTGCTTCTGTGTGACTTGTCGACTCTGAAGTCTAGATACACGGAAAGGGTTGATGAGAGGGACGCTTTGGCCACTGAGCTTGAACGCGCTCAGCTGGAGCTGAAAGATGCTCAAGCCACTGTCGTCGTACCCTGTGCTGATTGCCCATCTCATCTAGCTGTCTTAGCTGAGCTGAAAGACAAGGGCGATGCGCATTTGGGCGATTTGGAGAGAGTGAGAGCTGAGTTGGCATAGACTAGGCTAGAGCTTGAGACACTGTTAGTTCCACCCACTGTCTGTGAGAACTGCCTGTCTCTTAGACTGGAGTTGATTAAGCTGAAAGCCGAGAAGTATGTCTAGGTAGATAGCGAGTGTGAGACCTGCTTGTCTCAGGTGGAGGTTCTAGCTTCCTTGAGAGAGGAGCTAGCTGATTCTCAGAATGAGAACTTTTACCTTCGTTCTATCCTGAGTTGGATCAGTGCCAAAGAGCCACAACTCGGCATGATGATCCAGCAGTTTAAGAGGTAGGATGGGTTTAGGGTAGGTTACACCTACACCAAGGCTGATTTTGAGAGTGCCATTAGCCGGGTAGTGGAGTGGAGTAAAATGACTCTTGAGCAGAGATATCCCAAGACTCACTCCACTGAGTCTTTCCAGGCTAGTCAGCCCAAGGATGGAGTAATCCAAGAATAGTCCAAAGCTCCACCCAAGAATCCCATTTGGGTTCCAAAGCCCAAACACCTTCACACTTCTCTTCACTCTCTTCCTGGACCCTCTCAACCCAAGAAGACTACACCAAACACCACTAAGCCCAAAAACCCCAAGCCTTAACCACGTCCCAAGAAGCCCACTTACCATTGTGAGTATTGTCAGAGAGAAGATCATCTTGCGGAGTTTTGCTTCAGGAGGAAGCGGGTTGAGAGAGCAGAGCATGCTCATGGTGGTCAGGAGCAGTTCTACCAGCAGGGTGGTAGACTGAGAGTTCCTCGACGCGGGGAGAGGCTGGAGGCAAGGCCGCGTCATGTAGGTGGTGGTAGAGGAGACGGCTTTCATGCCCGTACTCCAGATGGTGGTGTCCGTTCTGGCAGAGCTCCAGGCCATTTTGGCTACGGTCCTGGACCTCGTGGCCGAGGATTTAGGCAGAACCAAGGACCACGCTTTGAGCTGCGTTTTGGTCCAAACTCTCCGGATGGTTTTTGTTTTCCGTCTTTTGAGTAGATGGCTCGACACTGGTTTAGTTCTTTTACTAAACCTGGTGCCGGACCATTTGCTCCCCCTTACAACCACTGATTGTGCAGGATCGGGGACTGGAGGACGTTTGGATCATGGACTCAGGATGCTCTCGCCTCATGATGGGACATCGCAGATGGTTCTCCAGTCTCACTCCCCCGAGCTCCAAAGAATACATCACTTTTGGGAACAGTGGTCAAGGGAAGGTACACGACATTGGCTCAATTCGCATTTCAGACCATTTTTCTTTGAAGAATGTTGCTTTGGTTGGAAATTTGAACTTCAATTTGATTTCTGTTTCGCAACTTCTTGAGGATGGTTTGGAAGTCTGTTTTAAGAAGGGCAATTCTTCTGTGTTTGATTCTAGAGGGTCTTTGATTTGCCAGATCTTACCATTCGGTAAAGTTTTTCGAATTGACTTCTGTAGTTCTTTTGGCCCTTCTCGCTGTCTGATCGCTGGATCTTCTTCTAAGCTCTAGAAGTGGCATAGGAGGTTAGGTCATTTGAGTTTTGATCTGCTAGTCAGGTTGAGCTCTATGGACCTCATTCGAGGATTGCTCATGCTTAAAATGGAGAAAGATCTAGTTTGTCATCCCTGTCGTCATGGGAAAATGGTTGCTGCTTCTCACTCACCTGTGACTCAGGTGATGACTTTGTATTCTGGCGAGCTGTTACATATGGACACTGTCGGTCCAGCTCGGGTACGCTCAATCGGTGGGAAGTGGTACGCGCTTGTCATTGTTGATGATTTTTCTCGATTCTCGTGGGTTTTTTTTTGGGGTCCAAGGATGAAACTTTTCATTTTGTTTATGACCGGATTTTGAAGCTGAAGAATGAGAACAATGGTCGGATGCGAGCAATTTGCTCCGACAATGGTTCTGAGTTCAAGAACTCACAGTTCGTCAGCTTCTGTAGTGATCAGGGTCTTGACCATCAGTTTTCTGCTCCTTACACTCCCCCACAGAACGATGTTGTGGAACGAAAGAACCGCACGCTAGTCGAGATGGCCAGGACGATGCTCGATGAGCACAGGACTCCTAGGCATTTTTGGGCTAAAGCCATGAACATGGCTTGCTATCTAGCCAACCGCATTTTTCTTAGAGCTTACCTAGGTAAGACCTCATACGAGTTGCGGTTTGGTAGACAACCCAAGGTGAGCCACTTGCGAGCGTTTGGCTGCAAGTGCTTTGTGCTCAAGAAGGGAGGGCATTTGGACAAATTTGAGTCTCGTTGCTCGGACAGAGTTTTTCTTGGCTACACTTTACATTCTCGAGGCTTCCGTGTTTGGAACCTTGACTCCCAGCAGCTTGTCGAGACTTGTGAGGTTTCATTTGATGAGTCCTTGCCTTCTTTGACTCCTTCTTTTGAGATTTCTGGTGATGGTGAGCATGGAGAGTCCATCTTCGAGGAAGATGAGGATACTCCAGCTGCTAATGAGGGTGGGCCTTCTGCACCCCCTATAGAGCCCACACCTTCTGAGACTTCGACTGAGGACGAGGGTGGACCTCTGATTACTTCTTCCACTTCGATCAAGCCCCCTCAGTCAAGTCCAGAGGTGCCAGCTGGTGACTCCAGTGAGGTGACTTCAGATCACCAGGGATCTCGAGCAGTTCAGCGTGATCACCCCTCGGAGCTCATCATCGGTGATTTGACTGAGAGAACTTTGCGTTCATCTGTTGACTCTCTTGCTGTGTTTGCTGAATCTGCTTTTGTTGCATCATTTAAGCCCAGAGACATTTCTCATGCTCTTTCTGATTCTAATTGGATTAACGCTATGCAAGAAGAGCTTGAGAATTTTGTCCGTAATCGGGTTTGGACACTAGTTGAGCCGCCACCAGGATGCAACCCCATAGGCACCAAGTGGGTGTTCAAAAAAAAGCAAGGTGAAGATGGGGTTGTGGTGCGCAACAAAGCTCGACTTGTTGCCCAGGGTTTTTGCCAGAAGGAGGGTATTGATTTCGAAGAAACTTTCGCCCCTGTTGCCCGTCTTGAGTCCATTCGCATTCTCTTAGCTTTTGCTGCATCGAAGGGTTTTAAGCTTTTTCAAATGGACGTCAAGAGTGCTTTTCTGAACGAGTACATAGAGGAGGAGGTTTATGTTAGGTAGCCCTCCGGTTTTTAGAACCCCAAGTTTCCTCGGCATGTTTTTAAATTGCAAAAAGCTTTATACGGGTTGAAGCAAGCACCCAGGGCTTGGTATGACCGGTTGAAGCAGTTTTTGTTGGGGAAGGGTTTTGTGATGGGTTCTGTGGATAAAACTCTTTTCTTGCTCAGAGATGCTTCAGATTTCTTAGTCGCTGAGATTTACGTGGATGATATTATCTTTGGCGGTACTACTGATTCTCTTGTGTCCATGTTTTTTGAGCAGATGCACAACGAGTTTCAGATGAGCCTCATGGGTGAGCTCAAGTACCTCTTAGGGCTCTAGATCAAGCAGACCAAGGAGGCACCTTCATCCACCAAGGTAAGTACACTCGCGACATGTTGAAGAAGTTCGACTTTGGTGGAGAGCTGAAGTGTCAGATGACCCCAATGGGCACATCTAGGGCCCTGGACAAGGACGAGAGTGGCGTCAAGGTCAATGAGAGAGAGTTTCGAGGGATGATTGGTTCACTGTTGTACTTGACGGCAACAAGACCGGACATTCAGTTCACCGTGGGGCTGTGCGCGCGCTTCGAGTCTTCACAACGCGCGTCTCATCGGCAGGCTATCAAGCGCATCTTTAGGTATCTTACCTATGTGCCTGATCTTGGTCTTTATTATTCAGCATCATCATCTCTTGATTTATCTAGCTTTTCGGACGCTGACTTTGGTGGGTGCCGGTTGGATCACAAGTCGACTTCCGGTACTTGCCAGTTTCTTGGTTCGTCTCTTGTGTCTTGGTCTTCTCGAAAGCAATCTGGTGTTGCTCTTTCGACCACTGAGGCTGAGTATGTAGCTGTTGCTAGCTGCTGCTCACAGTTGGTTTGGATGATTTCCACTCTGCGAGATTTTGGGTTATTCTTTCCTACCAGAGTTCCTCTGTTTTGCGATAGCACAAGTGCTATTAGTGTAGGGAAAAACCCTTGTCTCCATTCAAAAACCAAACACATTGATGTGCGCTTTCATTTTCTGCGGGATCAATATGAGAAAGGTGTCATTGACCTTGTTCATGTTGATACCCATCATCAGTTGGCTGACATTTTCACCAAACCCCTAGATCAGTCTACCTTTGAGCGTTTATGAGGGGATTTGGGTGTTGTGTATCCTTTTTAGGATATTTTTGTGTTTGTTTTCTTTCTTCATTACTCTTTTCTTGAGTCTTTTTGTGTGTGTTCATATCATGCATATTCACATATCACACTTTTGAGCTTGCTTCTGTTATATGATTGAACTGCTTTACTTATTCTAGCTGGTACATGTTTTTGATTACTTGTCAATGATCATGATTTGATTCAGTTCTCTTGATATGTCTGATATCTGTCATATGCATGGCTTTTACGCTTTAAACTTGAAAAATGATCACCATTGCTTCTGGTAACTAGCATGTGTAGGTTGAGTGCTTTTGCTATCTGTTACATGCCTTGTAGCTAGTTCCTCACATAGATGCAGATATGCAACTTTGACATCGTTGTGCTTTAACATGGAAAATGTGGTATAAAATGATAAAAATCAGAAAAATGAAAATTCCATGCCTTTTTATGCTTAAGATGAAAAGATCCAGGTGGGTTTGCTTTGTCGCATTGCATTGTTCTGGACTGCTTACCATAGCACTTTGGTATGAACTAGGACAGTGTAATGTATGCCAAGACCAATGTCTTAAGCTTCTGATGGTCTAGTTCTGGCCTAGACTTGACTTGGTCGGTCAGCATAAGGTTTGACTTGCAAATAACCCCTAGCAAAATTGAAAAAGGAAAAAGAAAAAGCCTGAACATTAAAAAGATAACAAGTTTGCTGAAGCACTTTGTTTTGAACAATGCTTATCTTGGTAAATATCAGTTAGCTTCAGCATTTCATGCTTTACCTTGCTTGTCAACTGGAAAATGTGGTGATGCTTTTGTTTGCAAAAAATTGAAAATGCGTGCAAATGACTTTCTTTAGATATCATATGTTGCACTGATCATGTCATGAGTCTTAGACAGTATGTCTTTTGCTATACCTGCTAGATTTTGTACTTTGCAGTCAATCATATCTGAGAAGCATGCTTTCTTCACTCCACCTGCACCCCAGTTGCATTTATTGCATATTTTGAGGGGGAGTTGCATTTTAGGGTGAGTCTGTGTCTCTTTAGAGTACATTTAGTCTCGCTTGATGAGTCCACTTGTCAACAAGGGGGAGAAATTTTCGGAGAAGAGTTTAAGGGGGAGTTTTGGCTTTCTCTGGGATTTGTTTCAGGGGGATTTTTTGTCCCGTTTGTCCTTACTCTTTTGATATCCTTGTTGATGTTTCTGAGATTGCACTCATTTTGAGCTTTTACCTTTTGGTTAACCATAATGACCACTTCTTGCTTTTGTTTGGCTTTTGGTCATTAGGGTTAAACTTTTACTTTATTTTCTTCTTCTCTGTTTTCTTGTGTTTTGTTTTCGTGTTTCCACAGTTGCTTGCAGGTATTGAAAGCTGAAGAAGAGAAGTGTTGACAATGCACTCATCAAGGGGGAGATTGAGGAGCCATGCTGAAGAGCGTGGGCCTCATGGCTCCAGAAGTGATGAGTCATTGTCAACGATAGTCAAAGAGGACAGAAGAAGAGAGAAGAGCGGTTGCGTCTAGGCCGCGTGTGACTCAGGTACACGGGCAGCGAGCGACTGTCGGGCAAAGGGGCCGCGAAGTCGGGCTGGCCCAATCCGGGTACATGGGCTAGGAGCAGCAGAGGATCCACTGGGCTATTGACCAGGATTGACTCAGGTACACGGGCGGTGAGCGATTGCCGGGCTAAGAGAGCTGCGGAGTCGGGCCGGCCCAATCCGGGTACCTGGTGAAATGCTGGTGGACGCTTTGTCAGTTTCGGCGCAAAACTGACTACCGCTTATCTTGTATCAGACTGTCCAGAAGAGAAGCCGTAGTCGCTACGAAAGCTTAGCTTCCAGATAAGTCATTTGTAAATAGGAGTTTACTACTTTGTCCCTAGGCCCACAGTCAGTCAGACGAGTCTGTAAAAATATCCTAAGGGCAGTTTAGTCCTTTCCTTTTATTTCAGCGTCTGTAAAAAACCCTAAGGGGCTGGTGGAATATTCCTAGCTATTGGGCAGCCTATAAATAGGGCCCCAATCCCTAGGGTTAGGTTACCCTTTTTTTACTGAAATCACTTTTCTAATCAATACTTTGCGTCATTCCTTCCTGTCCCCTGTGCGCCGCAATTTTTGTTCCTCCTGTTCATCGAGTTGCCATCAGGTTTTGTTTTGATCTGCACATCAAGAGATTATTTTATCTGATGATTTTTATTCTCTTCACTCTGCCATCAGAAGTTAATATGTGGATACATTTCTCACCATATCGATTTGCGTGCCTAGTTTCATCGCCTCACCCGAGAGTGCTTCCGAGAGACTTATTTCTCGTTTCATAGCTAGCATTCTTGCTTTTCTGATTGATGTGTAGAGGATTAATTTTATTTGGCAGCAGTTTCCATCCGCTTGTTTGCTTCATATATTTATTCTCTGGCTTCACACGTTTTATCCGGTGCACTGTGTTGTTTTACTGTTTTGCTATGGAAGTTCGTGTGCTACTAGTAGCAGTCTGTCTCTGTGTGTAGTCCTGCAGTTTTGGCATAGCCTGATAGGCTATTTTTGGTAGGCTGCAGTACTTCACATGATTTTTACTTTAGCCAAGCAGTAGGTTTATTGTTTACTCCTGCTTTATCTTGGATGACTTGCTAGTCTTCTGGTTCTAGCTGGTAACTCATGAATCTAGACTATGATCATTGCATTTCGAACGTGGACCCCATGGTGTACTGTTTTCAAGTAGTACTCCTTCGCTTTTGTGTTCAGAACTCCACAGACTAATTTTTCAGAGTACATGCTTCGCAGATATTTGTTTTTGTGTTTCGAGGTATTTTTCTCTGATTTGCTTTCAAGTCCGAAAAAGCTGTTTCGAAGCCCTCCAGAGCACTTCGCTGGTTTCTGAACTCCGCTCTGAAGGTTGTTTCTGCACTTCGAAGGAGCTTCATTCGTACCGAAGCGTAATTTTCTTTAGAGGTCTAGACTTCGAAGAAAATACTTCGAATGGATAGGCTTTGGTAGTTCTCAGAGTAGGCTTCGGTGTTTGCATTCTTCGTTAGTTTGTATTGCCCGCACTTTGTCAACTTCGAAGCTACACTGCAAACTTCGCTTGTCTTGCTGCACGAGTCCAAAGGTTCTATCAGTATTTGCTCTTGCATCGAGGTTTGGTTCTACAGCCTTCGCATGACAGTTTCGAAGCAGGCTTCGACAACTACAGGCTTCGACACTGCAGGCTTCGACACTACAGGCTTCGACGTTGTAGGCTTCGCCGAGTTTCGAATAGGAGACAAATTTTGAACAGTAACTTCTCATCTCATTTTACGTACACTTAGATCAATTGCTGTGATGATTTGTTTCTGTGAAGTTTGATCTGCCTTTTAGCACTGTATTGGTGTTTCTTTGTCTAGGACACCGGTCGTTTATAGGCTAGATACTTTTAGGCTTCGGTGATCTGTTTACGTTTTGCTGCTTAGTCTTTAGAGGTGCGTTGGGTATTGGGAGCAGGCCATTTATTCGAAAGAATTTTTAGGCGCCCATTCACCCCCCTCTGGTCGCTACTTTCGGTCCAACAAGGATGCATTCTCAGCCTCCTCCGGGACTTGAACAACTTCGGGAAGATTGCGAGCACCACCATCTTGGGGCCCTTCTGGAGTCTCGGTGGAGGCTTTGGAGCGGAGGAGATCAGCAGCCTCTTGCCTCCATCTAGCCACTTCCTCTTGAAGCCGGGCTATTTGAGTAGCTTCGGCACCAGGAAGATCTTCGTCTTCGTCGGAGGGTAGCTCCGGGTCTTGCGAACTGACATAATCAGTTTGGAGCACCGTAGGAGGAGCTTGAGGGCCTCAGGGCACTCGACGCCCAACGACACCTTCGGGAATCGTTGGAACAGCTGAGGGTCCGGCTCCATTGGTCCGAGGGGACCTTCGGAGAGGACCCGAGGCTTGGCTTCGCTTCGGAGGCATAGCTAGTAATGTAGAGGTCCGAAGACCAAGGACTTCGATGGGTCTGGGAAGGCGAGGGAAGGCCTTCGAACCACACTAGGAAGCTCCTTACCGAAGGGTGCGTGGAATCTTGGGACTCCGAGGCTCCCTCCGTAAGTGCTCTTCGAAGTGCAGTCAGCAGTAGAGAACAAGCTTCTAGAACTTGGATCCCCACGGACAGCGCCAACTGTTGGCGTAACAGATTACGCTAACAGGTTCTCTGAGATCAAGAACAGACAAACAGTGAGTTCGTGTTTAAGAACTATCTCAAGCCTCCGAATGGATAATAGCTTAAGTAGTCCGAATATGTGTATTAGAATAGCTGAGTATTCGATCCTTGTTACAGGGTAAGGAGGGGGGTATTTATAGGCAAAAACGGCTAAGGAAAAGACCTATTTACCCCTCTATTACAACCGACATAGTGGAAACTATTCGGTATCCTGAACAGGGTTAAAATGGTAAAATCTACCCTAGGTAAGTAGATAAGCCAAACATCTTATCAATCCTGTCGTTTGGCTCCGAAGCCTCATATCTTGCGGAGGGTTCCTTCGGATCGTAGATCGAAGCACCTTTCGGCTTACCGACTCCTTCACCTTCGAATATGAGCCCATCAGCTCCGAAGCTGATAAGTCTTTTTGAACTATTAACCTCTAAGTCCTCAAAATGAACATTTTCCCCCAACAAGTAGACAGAACTTAAGAGGATGGCTATCTCTGAAGAATTCAAACCAACTTAACACTTGAATTCAACACAACCGGCAATACTGTTTCTGGTCAAAACAGCCACCTCATCATGTAGAACATGCTGAAATCAGAACAAACATTTCAAAGCATGTCACTGCAGAGACCAAAACTTTAATGCACTACACTGAATGATAAAGCATTTAGCACCACAATGCATAGAAATAATACCCTAGATGCAGCCCTGAGTAGTAGTGAAACACACAAAAACTACCAGTGGCAAAACACAGCGAACAGAACCAAAAACGCAACCTGTCAGTGAAGGTTCTTTGTACTTGGCAGCTCCGAATCTGCTGCTGTGCTAAGCGCCGACTGCTCGTGCAGTTTGCTTCAGGCCCTGGCAACCAGATTTTTCTGAAGAGACAACCACATGCAATGCAAAAGCTAAAATCACAATCAATCCAAGAAAGTCTGCAGCAATGGATAAAAACTGTGCAGCTGAAAGAACAGATCCGGAAGTAAAGTGTCCCAAAGGAAATTTTCAGAATAACCAAAAACTCACTGCAGAGTAATGTTCTAATCATAAATAAGATGAAGCTCAATGAAACAGCAACTTCTAAAGAACACATGGACAAAATCGTTTCACATCAGCAGTGCAGGTGTTTCCCTGTAGCCCATATGGGATAGTGGTGCTGCTCACATCAGCAAAAGAAAAACCAAACAGAATACTCCAAAATACTCTTGCACTGGAGAAATCAGAAAAAAAACGGATAGAAATGTTCCTCAAATAAACCAGCCAGCACTGAAAGGAAAAACGAGTACAGCGGCGCAGCTGGTAGCTTCAGCTGTGATGGCGCTCTGATGCAGAAAATAAACGCCGGCATCTGTTGTTCCTATAGCAATTCCGGCATGCCAATGAAGAAAAAAAAGATGAACAATACCCAACTGTTAAACACAGAGAAAAGATAAAAGGAAAATTCTCGAAGTATTGCTCTCTCTCAAAAATAATCAGCCCCCAAAAGTTTTCAGCAAAAGGTTCCACCTAATCCCCTAGGCATGGGGTCCTTTATATTGGCAAGCACATCAAGATATTCCCCAAAATGCCATTAGGGTTTAATGACCAAATATTTACCTAATAGCCCTTATGTATTTTCAGAAATATTAATTCTGAAAAATACAAAAAAGTATACTCCTAATTTATTACATCATTAGACCTATTATTTTAATATTTTTTTCGGAATTAAAAATTCCAAAAAATACTAAAAGATTACACTTAATATATACTACTAAATGTAAAAATAAACTCCTATTTACCGGAATTTAAAAATATTTTTTGATAAGATGGTTTTCAGGCGAAACCGACAAAGCCTTCCAGATCTTTGACATGTGTCACCCGTCCGCAAACTCGACCACTAGCAAGTCTCTCCCACTCTCGATCCCTCGAGCCGCCTGATCACTTGCACTGGCCTCCCTTTCGTTGACTTGGTCGACACGTTGTGTCGATCATCCATCAATCCATATCTAGCTCTATCTCCACGTGTACTCCTAAGATCATCCCAAACTTCACCCGGCCTCCTTGATCCGCTAGCATCAAGCTACCCGCTTGACCCTTGATCACTTGTCGTTGATAGTTGGCTAGCACCTCCATCCTGCACACATGAAACAAGCCAAAACATGAAACACGGCGCACACTGATCTCATCGGCCCACTGATCCCGTTGGCACACAATTTTCCACACATGAACCGATCCCATCAATGCAAGCAAACCACCAATCACTCATCACCATGATCGAGCAAACTTGTCAATCACTCATCACCAAGATAAAAACCACAGTGCGACCCCACTTGGTCCCACAAAGTTTGTGGCAACCTGGCCTTTCATAGCTTTCAAGTGTTCATAAGCCAAATCGTACTCAATTAAATCATAAGCCCACTTTCCGATTCTCCCACTTAGAATCGGCTTTTGCAACATCTATTTTATAACATCGGTTTGACAAGTAACATGTAACGCCACGGTTTCGACAAAATTTTGCAAGAGTGAGGGGAAGGAAAAAATATGGAATAGATTTTTGAAAGTAATGTTTTTCTCAAAATTAAGTCTTAAGAAGGTCTGTTTGGCTTCCTACAGTCAAGTCAGCTCTGATACCATCTTGTAACGCCCATGTTTCGAAAAAATCGGGACTTTATTGAATTTCCTTAGAAAAACAATAAATACAAAATGTTCATCACACGACCATGTCTTATGACAAACAAAATATAGCTGGCAGGCTATTTTATTACATAGAATTAATAATAAAAGAGAAAATCTTGGCGATGAACATCTTGCTCCAAGACTCGCATCCTTTACTGGGACAGCTACTCCAGACATCCGTCTTCATCAAACTCGTTGTCTAAAAGTTTTAATCAATGTGGGTGAGTACAAAAGTACACAACAAGACACCCAAAATGCAATAATAATGCAGGGTAATATCAAAGGAAGGTAATTTCTTAAAGTGCGGAAAAGTACATTTTTAATGTTAAGCAATTAATGTGATCAGGTTATTTGTACAGAATTAAATCATGAACAAAGCATCATCTTCTAACTCGAGGAGTAAATCCCTCCTCGCTCGACAGTCCTTACATGTCATAACAAAATGCAACACCGATAATTGCAAACTAACTGTGGGATGTCACGCCACACGCCCTTGACCGTGGGCTTGTCTTTTCGAAAAGATTTAAACTTTGATCAGAGGTGCACTACTGTAACCACAAGGCACTCATCCCTGCACACTACTGTGTGTTTAGATGACCCAAGTCATAGGAACTCATGCCAAAACCTTTAGCATGAAATGCTTCAATTCGATAACACCCACTCTAGGTTTCGCCGGCGCGCCAGTGCATTGGACCAACGTCGCGCCCCCTTTTGTGCATCCTCGGTAAAAGTCACCCACAGGTGCTACTTGACCCCACCAACTGGTGCCTCATGTTGGAACATCCCATACCTCTAGTTAGGACTTACCAACTAGACTTGTGGTTAGTACGGAAGTGCTTTGCAACGGATCCCGTAGACCACTCCTTATAGTGCCCCAGGTGTGACTAAATAATGCCCTCACTTGCACCTGGAACCCAACATACTAACATTCATAACCAAAACTCCAAGACCAACATAATATCAGAGTTGATAAAGATAACGAGATCATATAACAGAATTCCAAGTATCTATGACTCATTCTTAGCCTATAGCAGTTGTGTTGGTACATTGGACACTATCTAATAATTCTCCATATAATGGTGACAAGGAGTTTAGGCTCAATAGCATGGCTTGGGTTTGCACATCAGGGTCGGGGATCTAATAATTATAATGTAAGGCATTTGGTTTGACTAATGCATTTATAACCTATATATTTTAGCGATATTTTAAATAAAATTGGGTTCAATATGCTCAAAAATGGGCCGGTGACTTGCCTTGATTAGTGAATGGCGATGGAGGATCCCCGGGAAAGTATTCCGGCTCCTCGACGTTGTCGTAATCTTCTAGGAACACAAAACAAAAACAATAAACAATTTAAAAAATAAAATAAACAATACAAGAATTTTAATTAAATTGGTTAAAGTTGCAGAGAATGAAAAGAGGGATTTTTTGGAATTGAAATGGTGAATTTTGGAGAAAAAATGGAGAAGATATGATTTTTTAAAGGTTAACACAATTTTCTTGGTTTTATTTTGAATAATAAAGAGTATAAGCATATCAATTAAATTGGTTAAAAATGTGGACAATAAAAAGATAATTTTTCTAAAATTTTCCGAGTACTGTGTTGTGCACCAGATCCATCGCAACCATCGGTTCGCCATTGGATGGACGTGGGTGAGGCGGGTATGTTAAGTGATAACTGATGACCTAGATCGCTTGGTAACAGTCAACGGGGGTCTTACCACATCTGGGCGCTCAAATCCGGGATCTAATCTTGGCCGCCCGAAGCGAATTCAATGGCCGGGATCTGATCTGGCACGTCGCAGGGTAAAAACCTGCGTGGCTATCTTCTCCGGCAATGGAAGTGCACGACGACGAGCACAGCAACAGAGGCGATGGCCGGCAACCAGAATTAAGGGCAAAAAAAACCAAAAAAGCACAGGGGTCAGTTTGGTACCACAGTCGAGGGTCGGGGGCGTAGGGGCGTGGCCGTCGATGAGAGGGGGAGCGAAGCTTCCTTGTGTTGATGATGACGACAGTGGTCCAGTTGTCTTTAGTTGGATCGGAGGCATGGTCGAGGTCGGGTGGGCGTCGGGGATCACGGTGGGGTTGTCGGTGAGGCGGGCTGTGGTCTTCGGTGACTGTGAGCGGCGACTAGAGGCCCAATAGAGGCGGTGGCAATTTGGGGCTCCGTGAGTGCTCGAGATTGTGGGGGCTAAGTGCGCTTGGGTCGTGGGGTATAGTAGAGAAGGGGGAGCTTTATAGGGGTCGCCGGCGGGGTAAAATGGGGGCGCCATCGGGGGAAACCGAGAGTAATTCCCCATTAACGCCGACGAGCTTACATGCATGGAGATCGGATGAACCTGGACATGATCGAAAGCGGGAATAGGGGGAAATTATCAGCGGAGATTGGGGAATTGAACGGTGGGCGCAATTTGGAGAAAGATGAGGGACGTCGGTGGGATCAGAGGCTATGGTTTTCGGCCGGTGAGGGGGAGGGATTTGGGGGCGATTATGGTGGGGAAGACTATCCTGACGCGTGGGCTCCACCGGACAATGAGAGAGTGAGGGACCAAAGCGCTGGCAAGCGGGGCTGAGTGGGCAGTGGGTGCCTGCGGGCACAGGTGCAGGGCTTTGGCGTCGACAGGTGGGGCCACGACGTCAGTGAGGGAAGGGAAAGGGAGGGTGCGGGAGCACGCGAGAGGAAGGGGCTGACAGGTGGGGCCCGTGTGTCAGTGTGGCATGGGAGAGGAGTTGGGCTGGGCTGGCCTAGAGAGAGGGAAAGGAGGGGAGCGGCCCAAAAGGATTATAAATTGATTTTTTGATTAAAAATAATTCCACAAATTATTTTATAAAATAAGAGCTATCAGCAAAGGTTCTAAAAATTTATAAAAATTCTCAAAATATATCTTGGTCTTATGAACCTAACATAATTTTCTTAGCTCAAGATTTGAATTATTTCTTCATGTCTTTATTTATTTGGACATTTTCATCTTACTCAAAAATAAAAATAATTCTTTTTCTAGAAAATTAGATTTCCTTAAGCATTCTATTCAGTTGACTCTTTTTAGTTCAAACCTAATTAATTGACTTTAACCAAGTAAATTTTTTGCTTTACTTCACTTTATTCTTACTCAAGGTTTTCCAATTAACTCAACCATTTTATTATCCAAACTTAATTTATTCATTTAAAATTTTTTATTTTCTCCAATTTATTTCATTTATAAAATTCAGGGTGTTACAACCCTATCCCTCTTACAAAGAATCTCGTCCTGAGATTCGAAGCGAACTTCGGGCAACCCAAGAGGCGATGTCCTCATTGGTACTCTGGAATGGATGAAGGGACTGCTTCAGAATCAACCTGAACATCTGCTGGTGCTGAGTTGATAGGTGACATACTAAAATATCCTTTGACATTCCTTGGGCTTCCGAGGTGGATATGTGGTGCACTTGAGTGCGGACCATTGGGTTTTGTGTAGGGCCTTGAGGCTGCTTGGGGTAGGGACATCTGTTGGAGAAGTGCCCTTCATGGCGACAGTTGAAACAAACCACGACCTTATCATTTTTGTCCTTCATGACTCCAGTGGTCTGCATTGGAGCTTGACTTGCAGGTGGTGCTTAGTGAGAGATTCCTGAACTTGTGCCCCGAGCGGCATTCTGTGGCTCATAAACGGTTGACGCTTGAGGGGTAACTGTGGTGCGGGGCCTCTAACTGTTCCCTTGCTTGTAACGAAAGGCAGTCATCTTCCTCTTCTTTTGGTCTATCTTGTTCTTCTCAGATTCTTAAATAATGTCTTTGATGAGGACATCACTAGATCAGATATAACCATGCTTATACTTTACAGTAAACAACCCAATATTCATTCATTCTATATTAGATTTACATTTTATATATTTGAGCTAAGGATACTACACCATGAGTTGGCTTTGTTTTCAATTACAGAAATTCTTTCATGGATCAAGCGACACGTTAAGAGCACACCAAGAGTATGGAACATCATGGAAGTTGATTGGGGACCAAGTCAAGTTAATCCAAATATAATATGCAACTTTGAGACGTCATTTTTGTGCCAATAAAAAGTGGAGATAAAGTTCTACACATGTGGGATTCACACTCGGACTGCAGGAACAATACAAAATTCAAACGCACATAACTTTTATATGGAAGCTCCAATTAGAGTGATCTTGGACTTTTTGGAAAGCTTGAGATGGCCTCTTTCCAACGGATCCAGCTACACCTCCAGATTCCATCAGAGGAGATCGCAACCACCAAATAAATGCGTGTTCCTTTTTCAGGCCGAACTAATTAAGCACGGAATTCCATTTTTTAGTCAATCTGTTTTGGAAATAATTAGTCCTTTCCATATGTAATAAGTTTTCCAAACTTTGGGGACGTCCCTAGGGCTATAAATACTCTAGAGACTTCAGTTGTAATTTGGGTTTTGATTAGATAAAAGTTTAGCCAATGCTACTTGTCCGTGTAACCCGGTGATCGGTTAGATCGCCGGTTTCACGTTTCAGAACCCCAACTATCCCTGTGCGTCTTTCATATCCAGCAATTCTAGTTGCTCCTTTATCTTGTTCTTGCTTGTTCTTCGATTGCTTGCAGGAACAAGGTTGATCACCGATAAGATCAACAACCCTTGGAGTTGGTGTATCGATCGCTAAGGCGCAACACGAACGTCTCGTACGGTTGTAGTCGGGTCGTCAACGTCATCTCCTGCCAATCGAACTTATCTCTATAAACTCACCAAAAGATCGGCCACTCATCAAGTCTCCCATCAAGTGGTATCAGATCTTTCATTGATCGGTGAGTTTTTATTTCATTTTTTCCTACAGTCCAGAAAAAGCCACACAAAAAAAATACCCGAGATCCAAGCCTCTTTGAGCCTATTACTAGTTCTTCTTAGTATCAGCTTTTTGAGTTGTTGGTTGCATCATCGTGTGAAGTTGCTGGTCTTAGCGTTTAGTTCATTTAGAGTTTCGAGTTCTTGTCACGTTTTTACCACCGTGTCTTGGTCTGTTTAGTCGGTTTGTTATTCTGGAATTCGGGCAAGCTGTGCAGGTGTTGCTAAAACTATCATATATCGCCCATGCAAACTCAGATTGGAGAGTTTTAATACTTTTTGGAAACCTTACAAGAGGATCTTTATTTTTCCTTTTAGAGTCATCTTCATATTCGGTCGTTTGCTTTCTGTTTTGGAACGTATAAGGTTCGGGAGTCCTGTACTAAGAGTCACCTTGTCATTTGCTGTTTTTAAAAAAGAGAGAGAAAAAAGGAAAAAAAGGCAGAAAGGTGCTCAAAAAAAAGAAGAAAAAAAAAGCTGCACCAAAAAAAGAGAAAAGAGAAAAAAAGTGAAGAAAGAAAACTTGTGACAAAAGAGGAGGAAAGCTAGTTCTTCCTTTGTCGGTTTGGTGGTATCGTTTGTGTCTAGGCTCTTGTCTCTAGTACATTCAAGCCTAGGATCAGCACAATACCGACATTGAACAACTACTCAATTTGCTAATGCTAATGTGGTTCTAGTTTTCCTTGCTACATATTCCAACCTACCTAGAGCTCCACAGATTTTACTACAACTTGTACAACCAAGTGTTTTCCAAAGCATCGATACATCTAATCTCCGTGGTGTTTGTGGTTAAGTCTGTGTACAACACCTTCATGCTTGCATTGGTAAGAACTTGTAAGAGCTTGATACAGGATTGACGGAGTGGGACGTTGTGCCTTCACAATCTTGTAGTTAATAGGAGCGTACATATTATTTGTATGTTTCTTGTCTACTACTAATCATGGCAGGGATACACAAGGAGATAGGATATAGTGAAGCTCAATATCGACATCTTCATCGACACATGAGAGATCAACATGATAAATATGAGGTATGTGATGAAATTCTAGCTAGGTTCAAATGTACAATACCTTATTTTGAAGGAAATTATGATCCTCATGCATATATTCAATGGGAGCTAGCTGTAGATAATGAATTTAAAAAGTATAACTTGTTTGAAAGAGAAAAGGTTATGGCTGTCTCTAAAGTGTTAGTTAAAGATGCTGCATATCATTGGAAACATCTTTGTAGACATGATAAAATACCTCAATCTTTGAAAGACTTAAAGAAATATTTGAGAGATGCTTTTGTTCCTCCATATTATGCCGATATTCTGTTAAAGAAACTGCAATGTTTAAAACAAGATAGCAGAAGTGTTTCCTCATACTATCATGATATGCATGTTTGTTTATTACATTGTGCTTTAGATGAATGTGAAGAAGCTATAGAACAAAGGTTTTTAGGTGGGCTTAACAAGAAAATTCAGGAAATGCTTCTTCATGAAACATATAATTCTCTCTCTCAATTATTTGAACTTGCAAGTCGAGCTGAAATTCAGATTGCTATTGATTTAGAGGGGACGCCAATTAGTTTGTCTTCTAGTTCTACTAACTTTGAACAGGAAAAAGAGAATAAAAATGCACTTACATCATCGGAAAAGGTTTTGCAAGGTAATATATGTGCTGAAATTAATCAAGGTGAGTGTACTCCTGATAAAACACAATTGTCCACTATTCATGCTATTATAGAGCCACCGTTAGTAGAATCTGAGTTGGTTGACACTCCTTGTAATAAAGAAGAGTTGTGTGTTAATACTTCACTTATATACATGCCACAACTAGTTAATGAACAGGTTGACTTTGTTGCCGAACCTTTAAGTGATTTGATACATGTTGTTCACATTGCTAGAGAAGAGGAAGAATAGAAATTGTTATCTTCTTTAAATACTTGGGGTTATATTGAACTTGATGATCTTTGTGAACTTAGTGCTTTAAATGAGAATTTATTCACTAGACCTGATTTGCCATGTCCTGCTCAAATGAGTTTTCATGTAATTGGAAAATACAATGATCAAGGAGTATACTTTGTGCATAGAGTTTACATATGTTCAGATTTGAAACAACATGTAAATTATGAAAATAGTAGTCTCAACCAAGGTGTTTTAACTAATCCTATTATCTCGAGAGTCTCTTGTTTTGATTTAAATACACAGGTTTGTTTTCAAGGAGAGCCTTGTGGGCTGCTTAGCAATGACACAATTCCTGCTCCAAAATCTAAAAGTACAGATTCGATATCATTTGTTCAAGCAAAGGATTTGGTGAGTTGGTTTTCTTCAATTCACCGCATGTTTAAAGAACAAAAGATACTGCACAATAATGGTTCTTTTGCTAGGAGTTGCATTGATGATGAACACAAGAACAAACCGAGGATGGTTTGCAGCCAAGAAGGAGAGAATGATGAGGACATCACTAGATCAAATATAACCATGCTTATACTTTACAGTAAACAACTCAATGTTCATTCATTCTATATTAGATTTACAATTTATATATTTGAGCTAAGGATGCTACACCATGAGTTGGCTTTGTTTTCAATTACAGAAATTCTTTCATGGATCAAGCGACACGTTAAGAGCACACCAAGAGTATGGAACATCATGGAAGTTGATTGGGGACCAAGTCAAGTTAATCCAAATATAATATGCAACTTTGAGACGTCATTTTTGTGCCAATAAAAGTGGAGATAAAGTTCTACACGTGTGGGATTCACACTCGGACTGCAGGAACAATACAAAATTCAAACACACATAACTTTTATATGGAAGCTCCAATTAGAGTGATCTTGGACTTTTTGGAAAGCTTGAGATGGCCTCTTTCCAACGGATCCAGCTACACCTCCAGATTCCATCAGAGGAGATCGCAACCACCAAATAAATGTGTGTTCCTTTTTCAGGCCGAACTAATTAAGCACGGAATTTCCATTTTTTAGTCAATCTGTTTTGGAAATAATTAGTCCTTTCCATATGTAATAAGTTTTCCAAACTTTGGGGACGTCCCTAGGGCTATAAATACTCTAGAGACTTCAGTTGTAATTTGGGATTTGATTAGATAAAAGTTTAGCCAATGCTACTTGTCCGTGTAAACCGGTGATCGGTTAGATCGCCGGTTTCACGTTTCAGAACCCCAACTATCCCTGTGCGTCTTTCATATCCAGCAATTCTAGTTGCTCCTTTATCTTGTTCTTGCTTGTTCTTCGATTGCTTGCAGGAACAAGGTTGATCACCGATTAGATCAACAACCCTTGGAGTTGGTGTATCGATCGCTAAGGCGCAACACGAACGTCTCGTACGGTTGTAGTCGGGTCGTCAACGTCGACTCCTTCCAATCGAAGTTATCATATCAACTCACCGAAAGATCGGGCCATCCAATTATTCCTCCATCAGTCTTTGTTTACCAACTTTTGAAAGTCAGTATAATCTGCTGCAACAAGTTGAATCGACGGCTTATCCTTTAATCCTCTGAAAAACTTGGCTTGCCTATCTGCATCTATACGCACATCTGTTGGCGCATATCGAGCCAAACGATTAAACTCGTGCAAATATTCCGTGATGGTCTTGTTGCCTTGCTACTGTGAAACCAAGGGTGGTTTCTATCTAAATAATGAGTGATTGACAAGGATGAGATTTTGAGAGTTCGAGCGATGGAGTGGTGGTTTGAGTGCATCGAGGGGTTCGATGTAAAATGGAAGATTGTGTGCCGAGGGTTTCGGCGGTGCGTCGCGTTCTTCTTTTCGCTTGTCTTGGATGTGCAGGGTGGAGATGCTGACTGACTATGGATGGCAAGTGATCAAGGGTCAAGCAGGGAGCTCGATGCCAGAGGATCAGGGAGGCCGGGCGAAGTTGGAGAAGATCTCAAGAGTGCACGAAAAGACCTATCAAGACTTGGACGGACGGATGAAAGCGACGGTGTGATGACCGGGTCTATGAGAGGGAGGACAGGGCAAGCATTCAGGCGGCTCGAGGGTTTCGAGAGCGGAAGTGGCTTGATGGCGCTCAGAGTCGTAAATCGGTGTCACGAGTCGAAGAGTTGAGAGACTTTGTCGGTTTTTGCTGAAACTGTCGCAAATCTAGTTTTGTTAATTTCAATAGTTATGAGTCTTTTTTAGTGTTGAGTCTTTGTGTAATAAACTAGGTTTAATTTTAGTAAGTGTCTAGAGCAAGTGTACTCCTTTGGTATATTTTTCAGAATTTCTTAATTCTGAAAATATATTACAAGGAATAGGACTTTTGTGTAATATTTTAATTCTAGACGGTTCTTTTCAGAAAATACACCCCATGGTTGGCCTATAAATAGAGGACCATATCCATGGGCATGTGGCTGTTCTTTTTGGCTGAACCAAAATATCAAATTCATACAAGTTTTCCTGTATTCTTGCTGCTTTGGATCAATTCTGCATCACTGTTGATCATCCGACAAAGGGAACAGTCCAACGCCAACACAGTAAGTCCCCAGCGCAGAAACCTTTTTAATTCCAGATTTAATTTTGTGAGCTCATTTCCGGTGAATCTACTACAGAACTTGTGTTAGATGTTTCTACATCTTTTGTTGAGGATGTTTTGAATGTTCCATTTTCGAAAGTTGCAACTGGTTTCTATGATTCTATTTGATTTTTTTGCTGGTCACAAGTGGTACATCTTTTTCTGATTTAGAGCAGAACTGTTTTTTCTCTGTTTAGAACTGAACCCCCCTTAAGGTGTTTGACAAAATGACTGGTTATGTATTGTGAAGGTACTGAAGTCAAGTCAATCATTGATCTGAATTGATTCAACTCTGTGAATATTTATTTGATGATGAATCTGTGTAAGTCTTGAAGGTTGATTATCTCATAGAAGCATAAATTAGTTTTCTAAATTGTCAGATCTGTTTTCAGTTCAACAAGTTCTGTTTAGAATTTCTTTATGACTTGTTGATTTCACAAAATAGAGAAAAGAGAATGCAATTTCAGATGGAAATATCCTGATTTACAACAAGTTTGTTGTGCACCAATTTTGTTTGTCTATTGAATCTATTTTTCAGTATTGCTGATGTTTGATTTCCATTCTGTTTTGCTGAAACTTCCTGAGAAGCTGAAATTCATTTTCCTGATTTGATTGGTCACTCAAGTAGCACTGCATAATCTGAACAGAAACTGTATGTAGTCTGAATTGTCAATACTTTCATTGTGTGCTGAATTTTCTGAATTTGTATTTTGTTGAACGTTCTTAATAGATCTGCTTGATACTTTTATTATAACACACTGTCTCTGAATATGAATTCAAAATTGTTTTGAAATCAATTTTCAAATTGTTGAAATTGCCAATACTGTTCATAATCAAGAATGTTTCAGTAATGTTTTGTATATTTGCTGAGAAATACTATAGTTGGTCTGAATCCTTCTGAATTTTCGGTTTTATCCTCTGAAAATTCATCTCTGGTTCTGTGAAATTATTTCTGTAGCATTTCAACTCAAATTGCTTTGTGTGTCAAACTAGTGCATTGTAATCATTGTAGTGTTACATTATACATTGTGAATTCTATCACTATTCAGCACTGAAATTGGGTCTAAAATCTGTTTGTTGCAATTTGAACTGATTTGAAATTGAAGTTTGAAATCAGAATTGTATTTCTGTTCAGTGTTCTGATTTGAAATAGTAAACTGATATATGCTAAACAGATTTGGTAAAAACACTTGAGTTGAGAAAAATTTTCTGCAAACAGAGTACTTTAACTTGTAATAGTTTTGCTCTGAAATCAGTCAGCTATTGAAGTTTGATCAGTTTATTGAGGTTTCTGAATGAAATGTGTTTCCAGGTTTAAACAAAATTGATTCAAAACAGAAGCATCTGCTTATAGTACAATACTGGTTTAGTTTGTAAATAACTTCTGTAAATAACAGGAAACGGTGATGTCTCGGCCATAGATGGAGTAGCTGTAGACGTGCCACTCTTCCCCATGCTCCCATCGGTTCTATTGTGTATGTGGTGAACAGGGGGTATACCAGCAATCGAAGTTGGAGAAGAGGCCTCGAGAAAGCCAAATCTCTTAAACATTGCCTCCATCCTAGAGTCGACCTCGGGCCCTAGACGGTTTGCAAAAGTAGTGCTAACTGCCTGATCTACTATCGTGGCAATCTTTTGCTCGATGTCTGAGGGGGATAGAGAAGGGGATGGTTGTGTTACCTTATCCATGGGGATACTGGGGAGATTGGGGGTACGCTTGACGAAGCTGTTGATAGAAAAAATGGTATTAGTGGTCAAGATTGTTCAAAAGTCAAAATTTTTAATTCTGACCAAAAATATGCAATTCCTGGCATAGGCCGAAGCCCCGAAGTGTCGAAGGCCCATCTGAATTGAGGCATTGACGGCCCCTTTGTTGGCCTGCTTGACAGGTCAGCTTCGGCTCGAAGGGCCCCTTCGGTGGTCTGCTTCACAGATAGGCTTCGGCCCGACATGCCTACTTTGGTAGGTCTGCCGAAGACCCACTTTAGGATGGCTTGGGAGTTAGCCTGTTAGTAGGTTTTAGGTTGTTTTGATCCCTAATTGAATCTTATCTGTTTTTAGCCAAATCCTAATATCCTTCGTTCTGTTTGTTTTTCTATTACTACACATGGTAATTCGGTCTCTAGGCCGAATTGGCATTTGATTTTTGGGTTTTTGCGGACTTTAAACTTAGAACTCCGCTGCCAATGATTTTCACTCCAATCTAACCCTAGGAAGGTGATCTCCGGAGCTAGGAGATTAGTTTCGGAGGCTATCGGGTTCACCTCCGACAGGCCTTCGGTTCGGTAATAACCATGCCTCGGAGTTACTTCGTGTGGTAGAGTGTTTCCACGCCTCAGGTCGAAGCCACTTCACACCAGGGTTGCTTCGCGACGGAGACTACTTTGGTGTACCCCTGCGCATAGAGCGCTGAAGGCTATCTTCGGTGCTCCCTTTGCATTTGACGCCGAAGGCTCTCTTCGGTGACCCATTCGCATAGTATGCTTCAATTCAATTAGGCTCCGTTTGGCCGATTGGATTGTTTTGTTAATACACTTAGTTTAATTGGATTATTTGCTTACAATCTGATTGCCTGGCGACTTCATTTTCCCTTGTCACTATCCAGGGTCATCGGAACGCGACATCAGCGTCGTGTTATGCTTAGCCTTGTACCTAAGTATCCACACACTTTTGGATCTATTGATAGCAAAAAATGGAATTAAATGGTCAAGATTGTAAAACTATCAATTTTGGTAATTTGGGTCAAAATACACATGTCCTGGTTCGGGTCGAAGCCCTACAGGGCCGAAGGCCCATTGAGCTCTGTGCTTCAGAAGCCTTTCGAGCAGGCCTATTAGCTTCGGCCTGAAGGCCTTCGGAGGCCTACCTCGTCGAAGCTTCGGCCCGAGGAGCAGGCTTTGGCAGGCCCTGCCGAAGGCCCACTTTGGGCTAATAGAGTTTGATTTTGATTCTGGCTAATTTTATCCCTACGCGTGATTAGGCTTAATCTTAACAGATTAATCTTAGAGAATAGAAACTAGCCCCTATAAATATAGGAGTAAGGCCAGTTCATTAACCCCCCCACACACAAATCAATCAGAAAGCCCTAGCTTTGAACTGTATCTTTACTTTTATTTTACTTTTCTACAACTTTCGTGGGTTTTCCTGGAAGCCCTCCGCCGGCCACATCGGAACAGTGGTAATCCTTTCTACTTCGCTCGTGAAGTACCCGTTAATATACGTAACAGGTTGCTATCGCCTTGTTACTTCACCTATGAAGTATCTGTTAATCTACGTAACGGATTGTTACCTTCGTTTCCCTACTGCAACACTTAGTAGATTCGGTCCCTAGGCCGAATTAGCACTTGATCTCTATTCTGTTGCAGGTTTTCATGCTCGGAGCCACTTCGCCAGAGGTGTTCGGAGCCAACAGGTTGGTTTCGGAGGCTACCAGAACAACCTTCGGCGGGAATACTGCTTCGACTAACCGTGCTAGACCGTCACACTATTGTCGATTTGATCGAGAACCGCACGCCAGCACGCTCCGCAACAGGCTTCGTCAAGACGAGCTTCACCAAGTTTGCACCCCGTGTCAGAAAACATCATGCTAGTGCGTCATGTTGGAATATTTTTGTCGTGTTAGAGACTTCGCGCCGAACCCCACTGTTCGGAGGTGATTTCATGTCGAGATCTGTCCGGACGTCTAAGGCTACCTTTAGTGAGACCCTTTGCATCAGACACTGAAGGTACCCTTCGGCGATACCCTTCGCACGATACACTTCAAAGCAGTCAGGCTCCGAACAGCTTGCTGATTTATTCTATTTAATATATTACTTTTTGGCTAATTGGATTATTTCTGTGTGATTTGATTACCTGGCGACTCCACCCCCTTGCCACTGTTAAGGGTAGTCGGAGCGCGACATTAGTGTTGTGTTACGTTTAGTCTTGTCCCTAGGTAGCCGCACACTTTTGGATCATCGAAGTGACCCAAGTGTGGGGCCACGTTTTTGTGTCAATAGGATCGTCGAACTGACGTCAGTGTGCCAGCACGCTTTCATGTCAACAAAAGCTGGCGTGAGTCTTTGTGTAGCATCCAAGCATGAGGGCATGCAACTCCTTTGTCTTGGCCACGATCTCGGCTATGTCCTCCTTGGAGATGTCGTCAATGGTGGGGAGGATGGAATTATCGTCGTCGATCTCCGCACCCCCCGCCATGTCTACCAACATAGAGGGTACCATTGATGTAGTCGTAGTAGTCGTACCCATCGTTGGCGTAGTTGGCGTGTAAATCCCCAATGGAGTTTCCAAAAAGTGTGTTGATGCTAAAATCAGCCGACCAAGCACCAATCACATCGACGTCAGTTCAGCTAACCAAAGCACGCGGACGCTCGAAGTAGTCCTCCAAATGCCCCATGATGCCTTCACCGCATTCCGACGACCCTTTACCTTGACAAGGGGTATTGGTGGAGTCGCTAGGCAATTGAATCACACCTACATATGTTACTAGATTAGCCAATTTGAAGGTAAAAGATTAACCGGCCAAACTGGACTGATTGAACCTACTATTAACGCAGTCTAACCGGCCTCAAGGTGGCGGTTAGACCGGTGGTGCTAAGGGGTGACAAATGGACCGACCAAAAAGTGGAAGAGGCCGATCGGATGCAGGTGGTTGAGAAACCAAGTTGAGATGTGCCTTGGTTTCAAGTCTGTGATGAGTGATTGACAAGTTTCCTTGTAGATGAAGGGGTCCCTCCAAAGGGGTTTGGTGGTGTTTCACCAAAGGGTTCAGTGCTTGATGGCTGTACAAGTATGCAACATAGTATGTCTATTGGAGGGGTCCGGTAGAATACATTTTGGAGATTGTACCGAAGGGTTCGGTATATTGGGCAGTACAATGGAGTGTGTACTGGAGGGTGTTTACCCGGAGAGGTCTCCGGGGTATCGGATACACTTGTTTGCTTGTTGGTGGTGTGCAGGTGACTTCGTAGGCGACGGGATGGTTCGCAGCAGGTGAACCTACGTCAAGTAGAGAGCTTTATGCTAGGCGAGCGGGAGCTCGGTCATGGAGGCTGTGTGGAGTTGAGGTCGGTCCTCGAGTCGAGGTGCACCAGGCGAAGGCAGAAAGTGCGGAGGGTGGCTCCGGCTGAAGGTACCCCGAGAAAAAGTCCTCTGCAATGAGGCGAGGCTTTCAAAGTGTGCTGCGGACGAAGGCACTCGAAGGGTCACCTAACGAAGGTCTCAGTAGTCGAGGTAAATCAAAGGCATGGTCCGGGTAAGGCTCTTCGTGAGTGTGCTCTGGGCGGAGACACTACGAAGGAGTACTTATGGAAGTGCTTCATGCGGAGGCCTTGGACGAAGGAGGGACTTCGAAAGGTGGTGAAGGTACTTTGAAGGTGGGGCTTCAGATTGTGGATGGCTTGATGTACTTCGGCCATGCATGGCTTCGGTACATGGACGGACAGAGTTTGAGCTTGGAGTTGTTGTGAAGCCATGATGGTCCACTCCGGAGTTAATGGTGCGAAGACTCAAGGTCTTTGATGGTTTCATCTTAAAACCGTAACTGTATCGAAGACATACTTCGGAAGTAGCGAAGGCCTATAGGTTCGAAGCCTTCTACCAAAGCCACTGCAGCACTTAGGGTGCGAATGGGGGCTACTATATTCCAGTCTGCAAAGCTGACACCAAAAGGATCTTCCAATAAATTAGACTACCATCTATACCCTCGTGATTGCTAGAGGCAGTAAAGTTGTAAACCCTAGGGGTATAGTAGTCTATGCACAGGTCAGACTAGTGCCTATCAAAGTAGAGGTCGGCTGAGGTCTAGGGCAACACTGTATACTCCACTTTTAGAACCTTCTATGTTCCTTGTAGCTTTAGCCAACTGCCATGAAGTGTTCTCTGAATCTGTGAGTTTTGTGTTCCCTATTCTTGCAATGAAATTTCTATTCTGTTTTTCATTGATTGCATGAACTTGTATCTATGTTCTTCACATTGTCTAGGTTGAAGTTTTCCATAGTTCATTTTATTTTGTGCAAACCCTGCTTTCTACTCTGTGTTTGTACATACGAAGTGCTCTGTTTCACATGCTTGCGATTTCTGGATGATTTTAAGTGTACGTTCGCTCTATGTATATCTATTGGACCAAAACAGGCGACCTGAGGGGGGTGAATGGGAGCTTTTAAATTTTCTTATCTTTTAAACAGATTTCGAACACACCTTCGAAGTGTCTGGTTGGGAGGTTTTGAACACACTTCGAAAACAGGCTTCGCATAGGGTAAAAAGTTCGAAGTTTAGAAGACTTTGCTCACACTCCGAAACCCCAAGACACTAAATTTAGCAATGTTTGTGTGGCTCTGTACACAGACATTACTACAAGCAGGCTTCACACAAGACAACTTAGCACGAATATTGTTGGCGTAAAAGATTACGCTAACAGGTTCTCTAAGATTAAGAACTAACAAATGAAGAGTTTATGACGCGAACTATCTCAAGCCTCCATATTGGATAATAGCTCGAAGCAGTTCGAAGTTGTGTACTGAATATCTGATTATTTGATGCCTATTACAGGGTGAGAATGGGGGTATTTATAGGTAAAAAATTTAAGGAAAAGACCTTTTTCCCCTCATTTTCAACCGACATAGTGGAAACTATTTCGGTACCCCTAATAGGGCTAAAATGGTAAAAGACTAATTTAATTAGAAAGAAGATGTCTTCTATCCTTGATGGCAGTTTTCCACTGCGAAGAGGGAGTCTTCGAAGTGTATCTTTGAACCGAAGTCTTGGCAGATCCTCCCACTTTAACTCTACGTCAGTACGGGGACAAGTCTTGGACTCCGAACTCGAGTTGTCTTTGTCTTGTAATCAAGAAGATCCTGGGGATGAAGTATTTTCCCCCAACAAATGTGTTTCCCTCAAAGAGCTCCGATCAGATGCTCTGCACTAGTAACAAATACTTAGGCACCACACTGAATGATTCGAAACGGACAACAAATATGTATAACTAGGAAGACTTTGGCAAGCTCAGAAATGGCAGCTACGCACATACTCAAAAAGGTACATCGCTTAGTAATCTATGAGGACTAACGTCCGATATACACAGAGCGAACGTACACTTAAAATCATCTAGAAATCACAAGCATGTGAAATAGAGCGCTTCGTAAGTACAAACACAGAGTAGAAGGCAGGGTTTGGAAAGAATAAAACGAACTGCAGAAAACTTCAACCTAGACAATGTGAAGAACACGGATACAAGTTCATGTAATCAATGAAAAATAGAATAGAAATTTCATTGCAAGAATAGGGAACACAACACTCACTAAATCAGATAACACTTCATGGCATCTGGCTAAAGCTACAGGGAACACAGAAGGTTCTAAAAGTGGAGTACACAGTGTTGCCCTAGACCTTAGCCTGCCTCTCCTTTTATAGGCACTACTCTAACTTGCGAATAGACTACAATACACCTAGAGTACACAGTGTGTACTGAAACCATGCATGGCTGAAGAACGTCAAATCATACTGACTTCAAAGACCCTCCTTCGAAGTACCTTCACCACCTTCTGAAGTCCCTCCTTCATTCAATGCCTCCACATGAAGCACTTCCATAAGCACTCCTTCGTCGTGTCTCCGCTCGGAGCACACTCCCGAAGAGCCTTACCCGGAACATGCCTTCGATGCACCTCAACTTCTAAGACCTTCGTCAGGTGACCCTTCAAGCTCCTCCGTCCTGAGCACACTTCGAAAGCCTTGCCTAATTGCAGAGGATTTTGTCTCGGGGTACCTTCAGCCGAAGCCACCCTCAGCACTTTCTGCCTTCGCCTGCAACACCTTGACCTGAGGACCGACCTCGACTCCACGCAGCCTCCGTGACTGATCTCCTTGCTCGCCTGGCATCAATCTCCCTACATGACCCAGGTTCACCTGCTTTGAACCATCCCATCACCTCCGAAGTCACATGCACACAAACAACAAGCAGACAAGTGTATTTGATACCTCGGAGACCTCTCTAGGTATAACACCCTCCTGTGTACCACCCAAACTACCGAACTCTTCGGTGAAACACATATGAACCCCTTCGTAGGGACCCCTTTGTCCAGAAGGAAACATGTCAATCAGTCATCACTGACTTGAAACCAAGGCACATCTCAACATGGTTCTCAATCTCCCCCTTGATGAGTGCATTGACAACCAAATTCATGTTCAAGAAAAAATTGAAACTTTTCAGCATACAAGTGACCATAAAAACTCCAAAAAGAGCCAACCAAAGCATGTCACATGAGAAAAATATTTTCTTCCCCTTTCTCTTCAAAAACCTTTTGGTAAAACCTCCCCAGCATCATTTCTCCCCCTTCGGAAATTATAATTTGCTCCCCCAAAAATACACATCATTCTCCCCCTTTGGTAATGCAAGAATCAAGGAACAATAAAGGATGTAGAGAGAGGTATGAGGGTGAGTGCATATGCAAGCTTCTGAAACATAATTAGCAACAATTACAGTACAAAACAAGCATTTGCCTTGCATATTGTCTAAAAGTATTGCATGATAAGATCATATGAATCATATCCAAGGAAAAGCACGAGCAACCATTTTCAGGATTTTATCAAATAAAAGCATAACAACTCAGACTAGCATACTAGACAAAGTAAAGCATGGAATGCAAAAGCTAGCAAGTACTACCGAGACATGCATAGTCAAATAACATGGAGCTTTAGCAAACTTGTAATTATTCAATATTTTCAAGCTTTTTATCCTTTTTTCTTTTGATCTTAATGCCAGGGGTTATTTTCATGTCAACCTTATGCTAACCGACTAAACGAAGCCTAGGTCAAGCAAAGACCATCAGAAACTTAAAGCATTAGTCATGACATACACTACAATGTCCCAGTTCATACTAAAGTGCTATGGTAAGTAGTCTAGAACAATGTAATGCGACAAGCAAACCCACCTGGATCTTTTCAACATCTGCACAAAATACATGGATATCAATTTCACAATTTTTATCAATTTCCGGTACAAGATTTCCATGAAAGCATATAAATGTTCAAGTTGCATGTTTGCATCCAAGTGTAAAAGACGTGGCTATCAGATATGTAAAAGATAGCAAACACAATTAGCCTACTCATGCTAGTTACCAGACTAAGCAGTGGCCATGTTTTATTTTTCAGAAATAAAAGCCATGCTCATGAAAAATATCAGGCATATTCAACCGAGCAAAATCATTAGGATTAAAGGCAATTATTCAATGGCATATATAGGCAAGTACATTAAAAAATATTTAATCATATGATAGAAGATTATACAATGACACACAACTCTCCCTCACAAGATTCCATACGGATGAAAAAATACCAAGTCGCCCATGCAAATAAGCAAATCGAGAAGCATCAAGGGGTCTGGTAAAGATATCGGCAAGCTAGTTCTGGGTATCAACATATTGAAGTTCAATATCACCCTTCTCATTGTGATCCCTAAGAAAATGATATCTCACATCAATGTGTTTGGTTCTGGAATGCTGAATCGGGTTGTTTGCAATACAAATAGCACTAACGTTATCACAAAAAAGTGGAACACTTCTATAATCTGACCCGAAATTCTGCAAAGTGGTTACCATCCACAAAATCTATGAGCAATAGTGTAACACCCCAGAAATAAAAAGGAATTAAAATAAAAGGAAAATAATATTAAAAGACATTTCTGAATTTTTATTATTAAAGAAAATCCTAAAAAATCCCTAATAAAGCCAAACAGGGAGAAATATTCAAAATCTGGACTTGAAAATTTTATGAGATAAACTAGAGGCCAAAATATAATTTTAGGAATTTTTACAAATTTTTATCAACAGTGATTCAACCCCTAATCAAATAAATGAATTACTAGAATTATTTTAAATCAGAAAAACATTTAAAACCTTATTGGGCCTCAACCCTGAATTCGCCCTCAGCCCAGCCCAGCCCAACCTTGAGTCACTGACCAGTGGGGTCCGCCTGTTGGCGCACTCCCCCGCCTCTCTCTCCCGCCCGCGCTCGCCGCGGCCCCACATGGCAGCCACATGCGCCCGCCTTTGCCCGCTGACCGCTCGACCCCACCTGTCGGCGCTCACTTTCCGGCCCGCCCACTGACAGGTGGAGCCCACCTGTCAGCTTCGTCTACTTCGTTGGAAGGGGATCCCCCTTCCTTATCCGGCGAGATCCCCTCCCAAATCCGCCACCGGCCGCCCGATCTCGCCCGACCAAGCCCTGGATCGTGATCCCCTGACTCCGGCGATCTCTTTCCATCCAAGCTCGATGCGGATTCATGGATATAGAAGCCTAACCGTACGCATGGAAGCTCGCCGGCGCAAAAATGGAACCCCTCGGATTTCCACCGGCATCCTACCCTTATTGCGCCAGAAAACTCCCTATTTAAACCCCCTCGGCCACCACCCTCTGCCCACGCCGCCTTAGCCAGGCCCAAACACACCAGAGTGCCCCGGCAACCTTTTTCGAGTTTCTCCCCTGCTCCATCTCCGGTCGTCGATCGCCGTCGACACCGGCCCCCTCCGTCCGAGCCACCGCCACCATCGTGACCGCCGGAGCCCACCCAACCTCGGCCACCCCTCGGTTGGCTGTTTACTTTCCGTATCGAGAAGACTACGAGTTCGTCGAGGAGCCGGAGTTCTACCCCGAGATTCCTCCATCCCCATTTGCTAATCAAGGCAAGTCATCGACCACCCCTATGGAAACAGTTTATCATATTTGAGCCCATGTTTTAATAAATTATCGCTATAACTCATAGGTTAATATTGCATTAGTCCAATAATCAAGCCTTACACTTATATTTACTAGTGAGAGGCCCGTGCGTTGCAACGGATGCATAATTTTAACGGCAATATATTTAGAACATGATATATTTGCTGAACACATTTATTTAGTAATATTGCGATGATAAAAAACAAAATAATATATTATTGTTCAAAACAATACAGGATGAAATTTACAAAAATTTTCCCCACATTAAACTTAATAGTAAGGTGCACGTGCGTTGCAACGGATGCATAATTTTAACGGCAATATATTTAGAACATGATATATTTACCGAACACATGTATTTAGTAATATTGCGATGATAAGAAACAAAGTAATATATTATTTCTCAAAACAATACATAGAGCTATCATTTTTCTATATAAAGTGTCATTGCATATTTATAATTACAGATCTGGTATGAAATTGTACAATATACTATACAATGAGTACATCTTCTTTTATCAACCCAGTGAGCACTTCCTTGTAGACGATATTCTTCGTTAGCGTGCTTGTTGAATTGATACCCCTATTTGTTTCCAAAGCGGCGAGTATTTTGATATTGCTACGAGAAGTTGCTCGTGACAGAGCTACATATAATTGTCCATGAGAGAACACCGGGTTCGGGAGGTATATTCCAACATGCGGTATTGTTTGACCCTGTGCTTTATTAACTGTCATTGCAAAACTCACCCTAACAGGAAATTGACTCCTCTTAAACTTGAAGGGGAACATCTCATCATCGGAGGGGCACAAGGGTATGCGTGGAAGGAAGACTCTCTCACCAGCCTGTTGTCCCAATACAATTTCAGCATCAATAGTATTTCTTTGAAATGCTCGGACTATCAACCTAGTCCCATTACACAGACCATTGGCCGGGTCAAGATTTCTGAGCAAAATCACAGGACAATTAACCTTGAGTTTTAATATATGTGGAGGTAACCCATTTGGCGTTAATGAATTCAGGAACTCAGACGGATAATGGTTGCATGGATCATCGACTGCTCGATCATGACTGTGATAAATCATCTCGTTACCAGGAAAACGTTCGATAAGCTTCATGTTTATTGCATCAACGTTCTCATTCCTCGTTGACAAAATAGCTCGAGATGTGATGTAGTCTGCATCAGTCATGTTTGCACCTAACATTGGAAATACCATGTCAATAAGACTATCAATGTCTGATTCTGCACCAGTGTAGGGTACACATATCTCGTCGGGTAAATTTACATAGTCATCATCGATGGTCTCTTCAATGCCATTGCCAATCCGTAGCAGGTAGTTTGAAAACCATATATCTGATCGAGCTCTCATGTTATGGACAAGTCTCAATTGATGCATGTTATCCCATAGGTAAGATCTACGCAAGGTTGCGTTTACAATTTGAGCCCTATTCCCCTTTCGTATAACTAGAAGAACTTGTCTGAAGTCACCTCCAAAAACCATTGTTTTGCCTCCAAATGGAAGATTGGGCTTTTCCATTATGTCCCTCATGCTCTTGTCCAATGCCTTTATTGCCTGTCTTTTTGTCATGGAGACTTCATCCCATAATATAAGCGAAGCTTTTTGAAGAAGCTTAGCAGTACCACTTTGTTTGGTGAAGTTACACACCGCATTATCTTGTATGCTTAGTGGTATCTTGAACCTTGAATGAGCCGTCCTACCTCCAGGCATGATCGAAGCAGCAACACCAGATGTTGCAGTAGCAATAGCTATCTTCCCCTCGCTACGGACTTTTGCTAATAAAGCTTTGTACAGAAAGGTTTTTCCTGTTCCTCCTGGACCATCAACAAAAAACACACCTCCACTATTGTTGTCAATGGATGATAGTATAATGTCATAAGCATATCTTTGTTTTGCATTAAGAGAGGATGTGCTCGCTAGTAGCTCATTATCCACTTGTATAGAGGACTCTTCACAAATCTCCCTCACCTCACCCGCCATGGTGTCATATGATTCATCAATTTCTGGAAGAGGAAATGATGTTATCTCTTTACCCATTGACTGAAGCAATTTTCTGATATCCAATAACACCAATTGTTCAACTGCATATGCATTCATCTGGGATCATCGGATGTCATCAGACATTGCTTCGAAGTGTTTGTTCTAGAGTCCACGCACATCGCTAGGTTCACAATAAACCAATATTGTAGCAAACAACCTTCGGAGGGACGAAGGCATATGAAAAACTTCAGCTTCAGAGAGGCACTCATCAATGCTGTTATCTGACTCAATAATACCTCTTTTCTCAGCGCTTTCTCGAAATGTAGGGTATACAATACCATCATATGTCCTCAAATCCTCAAATGAAGTAGCACCAACCACATGGTTTAATAGCACCCTCAAGTAGTATCTCTCTCCCTCTGCTGGATGTGCTGAGATGATCCTCCCAATCTGCGTGCTTCGTTCTCTTATTTTCCAAAGCTTACGTCCAGGCAACCACACTGCATTTTGTGGGAATTCCCTATAAAGTAACGTGCGTGCCCACATAAATTGCTGATTTGCCTTGAAATACTGAGTCAACATGGTTCTTGAGACACCCTGTTGGTCGAGAACTTCACGTGCATCAGCATTCTCTCTATAGGACACAAGATGCATTCCTGGGAGGTGGAGCTGTAACTGTAGCACTGGTGGCGAAATCCCGCTAAGATCAACTCCAAATATTCTCCATAATGCCTCCTGTGGTGTTACCCACCTAGCATCCCTATATTCATTTATCTCATTAATCTCGTGGTTTTCATCAGCTTCATTCACGGACACAGACGCCCTATCATGCCCCTTATAAATATACTTGTAGAGGTACTTCACAGCCTTAATGCTCGAACAAACCTCTGCATTGATGTGACAGTCATGCATTCTTAGAAGCATAGGATTATATGGAACAACCCATCTATTGTCTAATTCATGACCTCTCACTCTTACCCTCTGACTGTCATCCCTTCTCCTGTAAATAGGGTAAGAATCTTGACCTTGGATAGTTGTGTCACTAAATTGGCGTGGATAATAGCACTTGCAACTACCATTTTTCATGCATGGACTCTTCCTATTTAGTGGGCCACATGGGCCATGCATCATATGTTTCACTACCATTTCATGTAGCTCCGGGTATATATCCTTATCTGGAAGTTCTGCTGAGATAACATTATCATACTCATCGGGACAACTCAATTTGTATGTTGACTCCATGATAAGGAGGAAATGTGCATGCGGTAGACCCCTTTTTTGGAACTCGATTACATGTACTTGTGCTGCAATGATTCCTAGGATATGTTTACGAAATAGCTGGAACTTGAGATCCTCTAGCTTGGCTTTAAATACACGCACAACAAGATCAGGACGATCTTGTGGTGTTTGGCCAGGTCCAAGCTCCCTACTTATCTCTTCCCAATTAGGATTACAAGTCATTGTGATAAATATGTCGGGTTTTCCATACTTCTGCAATAAGGCCATAGCATCCATATATCTTCGTCTCATATCCCTCCCGGCACCGATAAACGATGCAGGTAGGACCCATCTTTTCCCAATCTGCTGGCTCTATGTTCTCCAACAGATACACTATCCATCAAGCCCTGGTAAAGATCCGCACGAATCTTCTTCTGATTGTATAAGAAGTAATTCAGGCGAGACGTTTCAATTTTTATGTAGGTATCAACTACAAATTGTTGGAATAGACGTCTCCCATACAAGACCGTGTTGAAGATTCCACTACGCATCTAGAATTTATAACAATAATATTCACGCATCGAAACAAAAAACTTGCTGGTAGTATCTACAAAGAAAAGAGAAATCAGTTAGGTGATTAGCGTATGGATTAATAGTATCGTAATAACATGAATATGAGTCACTTAGCTAACCTGAGTTGTCAGCATTTCTTTGTCGGGTTGTACTTATTTGACTAATGTCAATACCTTATCTTGGTATATCAGAATGCCAACCGAGCTCTGCTCTTGGAAAAAATAGGGGGTATGACAAAGGGTCGTAGCACCCATCACTCGGTCTAATTGAATAGTAGTTGTTGTTATTGCCAAACAAGGTGATGCTACGATCAAAATGTTTATTAATATCATTCCCCTCAACCCACACAACAGCAACCTCTGATGTTAACGGTCTGTTATAAGTTCTCTGGTCTAGCTTATAATCCATATTTAGCACAATACGATATTCATCAACGTCTTCAACCTGTCCTAGGCTTCTGAATGTTTCAGAGTAGGGATTATCTCTCAAAATATGTACCAAACATCTAATAATAGATATGTCCCTTTCTCTATATATCTCATCTCGAGCACGATGGAAACGATGTGATAAGCTAGGATCATCATCATAGAAGTACAACTGCAAGTGGCTTGGTTCATTGTCTCCATTCCCAAAAGAATGTATGTTATGGTACATTTGCCCATGTGCTTTAAATGTGTAAACTCCATCCCTTGCACTTGCGAGGTTCTTGTCATAATCACAGTACATTGTGGTGAAGGAGAAATGACTGTTAAAATATCTAATATTCTCTATAAAATGTTGTGATTGAATGTCTTCACCTGTGTACAACCGTCGAAGCTCCTCAGGTGGCGCAGGCATTTGAAGTTTGACCTTGCCATTCATACAACAAAATCCTGGCGGCTCATATTCAAACCTCTTCGCACCACAATGACGATAGTCTGGCTGAGTCTTTAAAATGTGAGCGCTAACAGGTAGGTTCTGGTAGACAACGTCAGTTGTATCAAGGTTGTTAGATCCTATCTCAGAGGCATGTGGTGTATTACGAACAACACAGTTTGGACCAAGAGTTCTTCTTCTTGCTCGATTTTGTTGGTTACGTTTTTCCCGCATAACCTGCCTTTGCTCATCTGTCATACTTACTGAATATCGTTGGTTCTCTCGCCTCGCTTGCCTCTGTTTATCCGTCATACTTGCATATCGAGCTTTATCACGTGCACGTCTTTTGTTTCGTTGCTCTGATGTCAAGCTTGCATAGCGTGCTCTTTCACGAGCACGCCTTATCTCAGCACGATCTATCGATTGGTCAAGTTGGGTTTGTTGAACAGATGGAATTGCTTGTTGTTCTTGTGAGTCGATAGTTGGAGTTGCTAATATAGTAGAATTTGCACCTGCACAAAGTTTATGTAATCACATGAGACATAATTTTTGCTATTAGTAATTGCACAACCCACATTGCAGTAGTTTATACCATTAGAGGTTTGTCCTTGAAATAATCCCGCTGATGTAAGGGTACTTTGTGTAGGAACAACAAATGAGGACGGTGGTTGATATGACACATTTTCACCGTCCGATGAACTTTTCGATGGAGTCTGTGATGGTTGTCGAATACAAATTCCAGAAGGGCCGTGAGGCAAAATGTTACAGCGATTTCTCTTTTGTCTATGACGACCATCGATAACTAAAAATTTAAAATGAGTACACATTTTCAGACAATAATTTTAGTGTAATGTTGTAGCACAAATATTTGAATAGACAAATAAACAGGATAAATTAGGCGCATAAAATATAATAACCTTCTTTCCCCTCTCTCCTCGGTATATTTTCTGACATGGTTGATAGCTTTGTTATCGCGGCGTCGAGCGACCTGTTGATTGCATAATTGGTTAACCACCAAACAAACGATACTTGAGTGGAAACATTATAGATGGAACATGATTTTAATTCAGATAAGTGTTTGAGTTTTTAATTTATTTTTCTTGGTACCAAAGTGTGATTTGGAATACTTGTTTTGGATGAAAGGGTTATTTTGAGGGTTAGGATTACAAATTTGTTATTTAAATAGGGCATTGGATGATTATTAATCAAGATTGGATCTGGAGATTGTGTCAGAGGAAAGAAAATATTCTTCAAGGTTAGGAATGAGAGTATTACAGTGAATGATGTTTTCAGTTTGTAAATAAGCGTATTTGAATTTGAGACATGTATTCCAATACAAATATTACATTGAAATAACTTCAAAGGGAATACACAATAGATTCAACGAATGATCACAAAACCAAATACCAAATTCAAATAACTTCAAAGGGAGTACACAATAGATTCAACGAAATGAACACAAAAACCAATATTACATTCAAATAACTTCAAAGGGTGTACCCAATAGAAATAAACACAAAACATCCGAATATGAGGAAGTACATTAAAAACGCACACCACAATACACACAAGACTATAACACTATCGACAGTCAGATCCATAAATTGTTGCAAAATATCTCCATCTAGCTTCCATGAACCGATTCACAAATCTTAGATCCATAGTTCCTGAACTCACACGTTGCCGTAAGTCTGCATTTATATTTCAAAGAAAAATAATTAACAATATCTATAATATTATGTGATGTATTGCCATTATTCTTATCTTGTGTTTTATTGTTGGAACTACTTACTTTGCAAAGGTAGTGTGGCTGGATGAATCGGATTAAACTTGACTGTAGTGTGTTCTGAAGTCTCTAAACATCTGTAGGACCGAAAGTAGCGACCAGAGGGGGGGTGAATGGGCGCCTTAAAAATTCTTTCGAATCAATGGCCAGTTCCCAATACCCAACGCACCTTAGAAAAACTATGCAGCAGAAAATAAACAGAAAGCCTAAGTCTAAAGGTTTCTAACCTAGATGCAATTGATTATAAACAGTGTAGATCTAAAGCAGTGCAACTAGGCAGATGAACAAGTTGAAACAGGCCTAAACCTCTCAATGAAATGATCTATGAATGTATGAGATGAAAAGAGAAGTTACTGTCCAAAGTTGTCTCCTGTTCGAAACTTGGCGAAGCCCCCTTCGCACGTCGAGGTCTGCTTCGGAGGTTGGTGTCGGAGTCTGTCCGAAATGCCGAAGGTGTCACTGTCTAGCCTAGTTCGAAAAAGTAAGAAGCGAAGTGTACTTCGAAGCGAAGTAAAAGCAGTGCCGGAGCTTGGTTCGAAGTAAGCACTTCGAAGACAAGACTTCGAACGCAACTTCGAGTCACGAGCTTCGGAGTGAAGTAAAACAGTACCGAAGCCTGCTTCGAAGTATACACTTCGAAGACAAAACTTCGAACACACTTAGAACCGAAAGTTTTCGGAGCTAAACCTTCGAACACAAAAACTTCGAACACAACACACAAACAGACAACCTTCGAACAAAGAAGCGAAGTCTGTCAGAATAGACAAAACTTCGAACCCCACTTCGAAGCCTAACGAAGTGTGCACTTCGAACAGATAGATTCGGAGTATGCCAGTTCGAAGTATGCGATGATTTCGATACAGGGAGAACTTCGAAGCTAGCAACTCAGACACAGAAACCGAAGTTTGAAGTCTGAGCGAAGCCTTTAACAAGGTTCGATCGGAGCTTCCCTCACGGAGTTGAGGGGCTTCGCACGGAACCGAGCTTCGCCAGACACACCAGGAAAAGGCAAAAAAGACTGTCAGCTTCGATCAAAAAGCTGGGCAATAGAAGGTGAAAAAGCTGCAGCCGAACACTGTAGCTACAGTAACGCAGTACTACTTGCAACAGCAAGAACTAGTACTACCACCGTGAAGAACACACCCAGCCGAAGAAGCTTCTCTTCAAGAATAAAATCAGCAGCCTGTAGGTAAGGCAATAACTCCCCAAACCGAACAAAATGCAAGCAATAAATTCACCAGGGACCAAAGCATTAAAGCATCCAAGAGATTTGAGTGAAAATAATGCAAGAACAGGGAGAGGAAGCCCCTGGCGGCGCACACAGGAGAGAGAAAACGGGAGACAAAGTGACCCAATAGGTGGATTTGATTTCAGCTCAAAAGGGTAGTCCAAACCCTAGGGATTGGGGTGCTATTTATAGGCAGCCCAACACTAGGAATATTCTACCAGCCCCTTAGGGTTTTTACAGACTCAAAAATACAGAAAAAGACTCTACTGCCCTTAGGAATTTTTACAGACACAACTGACTGACTGTGGGCCTAGAGTAACAGATGACATATCCTGAAGCTACTCTTCTGGACAGTCGGATACAGAATCAACGGTTGTCAGTTTTACGCCGAAACTGACAAAGCCTCCACCAGCTTTGCACCAGGTACCCGGATTGGGCCGGCCCGATTCCGCAGCTCTCTCAACCCGGCAATCACTCACCGCCCGTGTACCTGAGTCAATCCTGGTCAACAGCCCAGTGGGTCTTCTACTGCTTCTGGCCCATGCACCCGGATTGGGCCAGCCCGACTTCGCAGCCTCCTCTGCCCGACAGTCGCTCGCTGCCCGTGTACCTGAGTCACACGCGGCCCATGAAACAACAGATCTCTTCTCTTCTTCAGTCCTTGTTGACTATCGTTGACAATGACTCATCACTTCTAGAGCCATGAGGCCCACGCTATTCAGCATGGCTCCTCAATCTCCCCCTTGATGAGTGCATTGTCAACACTCCTCAATTCTCAGCTCTTCAGCACCTGTGAACAAAAGTGGAAACACGAAAACAAAATACAAGAGAACAAAGAAGAAGAAAAATAAGGTAAAAGTTTAACCTTAATGACCAAAAGCCAAACAAAAGCAAGAAACGGTCATTATGGTTAACCAAAACGTAAAAGCGCAAAATGAGTGTGATTTCAGAACAACAAGGATATCGACAGAGTAAGAACTAACTCCCCCTTAAACTCTGATCCCAAATTTTCTCCCCCTTGTTGACAAGTAAACTCATCAAGCACTCAAAAGAGACACAGACTCCCCCTGAAATGCAACTCCCCCTCAAAATATGCAGTGAATGCAACTGGGGTGCAGGTGGAGTGTAGAAAGCATGCTTCTCAGATATGATTGACTGCAAATACAGTATCTAACATGTACAGCAAAAGAGATACTGTCTAAGACACATGGCATGATCAGTGCAAGAGATGATATCTAAAGAAAGTCATTTAGCACGCATTTGTCAAGTTTTGCAAATAAAAGAATCACCACATTCTCTAGTAAACAAGCAAGGTAAAGCATGAGATGCAGAAGCTAACTGATGTCTACCAAGATAAGCATTTGTTCAAAACAAAGTGCTTCAGCAAACTTGTTATCCTTTTAAAATTCAGGCTTTTTTTTTCATTTTCCTTTGTCATTTGTGCCAAGGGTTATTTGCATGTCAAACCTTATGCTAACCGACCAAGTCAAGCCTAGGCCAGAACTGAGCCATCAGAAGCTTAAGACATTGGTCTCGGCATACACTATACTGTCCTAGTTCATACCAAAGTGCTATGGTAAGCAGTCCAGAACAATATAATGCGACAAAGCAAACCCACTTGGATCTTTTCAACTTAAGCATAACAAGGCATGGAATTTTCATTCATTTTTGATTTTTATCATTTTATGGCACATTTTCCATGTTAAAGCATAAAGATGTCCAAGTTGCATATCTGCATCTATGTGATGAACTAGCCACAAGGCATGTAACAGATAGCAAAGGCACTCAGCCTACACAAGCTAGTTACCAGAAGCAATGGTGATCATTTTTCAAGTTGAAAGCGTAAAAGCCATGCATATGACAGATATCAGACATATCAAGCGAACTGAAACAAAGCATGATCATTTGACAAGTAATCAAAAGCATATACCAGCTAGACTAAGTAAAGCAGTTCAATCATATAACAGAAGCAGGCTCAAAAGTGTGATATGTGAATATGTATGATATGAACACACACAAAAAGACTCAAGAAGAAAGAAAAAACTGACGCAAAATATCCTAGAAAGGATACACAACACCCAAATCCCCTCGTAAACGCTCAAATGTAGACTGATCTAGGGGTTTGGTAAAAATGTCAGCCAACTGATGATGGGTATCAACATGAATAAGGTCAATGACACCTTTCTCATATTGATCCCGCAAGAAGTGAAAGCGCACATCAATATGTTTGGTTTTTGAATGGAGACATGGGTTTTTCCCTACACTAATAGCACTCGTACTGTCGCAAAACAATGGAACCCTGGTAGGAAAGAGCAACCCAAAGTCTCGTAGAGTAGAAATCATCCAAACCATCTGTGAGCAGCAGCTGGCAGCAGCTACGTACTCGGCCTCTGTGGTCGAAAGAGCAACTCCAGATTGCTTTCGAGAAGACCAAGATACAAGAGAAGAACCAAGAAACTGGCAAGTACCGGAAGTCGACTTGCGATCCAACCGGCACCCACCAAAGTCAGCGTCCGAAAAGCCAGATAAAACAAGTGATGATGATGCTGAATAATAAAGACCTAGATCAGGCGCATAGGTGAGATACCTAAAAATGCGCTTGACAGCCTGCCGGTGAGACGCGCGTGGTGAAGACTGAAAACGCGCGCAAAGTCCCACGGCGAACTGTATGTCTGGTCTTGTTGCTGTTAAGTACAGCAGCGAACCTATCATCCCTCGAAACTCTCTCTCATTGACCTTGACACCGCTCTCGTCCTTGTCCAAACCCCCAGACGTGCCCATCGGGGTCATCTGCGGCTTCAATTCACCACCAAAGTCAAATTTCTTAAGCATGTCACGAGTATACTTACTTTGGTGGATGAAGGTGCCGTCCTTGGTCTGCTTGATCTGGAGCCCTAAGAAATACTTGAGCTCACCCATGAGGCTCATCTCAAACTCACTGTGCATCTGCTCAGAAAACTTGGACACAAGAGAATCAGTAGTACCGCCAAAGATAATATCGTCCACGTAAATCTGAGCAACTAAAAAATCTGAAGCATCTCTGAGCAAGAAAAGAGTTTTATCCACAGAACCCATCACAAAGCCCTTCCTCAACAAAAACTGCTTTAACCGGTCATACCAAGCCCTAGGGGCTTGCTTCAACCCATATAAAGCTTTATGCAACTTAAAAACATGTCGAGGAAACTTAGGGTTCTCAAAACCGGGGGGTTGCCTAACATAAACCTCCTCCTCTATGAACCCGTTCAGGAAAGCACTCTTAACGTCCATTTGAAAAAGCTTAAAACCCTTCGAAACGGCAAAAGCTAGAAGAATACGAATGGACTCAAGACGGGCAACAGGAGCGAAGGTTTCTTCAAAGTCAATACCTTCCTTCTGGCAATAACCCTGGGCAACTAGTCGAGCCTTGTTGCGCACCACAACCCCATCTTCACCTTGTTTGTTCTTGAATACCCACTTGGTGCCTATGGGGTTGCATCCTGGTGGCGGCTCAACCAGTGTCCAAACCCGATTGCGGACAAAATTCTCAAGCTCTTCTTGCATAGCATTAATCCAATTTGAATCAGAAAGAGCATGAGAGATGTCTCTGGGCTCAAAAGATGCAACAAACGCAGATTCAGCAAACACAGCGAGAGAGGCAGAAGAACGCAAAGTCCTCTCAGTCAAATCACCAATGATGAGCTCTGAGGGGTGGTCACGCTGAACTGCTCGGGTTCCCTGGTGATCTGAAGTCACCTCACCGGAGTCAGCAGCTGGGACCTCTGGACTCGACTGAAGGGGCTCGATCGAAGTGGAAGAAGTGATCAGAGGTCCGCCTTCATCATCAGTCGAAGTCACAGAAGGTGTGGGCTCTGCGGGGGATGCAGAAGGCCTGCCCTCAACAGCAGCTGGAGTATCCTCATCTTCCTCGAAGATGGACTCTCCGAGCTCATCATCACCAGAAAGCTCAAAAGAAGGAGTCAAAGAAGGCGAGGACTCATCAAAAGAAACCTCACACGTCTCGACAAGCAGCTGGGATTCGAGGTTCCAAACACGGAAGCCTCGAGAATGCAATGCATAACCAAGAAAAATACCATCCCAGCAACGAGACTCAAACTTGTCCAAATGCCCTCCCTTCTTGAGCACAAAGCACTTGCAGCCAAACGCTCGCAAGTGGGTCACCTTGGGCTGTCTGCCAAACCGCAACTCATATGATGTCTTACCAATGTAAGCTCTAAGAAAAATGCGGTTGGCCAGATAGCAAGCCGTGTTCATGGCTTCAGCCCAGAAACGCCTAGGAGTCCTGTGCTCATCGAGCATCGTCCTGGCCATCTCAACTAGCGTGCGGTTCTTTCGTTCCACAACGCCGTTCTGTGGGGGAGTGTAAGGAGAAGAAAACTGATGGTCCAGACCCTGATCACCACAGAAGCTGACGAACTGAGAGTTCTTGAACTCAGAGCCATTGTCGGAGCGAATTGCTCGCATCCGGCCATTGTTCTCATTCTTCAGCTTCAAAATCAGATCATGGACAAATTGAAAAGTTTCATCCTTAGACTCCAAAAAGAAAACCCACGAGAAACGAGAAAAGTCGTCAACAATCACAAGTGCATACCACTTCCCACCGACCGAGCGTACCCGAGCTGGACCTACAGTGTCCAAATGTAAAAGCTCGCCTGGATACGAAGTCATCACCTGAGTCACAGGTGAGTGAGAAGCGGCAACCATTTTCCCATGACGACAGGGATGACAAACCAGATCCTTCTCCATTTTAAGCTTGGGCAATCCTCGGATGAGATCCATAGAGCTTAACCTGACTAGCAGATCAAAACTCAAATGACCTAACCTCTTATGCCACTTCCAGAGCTCAGAAGAGGATCCAGCAATCAAACAGCGAGAAGGGCCAAAAGAACTAGAGAAGTCAATTCGAAAAACTTTACCGAAAGGTAAAATCTGACAAACCAAAGACCCTCTAGTATCAACCACAGAAGAATTGCCCTTCTTAAAACGCACTTCCAAACCATCCTCAAGAAGTTGCGAAACAGATATTAAATTAAAGTTCAGATTTTTAACCAAAGCAACATTCTTTAAAGAGAAATGGTTTGAGATGCTGATTGAGCCTATGCCACTTACTTTCCCTTGACCGCTGTTCCCGAACGTGATATACTCTTTGGAGCTCGGGGGAGTGAGACTGGAGAACCATCTGCGATGTCCCGTCATGTGGCGAGAGCATCCTGAGTCCATGATCCAAACATCCTCCAGTCCCCGGTCCTGCACAATCAATGTCTGTAAGTGGGAGCAAATGGTCCGGCACCAGGTTTAGCAAAAGAGCTAAACCAGTGTCGAGCCATCTGCTCAAAAGATGGAAAGCGAAAACCATCAAAAGAGTTTGGACCAAAACGCGGCTCAAAGCGCGGTCCACGGTTCTTCCTAACCCTACGGCCACGAGGTCCAGAACCGTAGCCAACACGGTCTGGAACTCTGCCAGAACAAACACCACCAACCGGAGCACGGGTAGGGAAACCGTCTCCTCTACCACCACCTACACGACGCGGCCTGGCCTCTAGCCTCTCCCCGCGCCGAGGAACACGCAGTCTACCACCCCGCTGGTAGAACTGCACCTGATCACTACGAGCCCTCTCTGCTCTCTCAACCCGCTTCCTCCTGAAGCAAAACTCCACAAGATGCCCGTCTCTCTGACAAAACTCACAATGATAGGTAGGCTTCTTGGGATGTGGTTGAGGCTTGGGGTTCTTGGGCTTGGTAGTGTTTGGTGTGGTCTTCTTGGGCTGAGAGGGTCCAGGAAGAGAGTCTAGAGAAGAGTGGAGATTTTTGGGCTTTGGAACCCAGATAGGCTTCTTGGGTGGAGCTTTGGGAGTTTCATGGATTACTCCATCCTTGGGCTGACAAGCCTGGGAGGTCTCAGTGGAGTGAGTCTTGGGATACCTCTGCTCTGGAGTCATTTTACTCCACTCCACTGCCCGGCTGAGGGCACTCTGAAAGTCAGCCTTGGTGTAGGTGTAACCTACTCCAAACCCATCCTTCCTCTTGAACTGCTGGATCATCATGCCAAGCTGTGGCTCTCTGGCACTGATCCAACTCAGGATAGAACGGAGGTAAAAGTTCTCATTCTGAGAATCTGCTAGCTCCTCTCTCAAGGAAGCTAGAACCTCCACCTGAGACAAGCAGGTCTCACACTCACTCTCTACTTGGACAGACTTCTCGGCTTTCAGCTTAATTAATTCCATTCTAAGAGACAGGCAGTTCTCACAGACAGTGGGTGGAACTGACAGTGTCTCAAGCTCTAGCCTAGTCTGCGCAAGCTCAGCTCTCAACCTCTCTAAATCACCCAAATGCTCATTGCCCTTGGATTTTAGCTCAGCTAAGGCAGCTAGATGAGATGGGCAATCAACACAGGGTGCGACGACAGTGGCTTGAGCATCTTTCAGCTCCAGCTGAGCGCTTTCAAGCTCAGTGGCCAAAGCGTCCCTCTCATCAACCCTTTCTGTGTACCTGGACTTTAAAGTCGACAAGTCACACAGAAGCACCTCACACTTCGGGCACTCACTGCTATCACCCAAGCAAGGAGAAGAGGATAGACTCTCAATCCTACCGTTGGCCACGGCAAGCTCACTCTCTAACTCGTCTATCCTTTTCTTAGCCCCCCTAAGCAGTTTCTCCCGATATTTTAACTCCTGACGATTGCTCTCAAGTAAATCGACAATTTCTCGCTCATAAGATGATACCTTGCTATCGTCGTCGTCGGAGTCGTCGGAGGAGCTCTTTTCTTCTCTATCCCCAAGAGCCATGGAGCAGAAGCTCTTGCGGGATCTTCGGCGCTGGTGTGTGCGGCTCTTCGGCTTGTCTCCGAAAGCCATGAAGCAGAGGCCCGCCGGATCATCCTTGTCCTTCCCCTTCTTGATGGTAATCTCCTCATCACTTGAGCTCGATGAAGAGGAAGAAGACGTGGATCTCTTGGAGTAGCTCTTCTCCATCTCGGCGAAGAAGGCCTTGTCGCGCTTCTTGTTCTCTCGCCGGTAGTCCTTCAGGGCCTTCTTGAAGAACCGGGTCTTCGGCTTGCCCTTGGTGAAGGAGGGGCTCTCATGCTTGCCGGAGTCGTGGAAGCTGCTACCGGTGCCCTTCTTGTATCCATTGCGCTTGGGGCAGTCGGCGATGAAGTGTCCTGGATCACCACATTCAAAGCATCCGGATTTTGTGCCGTGTCTTTTGAACATTCTTTTATCATAGACACGACGCACCCGGTTGTTAAAGAGACACAAATCATCATCTCCCAACAACTCAAGCTGGTCCTCAGTGATAGACATCAAGGAGAACCCAGCACAACTCACAGCAGAGGGATCAACAGAAGGTGTAGCAAGGGCCAGGGATTTTGATCCAGAGCCAGTGAGATTTGATCTCAACTGGATATCTACCTCAGTGGCCTTCAGCTTGCTAATAACTCAGAAATGGTCAAGGTATCGTAAGAAGTGCTCTCAACGATAGATGATACCTTGATCTCCCAGATCTTTGGGTCCAAGGTATGAAGAACCTTGAGCGCCTGCTCATGATCTGAGACTAACTGAGCACCCTCAGCCTTGTTGTCCCGAAGCTTGTTAATGATCGACTGAAAGCGACCAAACAAGGCTTCAACAGATTCACCCGGCTTCTGTGTGAAGTTCTCATATTCACGCCGGTAGGTCTGATAGAGCCGAGCCTTGACCTGGGCTGTTCCCTCATGGTGTGCCTTGAGGGTAGCCCAGATCTCTCTCGCAGTGGAGAGATGACTCACACGCTCAAACTCAGTGGGACCTAATCCAGAAAACAAAATATTCACAGCCTTACTGTTGCTCAGATGCTGAGCAATGATACCAGCAGTACCGTGCTCAGCGACTGGCAGAATGACAAACGTGCTGTGAACGCAAATGTCCCATATGTCCGAACCCTGGCTCATGAGATAGGCTCGCATGCGAGTCTTCCAATAATTATAGCCATAGGCTTCCAAGGACGGGACCTTGCCAGGAGACGTCATAGTCACTACTGGGGTTTAGAACCGGTTAAGGTATGGAAAAACCCTAACCTCGCTCTGATACCACTTGTAGGACCGAAAGTAGCGACCAGAGGGGGGGTGAATGGGCGCCTTAAAAATTCTTTCGAATCAATGGCCAGTTCCCAATACCCAACGCACCTTAGAAAAACTATGCAGCAGAAAATAAACAGAAAGCCTAAGTCTAAAGGTTTCTAACCTAGATGCAATTGATTATAAACAGTGTAGATCTAAAGCAGTGCAACTAGGCAGATGAACAAGTTGAAACAGGCCTAAACCTCTCAATGAAATGATCTATGAATGTATGAGATGAAAAGAGAAGTTACTGTCCAAAGTTGTCTCCTGTTCGAAACTTGGCGAAGCCCCCTTCGCACGTCGAGGTCTGCTTCGGAGGTTGGTGTCGGAGTCTGTCCGAAATGCCGAAGGTGTCACTGTCTAGCCTAGTTCGAAAAAGTAAGAAGCGAAGTGTACTTCGAAGCGAAGTAAAAGCAGTGCCGGAGCTTGGTTCGAAGTAAGCACTTCGAAGACAAGACTTCGAACGCAACTTCGAGTCACGAGCTTCGGAGTGAAGTAAAACAGTACCGAAGCCTGCTTCGAAGTATACACTTCGAAGACAAAACTTCGAACACACTTAGAACCGAAAGTTTTCGGAGCTAAACCTTCGAACACAAAAACTTCGAACACAACACACAAACAGACAACCTTCGAACAAAGAAGCGAAGTCTGTCAGAATAGACAAAACTTCGAACCCCACTTCGAAGCCTAACGAAGTGTGCACTTCGAACAGATAGATTCGGAGTATGCCAGTTCGAAGTATGCGATGATTCGATACAGGGAGAACTTCGAAGCTAGCAACTCAGACACAGAAACCGAAGTTTGAAGTCTGAGCGAAGCCTTTAACAAGGTTCGATCGGAGCTTCCCTCACGGAGTTGAGGGGCTTCGCACGGAACCGAGCTTCGCCAGACACACCAGGAAAAGGCAAAAAAGATTGTCAGCTTCGATCAAAAAGCTGGGCAATTGAAGGTGAAAAAGCTGCAGCCGAACACTGTAGCTACAGTAACGCAGTACTACTTGCAACAGCAAGAACTAGTACTACCACCGTGAAGAACACACCCAGCCGAAGAAGCTTCTCTTCAAGAATAAAATCAGCAGCCTGTAGGTAAGGCAATAACTCCCCAAACCGAACAAAATGCAAGCAATAAATTCACCAGGGACCAAAGCATTAAAGCATCCAAGAGATTTGAGTGAAAATAATGCAAGAACAGGGAGAGGAAGCCCCTGGCGGCGCACACAGGAGAGAGAAAACGGGAGACAAAGTGACCCAATAGGTGGATTTGATTTCAGCTCAAAAGGGTAGTCCAAACCCTAGGGATTGGGGTGCTATTTATAGGCAGCCCAACACTAGGAATATTCTACCAGCCCCTTAGGGTTTTTACAGACTCAAAAATACAGAAAAAGACTCTACTGCCCTTAGGAATTTTTACAGACACAACTGACTGACTGTGGGCCTAGAGTAACAGATGACATATCCTGAAGCTACTCTTCTGGACAGTCGGATACAGAATCAACGGTTGTCAGTTTTACGCCGAAACTGACAAAGCCTCCACCAGCTTTGCACCAGGTACCCGGATTGGGCCGGCCCGATTCCGCAGCTCTCTCAACCCGGCAATCACTCACCGCCCGTGTACCTGAGTCAATCCTGGTCAACAGCCCAGTGGGTCTTCTACTGCTTCTGGCCCATGCACCCGGATTGGGCCAGCCCGACTTCGCAGCCTCCTCTGCCCGACAGTCGCTCGCTGCCCGTGTACCTGAGTCACACGCGGCCCATGAAACAGCAGATCTCTTCTCTTCTTCAGTCCTTGTTGACTATCGTTGACAATGACTCATCACTTCTAGAGCCATGAGGCCCACGCTATTCAACATGGCTCCTCAACATCCTATCGCCAAGTAGAACAAATATTAGTGTAATTCATCACTATATCTTTATTAATGATAAAATGGGTTAGGACTGAATTACTATGCTTCTTGTGAAGTCGAAGCATGGTTCCTAAAACAATGTGGTTGTTACGATGAGCTTCTGTCCATTCAGATATGTGATTAGTGAGGGAGTCACCCCAAATTCCAACAACCATCATGTTCAAGCTAAAAAAGATCAAATGCTCATTAGCTTTCGATTTGCAAAAACAATATGATTGTGTTACGACAATATATAAGTGGTTGTATCTAACTTATGAATTACCTAGTGTCCATCAGTGTTATCTCCCTATATAGACCTCCAAGTCGTTCCAATTTCCCCCAATAGACAACAACTCCAGCTATGTCTGTGCAAATAATCATATCATACTATAAGTAAGACAACTATTTTTTTTGAAACTATGCATCGCCGATTCAATTTACGTACGTACCCACAAACGTTTTATTCGGACGAATCCATGCGTCATGAAACGTCAATAGATATTTTGGATAGGGAGGGAATTGGATTGGAAGAATGTATGGCTCAACTGTTGTATTTCTTCGAAGAGAACCTTCATAGGCATGGGCAATGCTCCGATAGTACAATGCCTCTTCAAGATTAGGTTGAAAATATAGACAATGAATAGTATAACATTGTCCTTCATTTAGGAGAATGTTAAACCTATGAACTTCCTCCCGCTCCCATGCAATGACTTCTATTTTAGCACCCTACGTATAATATTAGGGTTTAGAATAGTTCATATGTTCACTACTATGTAAAATTTAGTCCAACTTGTGTGCAACTTACAGTAATATCCATTAAAATAAATCGTTGTTTTTCTCCATGTTCATCAGGGAGAAACTTAACATCTACTCTGGCGACGGCACTCCATGGATAGTTTATGTGCTCGAACTCTATCTCGTCAAATTTCATAAACCTTAACAAAAAATGAAATTTAGAACATCTTTCATCGTTGTAGGAAAGTTGGTTTTAGTAATATAGGCTCACCTAGGTACCACCGCATTACGAGTTGGACGGTCGGCGTAAGTTCTCTTTCGCATGCCAACCATTTAATATATATAAGAAATTCAAATATATTATAATGTTTTATCTAGCGGAATTATTTGACAAATCAGATATAAACACATTATTTGACAAATAGAATAGAAACACATGCAAGAATAAAAATAGGGGAAAATATTCACAGAATAAAAAGGGGGAAATATTAAAGAAATAAACAGGATAATTCATCGAAAAATGCCAAAAATTCAAAAAATACAGAAACACAATTAAGAAATGTATAGAAAGATAATAATAAAAAATAAAATGCAATAATGAAGTAACCAACTTAAGTAACTATTAGGAAGTAAACAGAATAGTGGTATAACCAACTTAAGTAACCATTATGAAGTAAACAGAATAGTGGTACTGAACATGATGAAGTATACAAATGTTTCCAACATCTAATTTGATTTATCTTGATTATGGTAATTTTTCTTATTTTGAGGCAATATTCAATAAAATAGTAAATACGATTACAAAATCCTAGAAATTAGAGAATACTCATGGAAATTCTCAAAAATTTCAGAGTAGTGGTAATGAATATGATGAATTATACAATAATTATACAACATCTAAACTTGCTTTATCTTTTTTTTGGGAATTTTTATATGTTCAAGGGAATAATAAAATAGAAAATTAATTCTATTAAGTTCTAACAATTTACTCATAGAAATGCTCAAAACATTAAGAGTAATTGTACTGGACATGATGAATCATGTTAAAATTATCTACATCCCTAAACCTGTTTTATCTTAATTTTGGTGATTTTCTAATTTTTCAGGGAATAATTAAATAGGAAAAAGGCAATTTTAAATTCTGTAAAATGGAAAATACTAATAGAAATGCTGGAAAAATTAGGAGTAATTTTACTGAACATGATGAAATTTACAAAATTATTCTAGCATCAAACTTAATTTTATCTGATTTTTGGGCAATTTTCTTATTTTCCAGAGAATAAACAAAATAGTAAATCAATTCTTTAATTCTGGAAAATAAAAAACCAAATTTCGGCCCAAACAGTGTCACGGTCCGGCCCATAAACACCTTTCGGCAGGCTTTTTGAGTCCTGGGCCCAGGCCAGGCATTCGGCGCGCGCCCGCGCACGCAACCTGGGCCTGGGCCAGGATTTCCATTTCCCGCCTAGGCCGGATCGAGGCCTCTTAATCCTGGCCGTCGGATCAGATCCGACGGCCAGGCATCGTTGTCGGCCGTATAAAAATGCCGCGCCCGCACCCCCGAACCCTAATTCCATTTCCCCCCTCCCAGCCCGAGAGCGAGAGCGAGAGTGGAGCGGCGCGGTGGCGCGTGGCGGTGGAGCGGCGCGCGGTGGCGGCCACCGGCGGTCGGCCGCCGCCGGCTAGCTCGCCGGAGCACCGCGCTCACCCGAGGGTGAGCGGGGCTCCGTCGAGCTAGCCCGCGGCGGTCAAAGCCGAGCGACCCGAGAGGGTTCGCCGTCCTCTGGCGAGCAGCGGCACGGTCCCGGCTTCCGGCGAGCGGCGGAGGGCTCCCGGCCACCGGCGAGCGGCGGCGCCATGACCCGAGAGCCAAGGTGAGACCCCGGGCCCACTCTTAGTTTAGGGTTAGGGTTAGGGTGAAAACCCTAACCCTAACCTTCGGTTTTTTTCCCTTCGGTTTTTTTTCAGTTTGTTCATATGTACTGACTTCCTCTCTTCTCTTACCCAAGGCGGATCCGGCCCTGGTGAGCGGCGGCGCGACGACCCGACGGTGGAGAGGGCGAGCGGCGTCGAGCGTCGGTGACGCGGAGCGGGCGAGCGGCGGCGAGAGACAGTGAGCGACGTTAGGTTAGGGTCTGAGCAGAGGGAGGGAGCAGAGGGGAGAGATCAGTGAGGTAGAGCGGAGGGGAGAGGTCTGGGTTTTGTAGTGGGGTGCACGGTCCTGGTCCAGGCAGTTGCGCTGTGCTCGGACATGGTCCAGGCAGTTGCACATCCCAGGGAGGGGGGCGCGCGGTTGAGGCGGACCAGGGAGGGGGTGCGCGGTCGAGGCGGAGAGGTCGCGCTGCGCGCGATGCGCGGGGAGGGGGGCGCGCAGTCGAGGCGGACCGGGGAGGGGCGCTGGGAGCGCAACTGCCTGGACCGTGGAGGAGACGCGCGGTCGAGGCGGACCGGGGAGGGGCGCGTGGTCGCGCTGCGCGCGATGCGCGGGGAGGGGGCGCGCGGCCGAGGCAGACGGACGAGTAAGTCGTCTCTTTTATATAGTTAAGATTAGATCCCCATCCTTGTGTGCAAACCCAAGCCATGCTTATTGAGCCTTAACTCCTTGTCACTCTACTATAAAATTATTAGCTAGTGCCCAATGTACCGGCACAACTGCTATAGGATAAAAAGAATGAGTCATAGATAACTGGATTCTGATATATGAATTTCCCCGTTATTCTCGTCTCTGGACTCTGTTGGAGTTGGCTAGGTTATAAGTATGGTGGGTTCCGGGTGCAAGCTCGGGCATTGGTTTGTCGCACCCGGGGCACTATAAGGACCGGTCTGCGGGATCTGTTGCAAAGCACTTCCGTACCAACCACAAGTCTAATGGGTAAGTCCTAACTGGAAGTATGGAATACCCCGACTCGATGCACCATAGTGGAGGGGGCAAGGGGCAAGCCTGCGGTCGACATGTACCGACGAGGCTCAAGAGGGGGTATGGTGGGGCTCCGACGCGTCGGGACACCATATGAAACCTATAAGAGGGTGCTGTTGAGTCGAGAAGGACCATATGGAAGGTTTTGGCACGAGTTCCCGTGAAATGGGTCATCTCGTTACACTTTGGTGTAGGTGATGAGTGCGTGCCTTGTGGGTACAGTGGTACATCTCTGATCAGAGTAATTAATCTTTTCGAAAAGCCGAGCCCACGGTCAAGGGCGGGTTGTGTGACTACTCGCAGTTAGTTTACAACTGTTTGCATGGTTGAGTTATTCATGGCATGTAAGGACTGTTGAGCGAGGTGGGGCTGACTGTACCCCTCGAGTTAGAAGATGATGATGCATACACATGTTTACGTTTCAGTACTAATAAATTGTTCACATTAAATTGATTTACAAATTACTCGCTTCCGCAAAATTAGCCACTATCTCCCTTGTCATTACCTTGCATTATATTTGCATTCGGTGGCTTGCTGAGTACCCCTGTACTCACCCCGTTGACTTACACCCTCAGAGCCCGTCTACTACGAGGAGGATGCAGGTCTGGAGTAGCGACCCAGTCAAGGCGAGACTGGAAGGAGGCGATCATCTAGGACCCTTATTTTATTAGTTTCTCTTCACCTTTATTCACTTTTGTATTAACGCGGTCTACGAACCGTGAATGATTGCCCGTATTGTACGAGGTCGCATGATGAACGTCTTGTTTTATTGATTTTCTATGGAATTTCAATAAAGTCCTGATTTATTAAATCGGGGCGCGACAAATAGCTAGCTACGGCAACATATTCAGCCATGGTTGTAGATTGTGCAACACTAGACTATTTGTGAGAAGACCAGCAAACCAGCGAAGTACCTAGAAAATGACAAGTACCAGAGGTACTTTTCCTATCAATTATAAACCTAGCAAAATCTGCATCTAAAAACCACGAAGGCACGAAGAAGAAGATGCAGAATACCAAATGCCAAATTCGAGGGTATGTTTGAGATACCTAAGTATGTGCTTTACCGCTTGGCGGTGCGAAGCCCTTGGCGAAGCCTGAAAACGAGCGCACAAACACACGATGAAGTGTGTGTCCGGCCTCATAGCAGTCAAGTAGAGGAGGGAGCCGATCATGCTTCGAAACTCCTTATGATCTACGGCTTTTCCATCCTCATTAGGATCCAATGCTACCGAAGTAGCCATCGGAGAGGCAAGGGGATTCACATCAACCATGTCAAACTTCTTGAACAGGTCTTTGGTGTACTTCGTCTGATGAACGATGGTACCTTGTTTGCTTTTCTTGATTTGCAAACCAAGGAAAAACGTGAGTTCACCCATCATGGACATCTCGAACTCTCTGCTCATAGTATCTACAAACTCAGCAACCAAACCATGAGAGGAGCCACATAAGATGATTTCGTCAACATAAATCTGGACCAGGAGGAAATCTTTGCCATGTTTGAGAGTAAAAATGGTTTTATCTAATGAACCCATTAAATACCCTTGCTCAAGTAGAAAAGACTTAAGTCTATCATACCATCCCCGAGGGGCATGCTTGAGTCCATAAAGAGATTTACGAAGTTTAAAGACTCTATTGGGGTATTTCGGGTTTTCAAAACCAGGGGGTTGTTTTACAAAAACATCTTCATCTATGAAGCCATTAAGAAAAGCACTTTTGTCATCCATATGATAAAGTTTGAAACCACGAGATGCAGCAAATGAAAGCATAATCCTAATGGGCTCTAGACGAATAACAGGTGCAAAAGTTTCAGCAAAATCAATCCCTTCAATTTGTGAAAAACCCTGAGCTACAAGTCTAGCTTTGTTTCTAACCACAGATCCATCCTCTTGTTGCTTGTTTTTGAAAATCTATTTTGTTCCAATAAAATGAACATTAGGAGGGGGATCTACACACTAGTGGATTTTCACCCTAGTACAATGGTGGCACAACATTGCAATAAGGGCTGAACGGTTGCAATATGTCTCATTTGCAACCAAATCACATTCATTGGCAGGTGTGGCAAGTATTGGCATGGTCTAAAGTTATCACAACTGTTTTATAATACCGTTGCATAATATGTTTGTTGCCATGAGATATGCCATTGCAATAGATTATTACTACAATAACAAACATCATTGCAACAGATGCTATGAATGTTAAGGGGTGGATCAACAAGAGTCCAGACTTGGTTTCTCTCAAAATTTTTAAGTTCTTCATGCATGGAATTGATCGAACTAGAATCAAATAAAGCATGACTCACATCTAAGGGCTCAAAAGAAGCAACAAATGCAGCATCAATGAAATTAGCATGAGAACATGTTACCCTTTGATCAAGTTCACCAATGATCTATTCAGGAGGATGTATCCTTTGAATGTGGTGTGGAGCCTCACGGTGGGATGCAGCCTCCCCCTCAACTTGTGTCGGGGAGTGGTCAAAGATGACCGATGTTGAGGTAGTAGCTTCGGGACCTCTTGCCGAAGTGGTCGAAGCGTGGTCGGTTTCGGGGGTCAATATCGAGGGTAGTAGGGGATCATCCTCAAACTCTCCAGGATCTTCGTCGTCAAAGATAGTTTGTTCCATATCATGTTCACTTGCCTGTTCAAAAGAAGAGCTAACACAGGGGGTTGATTCATCAAAAGTCACATCACATGACTCGATGACAGTGTTAGTTTCCAAATTGAAAACACGATAAGAATGACCATGGGTAGTGTAACCCAAAAAGATCCCGTCAGAGGAACGCGACTCAAATTTGTCCAAATTTCAATGTTTTAGGATAAAACATCGACAGCAAAATACTCAAAGATGAGTAACTTTGGGTTGTGTCCCAAAACGCAGCTCATAAGAAGTCAAGTTCAAAATTGACCGCAAGAAAATTCGGTTTGAGATGTAACAAGCGGTGTTGATGGCCTCTGCCCAAAACTTTCTAGGAGTCCTGTGCTCATCTACAATCGTCCTAGCCATCTCAACCAAGGTGCGATTCTTTCTCTCAACAACACTATTTTGTTGAAGAACATGCGGAGCAGAAAATTGATTTTCTATGCCATGCTCCATGCAAAAATCAACAAAGAGACTGTTCTTGAACACGATACCATTATCACTTCGAATGAATTTCAAAGCACTAGGGAGTTCAAAGAATAGTCTCAAGGCTAAGCTCCGAAAGTGTGAAAACACTTCATCCTTTCTTGCTAAAAAGAATACCCAAGAGTAGCGAGAGAAATCATCGACAATGAACATTTAGCATCATCAATCTTAGCCTTAAGCATGGCATAATCAGTCGAAATAGATTCTAGCCTAAGTCTAAGGTCTATTCTTTCTTTAGTGGACTGAACAAGTAATCTATCATGACCAAGAATTACATTATTCAGTTCATGTACCTTAATGGAAAGCTGGTCATAGGATAGTGGTAACTCGGATGAGTCAAGCTCATCGCTGCTGTGAATGTTGTCGGCCATGAAGCAAAGACCGGTGAAATCGCTTGCCTTCTTCTCCTTCTTTTCCTCATTCCTTGTAGACTCCTCCTCCTCAGAGCTGGACTCCATAGTCGACGAAGTGTCAATGTCACTTAGAGCTACAACAAAGGCTCTGGAAGCGGCCTTGGCTACCCTCTTAGCCACTTTGCCGCGCTTACCCTTAGAGAAGGGTTTCCTCTCTTTCTTGTGGTGTTTGGGGCGCTCACTCTCTTCTCTCCTCTTAAGCTTAGGACAGTTAGCCTTGATGTGAGAAGTGTCACCACACTCAAAACACCAACTAAAGCCACTTCTCCACTGATCCCATCTCTCATTGTAAAAATAGGTGAACCTCCTCGTAACGAGAGAAGCTCTTCATCCTCCAAAGTATCCACCTGCTCTTTAGTAACAGAGACCAGGGAGGACAAAGCAAAACTGCCTACAAGAACACAAGTACCAGATGTGCTTGGTTCTGCTGAGGTGCCATGGCTAGAGCTAGAAACTAGTGCCAAGGGAGGAGGCAAACAATTTCTATGCCCTGCAAGAGATGCCTTAGCAATCTCTGTGTACTTTGGCTTGCTGAAGAGTTCATCACATGTCAAGGTGTCATATCCTGTGGACTCCTCAATGCTGGATATCTTCACTTCTTATATGCTACGATCAAGAGCATATAGAAGCTTGATAGGCCTATCATGGTCATTGTAAGGAAGCGTCCCAGTGGACCTCAAGTTAATCACTATCGCATCAAAGCGCGAAAACATGGCATCTATAGATTCGCTAGGGCCTTGCACAAACATTTGATACTATTGATTCTATGTGCTCTAGCGCCTAGCCTTGATCTGTGTAGAGCCCTCATGAAAAACAGTGAGTGTATAGTAGTCCAAAATGCCCTACTTGTTCTAAGGTGTTGTACCCTATCAAACTCACTTCTGCTCAAGCCAATGAACAATATATTTCTATCTTTGGAGTTATAATTATATTGATCCTTTTTGTCTAAGTAGTGTGAGTCTCAGGGATGGATTATTGTGAATCCACAATCTCCCATATTGCATTTCCTTGGCATATCAAGTAAGCCTCCATGCGCACCTTCCAGTATCCAAAATCAGTTCCATCGAATAGAGGTATTTTACTAACTATGTCCATGTCACCAAAAGATCACAAAACTAGTTAAGGTCAACTGGAGATCTGAACCTGGCTCTGATCCCAATTTTCGGACTGAAACAGGCTAGAGGGGGGTGAATGGGAGCTTTTAAAATTTCTTTTCTATTAAACAAACTTCAGACACACCCTTCGAAGTGTCTGGTTCAGAGGTATCGAACACATTGCTAACATAGGATTCGCACGGGGTAAAAAGTTTGAAGTCAGAAGACTTCGCTACCACTCTGAAACCCCAAGACACTGAATTCAGCAAATTTTGTGTTGGCTCTGCACACAGAGGTGCCTACAAGCAGGCTTCGCACAAGAGAACTTAGCACGACTGTGTTTCTCTCAAAGTGCTCCAATCAGATGCTCCGCACAAGTAATTGTGGACACAATTATGTTCCCCCACACTTGGGTCAAATCGATGATCCAAAAGTGTGTGGATACTTAGGGACAATCCTAAGCGTAACACAACACCTACGTTGTGTTCCAACTACCCTTAGCCATGGTAAGCGGGTGGTGTCGCCAGGTAATCAGATCACACAGAAATAATACAATTAGCCGAAAGAAATGTATTAAACAGAACAAGTCAGAAACTAGATGGAGCCTGACTGATTCGAAGTATGGTGCGAAGGGTGTTGATGAAGTGTACCTTCGGCGTCTGATGCGAAGTGTCCCACCGAAGGGTGCCTTCGGCGTTCGGACTGATCTGACCAGAGATAAACTCCGAACCGATGTAGACGTGACAATCCCCTCTGAATAGCGGGGTTCGGCGTAAAGTCTCTGATACAGTGAGGTATAGGTAAATGACTTAGGTGCAACGCGCGAGCGCGACTTCATCTGGAGCAAAGTATGGGCGTGGAGAAGCATGTTGTGGTGAAGTCTGTCGGCGAAGCGTGTTGCGTGCAAGACTTGGCCAAACCGACAATAGCTTGACGGTCCGGTACGGGTGGTCGAAGCAGCAGTCTCACCGAAGGGTGTTCTGGCAACCTCCAAAACCAATCTCTCAACTTTGGACACCTCCCACGAAGTACCTCCAAACGTGGAAACCTACAACAGAGTAGATTCGAAGTACCAATTCGACCTTAGGACCGAATTCTTCTAAGTGTTGCACTAGTGGCGAAGGTAGCAATCTGTTACGCAGATTAGCGGATACTTCACAGACGAAGTAACAAGGCGATAGCAATCTGTTACGTAGATTAACGCATACTTCATAGACGAAGTAACAAGGCGATAGCAATCTATTACATAGATTAATGGATACTTCACAAGCGAAATAACAAGGCTTACCACTATTCCGAAGTGGCCATCGGAGGGCTTCCAGGCAAGCCCATGAAGATTACAAAAAAGTAAAGATAAACTAAAATACAATTCAAAGCTAGGGCTTTGTGGTTGATTTGTGTTGGGGCGGTTCTGAACCGGCCTCACACCTATATTTATAGGGGCTAGAATTCTAATCTCTAAGCCTAATCTGGTGGAATTCTATTTGATCACGTGTAAAAGACTTAGTCAAAAATCGAACTCAATCTCTAACTCTTGCCTGATGTGGGACTTCAACCAGGCCCGCCGAAGCCTGCTCCTCGGGCCAAAGCTTCAGTGGAGTGGGCCTCCGAATGTCTTCGGGCCGAAGGCTGTGGGCTGGCTAGAAGCTTCCGAAGCCCGTAGCCTACTGGTCCTTCGTCCCTGTAGGGCTTCGGCCTAACACAAGATATGTGCATTTTTGGCCCAAATTACCAAAATGGATATTTTGACAATCTTAAAAATTAATGCCATTTTTTGCTATCAACAGTAACAAATACATAGGCATCACACTGAATGGTCCAAAACGGACAACAAACATGTATAACTAGGAAGACTTCAGCAAGCTCAAAAATGGCAGCTACACTGTGACACCCCAAATTTTCAGAGAAATAAAAATACCATTTAATATATTTCTCTGGAATTAATTAAATTAGAAATACCTTTAATGCCCTTCTTAGCTTGTTTGAACTAGAACCTAGGTGAAATGTCCAAACCAGATATATTTTTACAAATTTTTATCACCCTTGGAAGTAGCCCAAATATTTTAAACTAATTTCTGCATTTATTTTTATTCAGAAAAGAATTGAAACAGTATCGGGCCATTTTCCCCATTCCTCCCTTCACCGGATGGCCCATCCCACTCCCCTCCCCGCGCCCATTCTGACAGGCGGACCCCACCCATCAGCGGGCCCTCTCCTACCTTGCGCGTGCCCGACACCTCAGCCCCACCTGTCAGTCGCGTCCCATTGCCTCGCCCTAGCCCCGTGCCGGCTAACCATCTTGGCCCACCTATCGGACCCGTCATCCACCTCGCGCCAACCCCCCTAACTTCACAGGCCCTCGATCTCGCCTCGGATCTGCCCCTATCAGCCCCCCTCGCGTTAATTCGCTAACGCCATTAACACCCCCATGACGCGGTGGCCGTTTCTCCCCATTAACCCACGCGCAATCACCCCTATCGCTCGCATGCATGGTAAGAGCTCGCCGGTGTTGCTCTCGGCCTCCCCCCGCTTGCGCCCCCTCTGCCCTGCTAGTGCCTCTATTTAAACCCCACACCTCTGCCGCATCCAGCACGCACGTTCATTCGCGCTTAGACTGAACAGAACGCCCGAGGCGCTCCCTCAAACGTCACTCTGCCACCTTCGCTCCAGCCACTGCTCGCCATCACCGGAGTCCCCCTCCGTCCTCGACAACCGCACCTCCATGACCGCCGACATCTCCCCAACCACGGCCACCTCTCCGTCGCTAATGAACCCCGCCGGAACGCCATCGCCGACGAGCAACCCGAACCCCTCCGCCGTCTACCCTCATCGCCGGCCATGCTCCGACGACCTCTCGCCTCGCCTAAGGTACCCTCCTGATCCCCGTAGTCCCCTCCGTCCATTTCAGCCTCTAGATCTGGCCGTCACCGCTCGCCGTGGCCCCTGGCCCGCTCGCCGTTGCTGGAGAAGACGACCGGCGTGGTAAAATACCCGTGCCGTGTCGGATTCATCCCCGACCGCGCGATCGTGATCCGACGACCGAGATTAAATCGATCCTTCGGTTTAATCCACGCCGTTAGATCTGAGTGAATCGGTACGGTGCGATCTCGTGCGTCCGTTAGTTTTTAAAACCCTCGATGAATCTGGGTCGTCCATCGCGTAACGGTTCGGTGTTTTAATCCTGGTCGTCCGCGATGACTTAGCGCCACCGCCTCGCCCGTGCCTCCCGATCGCGATCCAACGGTGGATCTGGATCCAGCGCACGCGCACAGTGCGTGGGTTCACGGTGAACCTGGTTGACCGTGGACCGACGCTTGTATTTGGATTTAAATTAATTTCCAGAAATAGTTTTAAACTTATAAAATTCATATGTGGCGCATTTTAACTCCAAAAATTATAATTTCAATTCCAGAAAAATTATAATTTTATTCTCTACATGTTAATGCAATAAAAACAGTAGCTTTATATTGAGTATTTCATTTTTGCTTAATAATATGTTCAAATGCACTTTAGGGTAAATTACAAATTGATTCATTTCAATTTCAAAAAATTTTATCTTTTATCCTTTTCATGTTAATATAATAAAACCACTAGGTTTATTCTGAACCTTTTTATTTTAAATCAATTGGAAGTTTAAAATACATTAGTTAACATTTTTTTTATTTTCTTTCTTTGAGATCTCTAACTCCATCAAGAGCCCATATTAAAAATTCATATAATGATTTCTAGAAACTTAATAACTTATTTTTCTTAATGTAAACCTAATCAAAACCCATATGCTTATTGTGTGATTTTGGAATGTTTATTGAATGTTATCTTTATTACTTTTGTCAAAAAGACTACGACGCCACCGAGGAGCCGGAATACTTTCCCGAAGTTCCTCCCTCTCCATTCGCTGAACAAGGCAAGTCACCAAACCAATCTTTTGAGCATGTTGAACCCATGTTTTATTAAACTATCGCTAAAACACATAGGATATACATGCATTAGTCAAATGAAACCCTTACAATATATTTATTAGGATCCCCCGACCTTGATGTGCGACCCAAGCCATGCTATCTAGCCTAAACTCCTTGTCACCATATGATTAATATTATTAGCTAGTGTCCAATGTATTGACACGATTGCTAAAGGGTTAAAAATGAGTCGTAGCAACTTGGTCCTACTATATGATCCCCGTTATCCTTATCTTTGGAATTCTGTTGGTGATAGAGTTTTGGTTGTGAGTGTATGCATGGTGGGTTCCGGGTGCAAGCTAGGGCAATGGTCGGTAGCACCCGGGGCACTATAAGGACCGGTCTGAGGGATCCATTACAATACACTTCCGTACTAACCACAAGTCTAATGGGTAAGTCCTAACTAAGGTATGGAGTGTTCCAAACCGAGGCCACCATTTGGAGATGGGTCAAGCTGCACCTGCGGGTGGCTTGTACTGACGTGGCGCAAAAGAGCGTGCGACGTTAGCCGGGATGTGGCCCGGCGCGCCGGCGAAACATAGAGCGGGTGGTTATCGCTTTGAGCATTTCATGCTGAGGTTTTGGCACGAGTTCCCGTGGTATGGGTCATCTCGTTACACTTTGGTGTTTGGGATGAGTGCGTGCCTTGTGGGTATAGTAGTACACCTCTGATCAGAGTCATAAATCTTTTCGAAAAGCCGATCCCACGGTCAAGGGCGGGTTGCCTGACATCCCACAGATAGTTTACTTTTAAATGAACGTGCATGATGATTTGACATGTAAGGACTGTTGAGCAAGGGTGGGCTGACTGTACCCCTCGAGTTAGAAGATGATGCATATACATGTTTACGTTTCTGTATTAATAACTAGATCACATTAACTACTTTACAAATGTGCTTTCCCGCAAAATTAGTCATTATCCTTCCTTTGTTATTACCTTGCATTACTATTGCATTTGCGGTGGCTTGTTGAGTACTTTTATTACTCATACTCGTTGGACACACCATTCAGAGGATGCCTACTACGAGGATGGTCTGGAGTAGTGACCCAGTCAAGAAGAAGATCCTGAAGAGGGCGTTCGTCATGCTTTTAATTACTTATTTTTAATTTTACTCTTTTGTAATAATGTGGTCTGCCTACCACGGATGATTTCTCGTATGTACGTGTTGCATGATGAAGCTCTTGTATTATTTTTTTCTTTGGAAATTCAATAATGTTCTGATTTGTTAAATTGGGGCGTCACAAGATGGTATCAGAGCCGACTTGACTGTAGGAAGCCAAACGGACCAGCCTAGCTATTAGCTGCAGAAAACTATTTCTCAAAAACCTACTTTATAACTTCGTTCCTCTCCTGACTTTCCTTCAACTATTTTTTTTGTAGATGCTGGTCTACCAAGTGCACAACTTCTGCCGCCACTTCGAGGGCTTCGTCGGGGAGCTCCACATGATGGTCACTGTTGGGGGAAAATACTTCATCCTCAGAGCCATTGCTGCGACAAGACAGTCAGAAGGTTTAATCAAAGGCTTTTAATGTCTAAACTTCGAGGACGCTTTGGATAGGATTCGAAGCATGAAGGTGAACGCTAGTTCGAAGTATGTTGGGGGAAAATATCTCATCTTCGGGGTTATTGCCGAAGCAGCATAAAGGCAGACAGCGAGTTCGAAGGTTCCCAGAAGATCATCTTCGAAGATACCCGGAACCAAGTTCGAAGTACGAAGATAGGCATTGGTTCGGAGTATATCTTCGAACTAAGGCTTTTCAAGATCTTTTCTGCCAGCTAAGATGGAAGACTTATCTTTTTTCTCATTAGATTAGTCTTTTACCATTTTAGCCCTATTAAGGGAACCGAATAGTTTCCACTATGTCGGCTGTAATAGAGGGGTAAATAGGTCTTTTCCTTAATGTTTGGGCCTATAAATACCCCCCATTTCACCCTGTAATAGGGACCGAATACAAGTTATTCAATACACACATTCGAACTATTCTAAGTTATTATCCTTTCGGAGGCTTAGAACAGTTCTCTTCGCAAACACTTCGTTTGTTAGTTTCTCTTCTACAGAAACCTGTTAGCGTAATCTTTTACGCCAACAGTTGGCGCCGTCCGTGGGGAACCTAGTCCGAAAAACTTCGTTCTCTACCAACTTCTTACATCATGCCTCCTAAGCGGAGCGCACCCCGCAATCCCACTCGGAGGTCCTCTCGGATCTCCGGAGAAATACCCTTCGACACAGTTGAAGTCGGAGGTCCTTCGACATTCCCTCCACAAACTCCGGAAGGGGCTTCCATCCCTCGAACATACAAAGCTTCTCCGCCAACCCCTTCCATGCTCCGACCACCCGGAGTCCCTTCTCCACCCTCCATCCCGATTCGAACTGATCCTATCAGTTCTCAAGACCCGGAAGATCCTTCCGGAGGAAATGAAAATAATCTTGGAGATATGGCCAGTCAAATGGCCAACCTTCAAGCTGAAGTGGCAAGGTGGCGACAGGAAGCTGCGAGCAGGCTTCGCTCTCAAGCCACCCCAACCATCCCAGAAGTACCCGAAGGCGACGATCTTGATTATCCCGAAGCCCTGGAGAACGCCTCTTACGACAATGAATCTCCGTTGCATCCTGAGCTGCAGAAGGTTCGCTTTGATCCAAAGTTTAAAACTTCGAAGCTCTGTAAGTATGCCAGAGATGAAGATTCCGGAGAGTTCGTTCGTTCTTATGCCCAAGCGATTGAGGCTAGCGGTGGAGTTAGAGACACTATGGCGAAGTGCTTCCCTTTAGCCCTTCAAGGAGTGGCTTTGAGATGGTTCTGGTCTTTGAAGCCAGGATCAATCAATTCATGGTCGCAGTTGAAGAGGAAGTTTATAAGCAACTTTCAGGGCACCTTCGTGCCTCCTATGTCAACAGGAAGCCTTTTCCAGGTGAAACAGCTCCCCGGAGAAACATTGAGGCAGTACTTTAAGCGCTTCGCTCATACGAAGTCGCAAATTCGGGGGCTGTCCACATCTTCAGTGGTTGATGCGGCTCGAGAAGGCGTCAGTCATCAAGGCCTTCTGGATAAACTGCATCGGAAGAGCATCTCCTCAGTCTCTCAGTTGATGTCATACTTCGAGGAGTATGCGAGGTCAGAAGAGGGTTGGCTTCGGAGGACTGCTGCTACTTCGTCCATATTGCAAGAAGTCAAAGTAGAAGTGAAAACTTCGGCACAGCCGCAGGAACCAGTCTTCGAAGTGGAACATGATCGGAGAAGAGGGCAAAAGCACCCTCGTTCTGAAGTTATGAATATTGCACCCCCACAGAAGTTTGTACCAAGAGCTCCACAGTCTACGGGGAACAAGGCCAGCGGCTGGAGGCCGCCAGGGAAAACGGCTAGCAAGGGCCAGACCCTTTTCTGCTGCATTCATGGAGAAAATCGAAGCCATGCAACTAACACTTGCAAGGCTATCCTTACCCTAAGGGGAGAGTACTTAGAGAGAAATTCGGGTCGAGGCAGTACCGACCGAAGTCCGGCAGCAACGCGCCCAGAGCCGGTCCAGGCTGTGGCGCGGATAGAAAATTTTGATGCTGCAAGGCACCCTTCGGTGGCCAATGTTATGCCATCTCCGAAGCAAGAGGAAGGGCAAGATAGAGGAAAAAGAGTAGTTCTCCCTATCTCCGGAGGAGGTACCCTCGGAAGCATGTCCAAGAGACAGCGAAGAGAGTACGTTCGGGAAGTAGGTCATATTGGGACTTCGTCATCTGCAGCTGCAATGCCGGAGTGGTCTCACGTTCCGATATCTTTCTCTGCGGAGGATGCAGCTGGTATTAAGTTCCCGCACGCAGATCCATTGGTTATCACTGCTGATATTGCAGGGACTGAAGTCCGAAGGGTGCTAATTGACGGAGGTAGTTCGGCAGATATCATTTTTGTTCAAGCCTTCGATCAGTTATGCATTTCCAGGAAGCATCTCCTTCCAGCGGCTCGTCCTCTGCAAGGCTTCGCAGGACCTCCGGTTGATGCACTTGGCCAGATAGGCCTGGAAGTTACCTTCAAAGAAGGTTTATTAGCCTGGACTGAAGAAGTTATCTTTGATGTGATAGATGCCCCGTATGCTTATAACGTCATCTTCGGACGGGGCATGTTGAACCAGTTCGGAGCTGTGGCGCATCACAATTACTTGTGCATGAAGATGCCCACACAAGCAGGAGTCCTTACGATCTTCGGAGATCAAGCCATTGCTCGGAAGGCGGAATATGGTCATGGTCCCCCTCTTGATCCGAGGCAAGTAAACAGTGTGCAGGATAATGAAGAAATTTTTTCAGCCTCCTCCGAAGCTTCGAAGAAGTCCTTTCCGAGACCAAGTCCCGAAGGAGAGATTGCAACGAAGGTCATTGTTAAAGATGGTAAAGAATACACTTTTCAATTTGGTAAAGATTTACCTCCTGAAGTTGCGACCTCCTTGGAAAAGGTAGTGGAAGAAAATTTGGATGTCTTCGCTTGGTCTGACGAAGATATCACCGGAGTCGATCGGGATATCATTGAACACAGTTTACTTGTAAACCCGAAGGCCCGGCCTGTTCGACAAGGACTCCGGAAGATGTCCGCAGAGAGAGCTGCTCTAGCTAAGGACGAAGTTGAAAAACTGTTAAAGGCTGGGATTATCAGAGAAGTGGCTCACATAGAATGGTTAGCCAACCCAGTCTTCGTCAGAAAGAAGTCCTCCGGCAAGTGGCGCATGTGCATTGATTTCACATCTTTGAATAAAGCATGCCCACGTGACCCCTACCCCATGCCCCGAATTGATCAACTGGTTGACTCCACCGTAGGTTCGGAGTTACTAAGCTTCCTCGACGCGTATTCTGGTTATCATCAAATATGGTTGAAGCGCGAATATGAAATCAAGACAAGCTTCGTAACTCCTTCGGGAGTCTTCTGCTATGTAAGAATGCCCTTCGGTCTAAGAAACGCCGGGGCTACTTTTTCGAGATTAGTTGCTAAGGCTCTAGGTCATCAACTAGGTCGCAATGTGGAGGCCTATATGGATGATATTGTAATAAAGAGTGCTTTAAAGCACCAACATAGCCTAGACTTAGCAGAAACATTCAATAGCCTTCGGGCATGTGGGATCCGTCTTAACCCCAAAAAATGTATATTCGGAGCTAAGGCAGGAAAATTGTTAGGGTATTTAGTTTCAAGCAGGGGAATTGAAGCTAGCCCTACTCAAATAACTTCACTGCAGAAGATGACTCCTCCGGAGAATTTAAAGCAAGTACAAAAGCTGACTGGGCGTTTGGCTGCACTTAGCAGGTTTTTATGAAGGTCTGCGGAGAGGAGCTTGCCGATATTCAAAGCTTTGAAAGGGTCCGAAGATTTTGCATGGACACCGGAGTGTCAGAGAAGCTTCGAAGATATTAAAGATTATCTCAGTAATCTTGCTACACTCACGGTGCCTACTGCGGACGAAACCGTACTCCTGTACCTTGCAGCTACAGGTTCAGCTGTCAGCGCAGTCCTTGTCAGAGAAGTGGATTTCAATGGGAAGTTGGTCCAAAATCCTATCTATTTTGTATCCGAAGCATTGTCAGGAGCGAAGACAAGATACTCCGAACTTGAGAAGTTCGTTTATGCTCTGATAATGGCTTCGAGGAAGCTAAGACATTATTTTTTGGCTCACAATGTAATTGTACCAACTTCGTATCCCTTAGGAGATATGCTCCGAAGCAAAGATTCCACTGGAAGGATTGGGAAGTGGGCAGTCGAGCTAGCACCCTTCGGCATATCTTTCTTGGCAAGGACAGCTATCAAATCCCAAGTCCTAGCAGACTTCGTAGCAGAGTGGACTCCACCTGCAAATTTGACTCCGGAGAAATCAAGTGACGGAGTTTGGACTGTTTACTCTAATGGGAATTTCCAAGCATCCGAAGCAGGCATTGGGGCAATGTTGATTTCACCGTCAGGGCAAAAAGCAATGTACTCCGCAAGACTCAACTTTAAGTCTACCAATAATATAGCGGAGTACGAAGGGATTTTATTGGGACTCCGGAAAGCATGTGCTCTAGGGGCTACAAGAATAATTATAAAGACAAATTCTCAGATAGTAGCAGGGCACGTAGACAAAAGTTTTCAAGTTCGGCATCCACAGCTTGCAAAATACTTAGAAGAAATCCGCAAAATCGAAGCACACTTCAAGGGTATTTCCATTCGGAGTATACCAAGAGCGGAAAACGTGCAAGCGGACATTTTAGCGAAGGCTGCAGCCGGAGCTGTGGATGTGCCTGAAGAAGCTTTCTATGAGGAGCTCAATATACCTTCGGTGCCACAAATTGCCTCTGCAGAGATTCTTTGCATTCCTAGTGCAGATTGGAAAGATTCGATCATGGAACTCTTGCAAGGAGGAACAAATTTGCCCGAAGAGCCCCAGTTGTCAAGATTAAAACTCAGGGCCAGAAACTATCAGTTAATCAACGGTATATTATACAAGGCCGGAGTATGTTCCCCTCTACTCCGATGTATATCTCAAGCCGAAGGCCAAGAAATTCTTCGAGAAATTCACGAAGGCCTTTGTGGAAGCCATTTAGCCCCTAGAGCTCTGGCATGAAAAACACTTCGCCAGGGGCTTTATTGGCCCACAATAACAGCTGATGCGGAGAGCTTGGTCCGCACTTGTCAAGGTTGCCAGTGGATGGGTCGACGAAGTCATCGCCCACCAACAGCTCTTCAAGTCATTGCTCCGGTATGGCCTATGGCCAGATGGGGTATGGATTTAATTGGTCCCTTTCCGTTAGCAAAGGGAAATCTGAAGTTCGCAGTGGTAGCTATTGAGTATTTTTCTAAGTGGGTAGAAGCAGAACCCTTAACAGCTATCACTTCGAACAATGTACAGAAATTCTTCTGGAAGAACATTATTTGCCGGTTCGGAGTGCCTAGATACCTCACAGTTGATAATGGAACACAGTTCGACGCAGAACCCTTCAGGAAGTTTTGCGAAGACCTAGGCATTCAGCTATGTTTTGCTGCAGTAAGGCATCCTTAGTCGAATGGAGCCGTAGAGCGAGCCAATGGAAATATTTTATCAGGGCTAAATCGAAGAATAGTAGGATTAGCAAAAGGACTATGGACCGAAGAACTTCCGAAGATTCTATGGTCCATTCGGACTACGCAAACATGGTCCACAGGTTTTACTCCGTTCAGACTACTATTCGGAGATGAAGCTATGACTCCAACAGAGCTCAAAGGGGGATCATTTCGCAGCACCGAACCGGACATTGAAGAAGAAAGACAAGCTTCGTTAGATTTGTCAGAAGAAACAAGACTTCGGGGTGTAGCTAATTTATCAAAGTATCATCAGTAGACGAAGACTTGGTATGACCCGAAGGTTAAGCTCAATGAGTTAAGGCCGGGTCATCTTGTTCTACAAAGCATTATAGCACCAGGGAAGTTAGGCAATAAATGGGAAGGTCCATACCTAATTGTCCGCTCAGGGCGCCCTGGTTCATTTAAACTAGCTAATTTAGAAGGTGAAGAGTTAGCACATACTTGGCATGCGGAGCACCTAAAGCGATACTTCGCATAAGGGCTCCTTGTAATTCGCTTGTAATCATCTTCTAAATTAATAAAGCATATGACCCTGATAGTTGCCTTCCCCTCATAGACTTCCAGCTTCCGAGTGGACGCACTGGAACCGCGGGGTCGACCGAGAGGGAAGTGTCATTAAGCTGGGTTGTATTTTCGGACTTCGAACCCATAAAGTTCGAAGCCTCCGACGTGGGGGCTGACATAATCCGGAGCCCAGGCCACTGGCTTGTAGGCATCCGTAAAAGAGCCCAAAACCACACCCTACGGAGTCCAAGCCATTGGCTGGTAGACTTCCGTAAAAAGAGCCGAAGGTGGCCAAAACCTACGGAGTCCAAGCTGCAGCTTGTAGACTTCCGTAAAAAGAGCCGAAGGTGGCCAAAATCTCCGAAGTCCAAGCCATTGGCTGGTAGACTTCTGCAAAAAGAACCGAAGGTGGCCAAATTATACGGAGTCCAAGCCATTGGCTGGAAGACATCCGTAAAAAGAGTCCAAAGAGACCATTGCAAACTCCGAACCATTGGTTCGTCAGAGATCGCAAAGACAAGCCGAAGGTGGCTAAAGCAAAACAGCATTTGAGCCATGAGCTTCGAATGTCTGTTAACATAGTCCAAAGTGACAAATTTTTTAAGACACTAAAGTGTCCTGAAAGTTATCTCAACTGATTTCTTTCATAAAACAAAGGTACTAAGTTACCATTCTTCTGACTACAAATAGTCGAAGACATTTCATAAGATTTTAAATGACAGAGGGGCTCTGAACCCCCAAAAAATTGTACTCCGAAGTTTTTTCTTTGCGCATAACCATCTTTGAATACATTTCGAAGTTGCTTATACCCAAAGAGGGGCTAGTAAATATGGAGACAATTTTAAATCGGCATTCATTATTGAAATAAATGTGTTTACAGATTACATTATGAAAAATTGGTATCTATACCAAGAAGGAATCGGAGACCTCTTCGGTCCCGAGAGCCAGGGGTGGAACGACTAGATCCAACATCGGAAGTTCTAAGAACTTTACGTTTAACTCTCTTCCTCCCCCTCGAAGCTCTAAAATCCTTCTGCTCTTGTTGAAGCTCGGCCCAAGTTCGAAGCCGTTCGGGGCTTCTTTCCCAGCTTCTAAGATCTTCAGATCTTTTATTTCGAGCTTCACCTTCGTCTTCAGACCAAATAGTGTCTTCAGAAGACGAGGTGTTTGTGTCAACCTCTTTATCTTCCTCTTTAATATAAGACAATACGTCTTTGATTACTTCGGGCGCAATTACGCCGGAGTCATCTCGAGGAATAAGAAATCGAGGACGCTTATAACTCTTTAGAAGTTCGAAGGTGTTCCATAATGAGCGAAGTTCGTTGTTAAGCTCTAACACTTCGATGTCTTCCATAAGAGGCAAAGCCTAAAAATATGACAAACAAGATTTTCATTGATAAATGTTTACAAGCATGAGCTTTACATAGTCAAAAAATCCTAAATAATTCCTAAACCTGCGGGTTCGGAGGAGGCTGACTGCTCGAAGCTTGGCTCCGAACTTGCTTCTGGCGTTGGCCTTCATCGATCCAAGCCTTGATCGCAGAACGACCTTCGGCTCTCCATGAGGTTTGAAAGGCTCGCCAGGCAGCAGTCACGCCTTCGGAAGGATTTAAGAGCCGCTCGTCGTCGAAGGTAATGGAGCCCTCTGCGCTCGGAGTGATTGTTCGGCCCAAATCCTCGTAATAACGAAGTAGTCCGAGGGCAGACACTTGTCCGGAGAGTTCTCCATAACGAATGCCTGCCGTCTTCATTTGCTTCGCTGCTCCTTGGATCCTTTTCAACCGGCGCAGCAGAGTCACGTTGTCATCCAAAGGAAGTGATCCAGTAGTACCGAAGTACTCCAGAACACCTAGCATCTGTTCGATGACCTCCGTAGCTACCTTCTCCGACTTAAGCTTTTCTTCAATTAGTGCATCCTTGCTCGAAGTCGCTTCTGCTAGAACTCCGGAAATCCTAGCATTCTCCGTAGTTAAGATATTCTTCTGAGTTAGGAGTTGGCTAGCTTCCTCTTGGAGCCTCACTAGTTCGGACCCAGCACTAGCATGCTCCGACCGCACCTTTTCAATTTCAGCCCGAAGCACGATTCTTTCTGCTTCGAGCTCCTTATTAACAGCCTCCAAGCCCTGTCTGGCCCTACGCTCCATTGAAATCACATTATCCATTTGAAGTACTCTAGCTTCAGAGAAAGATAAGTTGCGTTTAAGAGCTTCATTTTCTTCCCAAAGCTGAGCAATTTCATTTTCGTTCGATAAAGCTGCAGCGCGGGCCAAGACCGCTTGCTAAGAAAAGAAAAAACTGAAGTAAGAAATTATTCATTTATAATTTGCTATTGGTTTGAAGGTGCTCCGTACCTGGTAGGCTGCTCGTTCTAAAGCAACGTTAAGCTCCGAATTCTTCGCCTTGCTTAATTTTGCTACCAGCTCTGTCTCCCCGACTTCCCGACTCACTCGACCTAAAGGTTTGAGCAAAGTCCGAAGCCCTTTTCTTTGCTCCAAAAAAGGAGTTAAAAGAGGGAGCAGAGCCGAAGCCTTTTGGTCTTCCCTGCTTGGCGAAGCTCCGGAGCGTTCTCCTGAGGTCCTTGGAACTTCCGAAGATGGCCCCCCCTCAGTTGATTCACTTTCATCTGTTGACTCAGACGAAGTTGATCCTTGAGTAGGGAGAGGCTCTATGTGTCTTTTACCCCTTCCAGGCCCCTGTTGAGTGACCTCCGGGTGCGGCTCCGAAGTTGTCGAAGGCCTTTGAATTGTGTCTTCGTGATGTACTTCTACAGAAGGGGGCTCTGCAAAAGCAAAAGTATTATACATTGTATAATTTTGCAGAAAATAATAAGAGAATTATGCGAAATTTACCTTCGACATTCTGGGGGAGATCGAGCACTGGACTGCTCAGAGGATCAAAGGTGAAGTCATCATATGAATCCACAGTTAAAATTTCTGCTGCCGGAGTATCTCCGTGAGCAGTCCTCCCTTCATCCACAACTGAAGTTGTAGGAACTTCAACTTCATCTTCGCCCATAGGGGCTTCGATTTGCTCCTCTTGAGTATCCGGAGCTCTCACTTCTTCAATGTTAGCTTGAGGCTCCGGCATACCTGCAGTATCTTCAATGTGAATATTTTGTTGAGCTGCATCTTCATCAATCAATCTCACTAATAATATACCTTCATCTTCTTTAGAACCGGAGATTGAGGTTCTTGAGCTCGAAGGCGCAGGATTCGAAGGTGCAAGATTTTTTAGCTTCCGAGCCACCTTCTTCACCGGAGTCCTTGCGGAGCTCGAAGCTCCGGCTTCAGCCATCCTTTTCTTGGGTCCTTTCTCCAAAGGCACCCAGTCCATCAGAGGGGGCGGAGTTAACTCCAGCATTCCCCATACTCTGTTAAATCTCTCCCAACTCCCGACCAATTTAACTCTCCATTCTTTTTCAGTCGGAGTTGGGGCACCCAAAATCTTCTCCGAAGCCCTTACAATTTGCTCTGAAGTAATAGGGGCTGAAGAAGCTAAAAAATAAATCAAATTAGTCTTTCTTCGAAGTAAATATGTACAATGCATGTTGGTTTCGAAGTTACCTGCAGGGCTCGAAGTCAAGTTAATCTTGCGGAGACCGCCTTCCGAATCATCCTCGAAGACGATAGGCCAGTTGGCCATCAGCGGAGAAATTTGCAGGGCGAGAAATTCTTCGGCTAAGTCCCGCATGCTTAACCTTCGGCTAATCTTTTGAAGCAGGTTAAGACGAGCTTCGAGCTGGCCTTCGTTGGGCTGCACTAAGGCTTCTTTCCGGAATTGGATTTCTTTAAGGGGCCCGGCCAGAGAACTGCTTGCTCCAACTTCGGCATAGAACCATCTTAGGATCCAATCAGTATACCATCTGGCATTGATGGCCTTGGCAGGAAATTGAAGGGCATACTCATCTCGAAGTCTAAAGTTGATAGAGCCGAAGGATATCACCACTTTTTCACCTCCGGAGCCTACGAAGGTCTTCGGTTGGCAAGTTGCTCTGTGTAGTGCAGCGAAGATTTCTGCCCTCCCCTCACAACCTTCGGCTCTCAGCGCCCATTCGAAGATAGCTAATCTAGCTACGGCATTCGGAGATAATTGGGGGAGGGTTACATGGAACAGATCAAGTACCTCCGCCAGGAAGTCCACTGCAGGGAGGCCCAAGCCAGCTTCGAAGAAGGCTTCGAATACGACTACTTCTCCGGGTCTTGGTGATGGAATCGATTCTTTGCCCGGCTTCCGAATCATAACTCCATTACTAATTTTTCCCCCCGCTGTGATTGCCAAAGACTCCCTCTTGCAGGTAGAAGGCCCCAACTCAAAAGATTGATCCAAATACTTTGTCGATGGCGGGCACAGACCTTGGTCATCGACGATTTGGGGATTTATCCCTCCTGCCGCCATGGATGCCGCCGCCGACGCTGCCGCCGCTGATGTTGCCACCGCCGATGTTGCCGCCGCTGCTGCTGCAGCCGCCTGCTGCCGAGCCAAGGCCGACGGAGGTGCCGATCCTTTGGTCTTCACCATTGTGGTCGCCGGATTGCTCTGAGGAAATGGGGGCTAGGGCTCAAGAACTCAAAGAGCTAAAAAGTTTTTGATTGCGAGAACGCGGTGAAAAGGTAACCAGGTAACTTCTAGGCCTTCTATTTATAACCTAGACTTCACTCTTTTACCGTTAACCCATGTCGTTTCGCATTCCTGCCGTTACTTTTCCCCGAGATTAATGCTTACTGCAGTTTCCGTTAGAAACAGAAACTTAACGGCTATTTTCTCTAAGTCTAAAAGACTCTCGAACTTCTTGAGTTAGTTCTAAGATAGTTCGAAAAGCAATTACCTTAAGACTGATTCGAAGTTCATATCTTCATGCATTTCGGAGATAAAATAAAAACCAATAACCCCTATGCTTGGTTATCTTTTCCTTCCGTATACTGCTCTCCTAACGTTACAGGTCAACGGAGAAGCATATTCGAGGGGCTACTGTTGGGGGAAAATATCTCATCTTCGGGGTTATTGCCGAAGCAGCATAAAGGCAGACAGCGAGTTCGAAGGTTCCCAGAAGATCATCTTCGAAGATACCCGGAACCAAGTTCGAAGTACAAAGATAGGCATTGGTTCGGAGTATATCTTCGAACTAAGGCTTTTCAAGATCTTTTCTGCCAGCTAAGATGGAAGACTTATCTTTTTTCTCATTAGATTAGTCTTTTACCATTTTAGCCCTATTAAGGGAACCGAATAGTTTCCACTATGTCGGCTGTAATAGAGGGGTAACTAGGTCTTTTCCTTAATGTTTGGGCCTATAAATACCCCCCATTTCACCCTGTAATAGGGACCGAATACAAGTTATTCAATACACACATTCAAACTATTCTAAGTTATTATCCTTTCGGAGGCTTAGAACAGTTCTCTTCGCAAACACTTCGTTTGTTAGTTTCTCTTCTACAGAAACCTGTTAGCGTAATCTTTTACGCCAACAAAGTATATCTTCGAACGTGGACTCTTCAGAGAGCCTTTTTGCCAGCTAGGATGGAAGACTTATCTTTTTTCTTATTAGATTAGTCTTTTACCATTTTAGCCCTATTAAGGATACCGAATAGTTTCCACTATGTCGGTTGTAATAGAGGGGTAAAAGGGTCTTTTTCTTAATGTTTGGGCCTATAAATACCCCCCGTTTTACCCTGTAAAGAGGATCGAAGACCAAGTTATTCAATACAGACCTTCGAACTGTTTAGAGTTATTATCCTTTTGGAGGCTCAAAACAGTTTACCTCGCAAACACTTTGTTTGTTTGTTTCTAACTTCTAGAAACCTATTAGCGTAATCTTTTACGCCAACAGTTGGCGCCGTCCGTGGGGAACTTAGTCCAAAAAACTTCGTTCTCTACCAAGTTTCCAAACCATGCCTCCCAAGCGGAGTTCAGGTGGTAGTCCTATTCGGAGGTCTGCTCAGACCTCCGGAGCAAGATCTTTAGATACAGTTGAGGCTGGAGGACCCTCGACTTTTCCTCCACCTCAGACTTCAGAAGGAAGTCATCTTCCCCGAGCATACGGAGTTCCTTCTCCGAATCCATCCATACTTCGGCCGCCCGGAGTTCCTCTTCCACCTCAAGTTCCACTTCGAACTGATGCATATAGTTCTCAAGACCCGGATGGTCCGTTCAGAGGAGATGAAGATGGTCTTGGTGATATGGCTCCTCAAATGGCCAGTCTCCAAGCCGAAGTAGCAAGGTGGCGACAAGAAGCCGCAGATAGGCTTCGCCCTCATGCCACCCCAGTCATTCCTGAAGTGCCTGAAGACGATGAAGTTCATTATCCCGAAGCCCCGGAGAACGCATCCTTCGACACTGAATATCCACTACATCCAGAGCTACAGAAAGTGCGCTTTGATCCGAAGTTTAAAACTTCGAAGCTTTGCAAGTATGGTAGAGACAAAGACCCTGGAGAGTTCTCTCTTTCTTATGCATTAGCAATTGAGGCCAGTGGAGGGGTGCGAGACACCATGGCCAAATGCTTTCCTCTAGCTCTAGAAGGAGTGGCGCTGCGGTGGTTCTGGTCTTTAAAGCCAGGTTTAATTAGAACCTGGGAGCAGCTAAGGAAGAAGTTTATAAGCAATTTTTAGGGCACCTTCGTACCCCCAATGTCAACATGAAGTCTTTTCCAGGTGAAGCAGCTCCCTGGAGAGACTTTAAGGCAATATTTTAAGTGCTTCGCCCATACGAAGTCACAAATTCGGGGGTTAACTACATCTTCTGTAGTTGACGCAGCTCGAGAGGGAGTTACCAACGCAGGTCTCCTCGATAAACTTCACCGGAAGCAGATATCTTCAGTTGCTCAGTTGATGTCTTACTTCGAAGAGTATGCAAGATCAGAAGAGGGGTGGCTTCGGAGAACTGCTGCAACCCCGTCAATCCTGTAGGAAGTTAAGTTGGAAGTGAAGACTTCAACACAGCCGCAGAGGCCTAGCTTCGAGTCTCAGCACGACAGGCGTCGGGGACAAAAGCACCCTCGTTCAGAAGTTTTAAATATTGCACCCCCGCAGAAGTTTGCCCAAAGAACTCTGCAGCCCTCATGAAACAAGACAAGCGGCTGGAGGCCGCCAGGGAAACCGGCTGGCAAAGCCCAGGCCTTTTTCTGCTGTGTCCATGGTGAGAACCAGAGTCATGCGACTGATGCATGTAAATCTATAATTGCTTTAAGAGGTGAGAATTTGGAAAGAACTTCGGGTCGAGGCACTAATTACCGAGTTCCGACCGAAGTGCGTCCGGAGCCTATTCAGGCTGTGGCACGGATAGAAAACTTCGACCCTGCAAGACGGTCTCCGGTGGTCAATGTTATGCCACCTCCGATGCAGGAAGATGGTCAAGATCGAGGAAAAAGAGTAGTCCTCCCCATCTCTGGAGGAGGCACCCTCGGAAGTATGTCGAAGAGGCAAAGAAGAGAATATGTTACAGAAGTGGGCCATATTGGAACCTCTTCATCTGCAGCTGCTATGCCTGAATGGTCGCATGTGCCGATATCTTTTTCCGCAGATGATGCAGCTGGCATAAAGTTTCCACATGCAGACCCACTTGTCATCACTCCCGACATAGCAGGGACTGAGGTTCGAAGGGTGCTAATCGACGGAGGGAGTTCGGCAGATATTATCTTTGTACAAGCTTTTGATCAACTCTGCATCTCCAGGAAGCACCTCCTCCCAGCAGCCAGTCCTTTGCAAGGTTTCGTAGGACCCCCCTTGATGCTCTCGGCCAAATTGGCCTGGAAGTTACTTTCGGAGAGGGGCTACTGGCCAGGACGGAGGAAGTAATTTTTGATGTTGTGGATGCTCCCTATGCATACAATGTTATCTTCGGAAGGGGCATGTTGAATCAATCCGGAGCTGTGGCACATCATAATTATTTGTGTATGAAGATGCCCACACAGGCGGGAGTGCTTACTATTTTCAGAGATCACGCCACTGCACGAAGAGCAGAGTATGGTCATGGCCCTCCTCTTGACCCGAGACAGGTGAACAGTGTGCAAGATAACACGGAGGTGCATGGATTATAGGGCCCTGAATGACGTAACCATCAAGAACAAGTACCCATTGCCTCAGATCGACGACCTATTCGATCAGCTGAAAGGATCCTCGGTGTTTTCTAAGATTGACCTCAGATCGGGTTATCACCAATTGAGGATTAAAGAAGAAGACATCCCCAAGACTGCTTTCACCTCTCGCTATGGACTCTACGAGTATACAGTGATGTTGTTCAGACTCACGAATGCCCCGGCCTTTTTCATGAACATGATGAACAATGTATTCATGGTGTTCTTGGATAAGTTCATCATGGTATTCATCGACGACATCCTCGTCTACTCCAAGACCATGGAAGAACATGAAACCCACCTCCGTCGGACCCTCGGAAAGTTAAGGGAACAACCATTGTACGCCAAATACAACAAGTGTGAGTTTTGGTCGTCTGAGGTGAAGTTCCTTGGTCATGTCATATCTGCCGGAGGAATAGCTGTGGACCAAACCACCGTGGAAGCAGTGACCAACTGGCTACAACCCACGAACGTGACCGAGATCCGAAGTTTTCTCGGATTGGCCGGATACTACCGCTGGTTCATCAAGAACTTTTCAAAGATAGTCAAGCCTATGACCAGGCTGTTGCAGAAGGAAGTAAAGTTTGAATGGACCCCGGATTGTGAAGAATGCTTCGAAACCCTTAAGAAGAAGCTTGTGTCAGCCCCAATTCTGACTCTGCCAGACATCTAGAAGGACTTCCATGTCTACTGTGATGCCTCTCGTCAAGGATTGGGATGTGTCTTAATGCAAGATTGGAAGGTCATATCTTACGCCTCTCGACAGCTGAGACCACATGAGCTGAACTACCCGACCCACGACCTGGAATTGGCAGCCGTGGTTCATGCCTTGAAGATATGGAGACATTACTGTTGGGGGAAAATACTTCATCATCAGGGTCACTGCTGCAGCTAGGCAAAGGCAGGTGATTTAGTCGAAGGTTTCTAGCATCTAACTCCGGTTATGTACTGGGGCAAGTTCAGAGGATAGAGGTGAACTCTAGTTCGGAGTATATCTTCGAACATTGACTCTTCGGAGAGTTTCCTTGCCAGCTAAGATGGAAGGCTTATCTTCTTTCTTATTAGATTAGTCTTTTACCGTTTTAGCCCTATTAAGGGTACCGAATAGTTTCCACTATGTCAGTTGTAACTAAAGGGTAAAAGGGTCTTTTCCTTAAGGTTTTGGCCTATAAATACCCCCGTTTTACCCTGTAATGAGGATCGAAGACGGAGTTATTCCATACACTTCTTCGAACTGTTTGAGCTATTATCCATTTCGGAGGCTTAAAATAGTTTAATTCACAAACACTTCGTTTGTTAGTTTCCAAGCTTTAGAAACCTGTTAGCGTAATCTTTTATGCCAACAGTTGGCACCGTCCGTGGGGAACAAAGTCCAAAATACTTCGTTCTCTACAAAGTTCTCAAACCATGCATCCCAAGCGGAGTTCAAGTGGTAGTCCTACTCGAAGGTCCCCTCGGACCTCCAAAGTAAGATCTTCAAACACAGTTGAGGTCGGATGACCTTCGACTTTTCCTCCACCTCAGACTCCAGAAGGGATTCCCCTTCCTCGAGAATACAGAGTTCCTCCCCCAACTCCATCCATACTTCGGCCAACCGGAGTCCCTCTTCCACCTCAGATTCCACTTTAGACTGATGCATACAGTTCTCAAGACCTGGAAGGTCCTTCCAGAGGAGATGAAGATGGTCTTGGCGATATGGCCACCCATATTGCCAGTCTCCAAGCTGAAGTAGCGAGGTGGCGGCAAGAAGCCACAGATAGGCTTCGTTCTCAGGCCACCCCGGTCATTCCCGAAGTGCCCCAAGATGACGAACTTCATTATCCCGAAGCCCCGGACAACGCTTCCTTAGACAGCGAGTCTCCGCTGCATCTTGAGCTATAGAAAGTGTGCTTCGATCCTATGTTTAAAACTTCGAAGCTCTGCAAATATTCTAGAGACGAAGACCCTGGGGAGTTCTCCCGTTCCTATGCATTAGCAATTGAGGCCAGTGGAGGAGTGCAAGACACCATGGCCAAATGTTTTCCTCTAGCTCTTGAAGGGGTGGCACTGTGGTGGTTTTGGTCCCTGAAGGCAGGGTCAATCAGAACCTGGGAGCAATTAAGGAAGAAGTTCATAAGCAACTTTCATGGTACCTTCGTACCCCCAATGTCTACAGGAAGCCTTTTCCAGGTGAAGCAGCTGCCTGGAGAGACTTTAAGGCAAATTTTCAACACCTTTGCAGGGGCCTAGCTTTGAAATTCAGCATGATAGGCATCGGGGGCAAAAGCATCCTCGTTCAGAAGTCTTGAACATTGCACCTCCACAGAAATTTTCCCCTGAGACTTCGCAAGCTTCTGGAAGCAAGACCAGCGGCAGGGGGCCGCCAGGGAAGCTGGCTGGCAAAGCCCAGGCCTTGTTCTGCTATGTCCATGGTGAGAATCGAAGTCACACAACTGATGCGTGTAAGTCTATACTCACTTTAAGAGGCGAGTACCTTGAAAGAACTTCGAGTCGAGGCACTACTTACCGAGTTCCTCCCGAGGTGCATCTAGAGCCTGTCCAGGCTGTGGCATGTATAGATAACTTCGACCCTGCAAGGCAACCTCCGGTGGTTAATATTATGCCACCTCCGAAGTAGGAAGATGGTCAAGATCGAGGAAAAAGGAATATGTTCGAGAAGTGGGCCATATTGGAACTTCTTCGTCCGCAGCTACCATGCCTAAATGGTCCCATGTGCCAATATCTTTTTCCGCAGATGATGCAGCGGGCAAAAGGTTTCCACATGGAGATCCACTTGTCATCACTGCCGACATAGCAGGGACTGAAGTCCGGAGAGTACTGATTGATGGAGGGAGTTCAGCAGATATTATCTTCGTCCAACCCTTCGATCAACTCTGTATCTCCAGAAAGCATTTTCTCCCACAAGCTCGTCCTTTGCAAGGCTTTGCAGGACCCCCTCTCGATGCCCTCGGCCAAATAGGTCTAGAGGTCACTTTCGGAGAGGGGCTAATAGCCAGGACGGAGGAGGTGATTTTTGATGTTGTGGATTGAGGAGCCATGCTGAATAGCGTGGGCCTCATGGCTCCACATGTGATGAGTCATTGTCAACGATAGTTAAAGAGGATTGTAGAAAAGAGGAGATCTACTGTTTCATGGGCCGCGTGTGACTCAGGTACACGGGCAGCAAGCGACTGTCGGGCACAGGAGGCTGCGAAGTCAGGCTGGCCCAATTCGGGCACATGGGCCAGGAGCAGCAGAAGACCCACTGGGCTGTTTGACTAGGATTGACTCAGGTACACGGGCGGTGAGTGATTGTCGAGCTGAGAGAGCTACGGAATCGGGCCGGCCCAATCCGGGTACCTGGTGCAAAGCCGGTGGAGGCTTTGTCAGTTTCAGCGCAAAACTGACAACCGTTGATCTTGTATCCGAGTGTCCAAAAGAGAAGCCGTAGTCGCTACGAAAGCTTAGCTTCCGGATAAGTCATCTGTATCTCTAGGCCCACAGTTAGTCAGTTGAGTCTGTAAAAAATCCTAAGGGCAATTTAGTCTTTTCCTTTATTTTAGCGTCTGTTAAAACCCTAAGGGGCTGGTGGAATATTCTAGGCCATTGGGCAGCCTATAAATAGGGCCCCAATCTCTAGGGTTGGACTACCCTTTTGCTGAAATCACTTTTTAATCTATTGGGTCATTTTTGCTCCCTGCGGTTTCTCTCTCCTGCTTCTGTTTGTGCGCTGCCAGGTTCCTGTTTGAGCCTTGTTCTTTACTGCATTCCCTCTGTTCTATTTGTTCCAGTGAGATTCTATCTCCTATTCTTGTTGAGGTGCGTGCATTGATTTCTATGAATCAGAAGCTTTGGTTCGGTGTGCGCTGTTGTTTTTATTCCAGAGAATGTGTCTCTGTTGCGTTTGTTCTTCATGCAAGTAGTACTAGTTCTTGCTGTTGCAAGTAGTACTACTTCCCTGTAGCAACAGTACACTAGTACTCTAGGCTTACTTTTTACTGCGTAGCTTTTTGATCATGTTGACAGGGCCAAAGTCCCTTTTCTGGTTGTTCCTGTCAAAGCCCCTTCTCTCTGTTCGAAGTCCCTCAGCTCTGTGAGGCAGGCTTCGATCTGACTTTCCTGAGGGCTTCGCTTGAACTTCAACTTCACTGTGTGTACTGTGTTTCTGGCTTCGAAGTACTTTTTGAGCTGTCAGCGTGACATACTTCGAACGTCTGTGCGAAGGTACTCCGACTTGAGCTCTTCGAAGTCCATACTTCGACAGGTTTCGAAGTTGACCTCGAAGCTACTCTCTTTGATATACTTCGCTCGACGTGAAGTCTCTGAGACCTTTCTGCTACTGTCATTTTCGAGGGTTGCAGTTTGTGAGTTCGAAGCTTGTCGTTCGAAGTGTGTTTGTCACCTTCGATTTCTTGTGTGACATTTCTTACAAACTTCGTTTCGATGTTGATCTATGTGTGTCGAAGGTTATCTCTTCAGCGATCCTTCTTCGATCTTGCTAGCTTCGAAGGTAGAATATAGGCTTCGATTTGGTTTCTCTGTCGTGTGTCGGGCTTCGCTACTCTTTCGAAGGTTGTTTTTCTGTGAGCTTGCTCGAAACTTTCTGTTCGAAGTCTAGCCTTCGAAGTACACTGTTCGAAGCATGCTTCGACACTGTCATACTTAGCTTCAAAGGATACTTCGCTCTCAGTCGCACTCGAACTAGGATAGACAACAAACCTTCGACACTTTCACAACAGCCTTCGGCTGACTTCGACACTAACCTCCGAAGCAGGCCCCGACCAGCGAAGCAGGCTTCGACCAGCAAAGCAGGCTTTGAACAGGAGACAGAACTTGAACAGTAACTTCTCTTCCCATACCATGTGTACTTAAATTATTCTACTAAGAAGTTTGATCTGCCTTGTTTTGAATATTTTGTTTATCTACCTATTAGCACTGTATTGGTGTTTCTCTGTTTCTTTGACGCCGGTTGCTTCTAGGCTAGACACTTTTAGACTTAGGCATTCTGTTCACACTCTGTTGCTTAGTCTTTTGAGGTGCGTTGGGTATTGGGAGCAGGCCATAGATTCGAAAGAATTTTTAGGCGCCCATTCACCCCCCTCTGGTCGCTACTTTCGGTCCTACAAGTGGCATCAGAGCCTGGTTAAGGTTTTTCCATACCTTAACCAGTTCTAAACCCCAGTAGTGATCATGACTTCTCCTGGCAAGGTCCTGTCCTTGGAAGCCTATGGCTATAACTATTGGAAGACTCGCATGCGAGCCTATCTTATGACCCAAGGCTCGGACATCTGGGACATCTGTGTTCACGATACGTTTCTTATTTTGCCAGTTGCTGAGCATGGTACTCCTGGTATTATTGCCCAGCATCCGAGAAATAGTAAAGTCATGAACATTCTCTTTTCTGGTTTAGGTCCCACTGAGTTTGAGCGTGTGAGCCATCTCTCCACTGCGAGAGAGATCTGGGCTACCCTCAAGGCACATTATGAGGGAACAGCCCAGGTCAAGGCTCGGCTCTATCAGACCTACCGGCGTGAGTATGAGAACTTCACACAAAAGCTGGGTGAATCTGTTGAAGCCTTGTTTGGTCGTTTTCAATCGATCATTAACAAGCTTCGGGACAACAAGGCTGAGGGTGCTCAGTTAGTCTCAGATCACGAGCAGGCGCTCAAGGTTCTTCATACCTTGGACCCAAAGATCTGGGAGATCAAGGTATCCTCTATCGTTGAGAGCACTTCTTATGATACATTGACCATTTCTGAGTTATTTAGCAAGCTGAAGGCCACTGAGGTAGATATCCAGTTGAGATCAAATCTCACTGGTTCTGGATCAAAGTCCTTGGCCCTTGCTACACCTTCTTCTGATCCCTCTTCTGTGAGCTGTGCTGGGTTCTCTTTGATGTCTATCACTGAGGACCAGCTTGAGTCTTTGGGAGATGATGATTTGTGTCTTTTTAACAACCGGGTGCGTCGTGTCTATGATAAAAGAATGTTCAAAAGACATGGTACGAAATCCGGGTGCTTTGAGTGTGGTGATCCAGGACACTTCATCGCCGAGTGCCCCAAGCGCAATGGCCACAAGAAGGGCACTGGTGGGGGCTTCCACGACTCCGGCAAGCACGACAGCTCTTCCTTCAACAAGGGCAAGCCGAAGACCAGATTCTTCAAGAAGGCCCTGAAGGACTACCGGCGAGAGAACAAGAAGCGTGACAAGGCCTTCTTCGCTGAGATGGAGAAGAGCTACTCCAAGCGGTCCACGTCTTCTTCCTCTTCATCGAGCTCAAGCGATGAGGAAATCGTCATCAAGAAGGGAAAGGACAAGGACGATCTGGCGGGTCTCTGCTTCATTGCTTTCGGGGACAGACCGAAGAGCTGCTCACACCAGCACCGAAGATCCCGCAAGAGCTTCTGTTCAATGGCTCTTGGGGATAAAGAAGAAAAGAGCTCCTCCGATGACTCCGACGACGACGACAATGAAAAGGTATCATCCTATGAATGTGAAATCGTTGATTTACTTGAGAGCAATCGTCAGGAGTTAAAATATCAGGAAAACTGCTTAGGGGGGCCAAGAAGAGGATAGATGAGTTAGAGAGTAAGCTTGCCGTGGCCAATGGCAAAATTGAGAGTCTATCTTCTTCCCCCTGCTTGGGTGATAGCAGTGAGTGCCATAAGTGTGAGGTGCTTCTGTGTGACTTGTCGACTCTGAAGTCAAAGTACATAGAAAGGGTTGATGAGAGGGACGCTTTGGCCACTGAGCTTGAAAGCGCTCAGCTAGAGCTGAAAGATGCTCATGTCACTGTCGTCGCACCCTGTGCTGATTGCCCATCTCATCTAGCTGTCTTAGCTGAGCTGAAAGCCAAGGGCGATGAGTGTTGGGGGAAATTACTCCTTTTCCAGGGCTTAAAGATTAATCCTTCAAAGGCTGAGGAGAACTTCGAAGCTAGTGAGCAGTTGTTCGAAGGATGAGTCGCCACGCCGAAGGGTGCAGCGGTGCGAAGCCTTAGAGAACCCTCCGGATGGAAGATGGAGGCCCCGAAGCCGAAGGACAAGATTGATGGGATGTCCAGCTTATCCATCTACCTTGTAGTATTTTACCTTTTATAACCTTGTTTCTGGTACCGAATAGGTTCCACTATGTCGGTTGTAATCTAGGGGTAATTAGGTCTTTTCCTTATGCTTTTTTACCTATAAATACCCCCCTTTGTACCCTGTAAAAAGGAGGACCAGAACAAGTTATTCATTACACTCATTAGGACTACTCGAGCTATTATCCTACTCGGAGGTTCGAGGCAGCCCTAAAGCGCAAACTCTTTGTTTGTTCGTTCTTGATCTCAGAGAACCTGTTGGTGCAACATTTGCGCCAACAATGAGCATTTGGGTGATTTGGATAGAGTGAGAGCTGAGATGGTGCAGACTAGGCTAGAGCTTGAGACACTATCAGTTCCACCCACTATCTGTGAGAACTGTTTGTCTCTTAGAATGGAATTGATCAAGCTGAAAGCCGAGAAGTCTGTCCAGGTAGATAGCAAGTGTGAGACCTGCTTGTCTCAAGTGGAGGTTCTAGATTCCTTGAGAGAGGAACTAGCTGATTCTCAGAATGAGAATTTTTACCTTCGTTCTATCCTGAGTTGTATCAGTGCCCGAGAGCCACAACTCGGCATGATGATTCAGCAGTTCAAGAGGCAGGATGGGTTTGGGGTAGGATACACCTACACCAATGCTGACTTTGAGAGTGCCATTAGCCGGTCAGTGGAGTGGAGTAAAATGACTCCTGAGCAGAGATACCCCAAGACTCACTCCACTGAGTCTTCCCAGGCTTGTCAGCCCAAGGATGGAGTGATTCATGAACAGCCCAAAGCTCCACCGAAGAAGCCCATCTGGGTTCCAAAGCCCAAACACCTCCACACTTCTCTTGACTCTCTCCCAGGACCCTCTCAACCCAATAAGACTACACCAAACACCACTAAGCCCAAGAACCCCAAGGCTCAACAACATCCCAAGAAGCCCACCTATCATTGTGAGTACTGTAAGAGAGACGGGCATCTTGCGGAGTTTTGCTTCAGGAGGAAGCGGGTTGAGAGAGCAGAGAGAGCTCGTGGTGGTCAGGAGCAGTTTTACCAGCAGGGTGGTAGACTGCGTTTTCCTCGACCCAGGGAGAGGCTGGAGGCCAGGCCACGTCGTTTAGGTGGTGGTAGAGGAGACGACTTTCTTGCCCGTGCTCCAGTTGGTGGTGGTCGTTCCGGCAGAGCTCCAGGCCATTTTGGCTACGGTCCTGGACCTCGTGGTCGAGGGTTTAGGCAGAACCGAGGACCACGCTTTGAGCCGCATTTTGGTCTGAACTCTCGTGATGATTTCTGCTTTCCGTCTTTTGAGCAGATGGCTCGACACTGGTTTAGCTCTTTTGCTAAACCTGGTGCCGGACCATTTGCTCCCACTTACTGCCACTGATTGTGCAGGATCGGGGACTGGAGGATGTTTGGATCATGGACTCAGGATGCTCTCGCCACATGACGGGACATCGCAGATGGTTCTCCAGTCTCACTCCCCCGAGCTCCAAAGAGTACATCACATTCGGGAACAGTGGTCAAGGGAATGTAAGTGGCATTGGCTCAATTCGCATTTCAGACCATTTTTCTTTAAAGAACGTTGCTTTGGTTAGAAACTTGAACTTCAATTTGATTTCTGTTTCGCAACTTCTTGAGGATGGTTTGGAGGTACGTTTTAAGAAGGGCAACTCTTCTGTGGTTGATTCTAGAGGGTCTTTGATTTGCCAGATTTTACCATTCGGTAAAGTTTTTCGAATTGACTTCTCTAGTTCTTTTAGCCCTTCTCGCTGTTTGATTGCTGGATCCTCCTCTGAGCTCTGGAAGTGGCATAGGATGTTAGGTCATTTGAGTTTTGATCTGTTAGTCAGGTTGATCTATATGGACCTCATCCGAGGATTGCCCAAGCTTAAGATGGAGAAGGATCTAGTTTGCCATCCCTGTCGTCATGGGAAAATGGTTGCTGCTTCTCATTCACCTGTGACTCAGGTGATGACTTCGTATCCGGGCGAGCTATTACATTTTGACACTATTGGTCCAGCTCGGGTACGTTCAGTCGGTGGGAAGTGGTACGCGCTTGTCATTGTTGACGACTTTTCTCGTTTCTCGTGGGTTTTCTTTTTGGAGTCTAAGGATGAAACTTTTCAGTTTGTTCATGACCTGATTCTGAAGCTGAAGAATGAGAACAATGGTCGGATGCGAGCAATTCACTCCGGCAATGGCTCTGAGTTCAAGAACTCTCATTTCGTCAGCTTCTGTAGTGATCAGGGTCTTGACCATCAGTTTTCTTCTCCTTACACTCCCCCACAGAACGGCGTTGTGGAACGAAAGAACCGCACGCTAGTCGAGATGGCCAGGACGATGCTCGATGAGCACAGGACTCCTTGGCGTTTTTGGGCTAAAGCCATGAACAAGGCTTGCTATCTGGCCAACCGCATTTTTCTTAGAGCTTAACTAGGTAAGACCTCGTACGAATTGCGGTTTGGCAGACAGCCCAAGGTGAGCCACTTGCGAGCGTTTGGCTGCAAGTGCTTTGTGCTCAAGAAGGGAGGGCATTTGGACAAGTTTGAGTCTCGTTGCTGGGACGGTGTTTTTCTTGGATACGCTTTGCATTCTCGAGGCTTCCGTGTTTGGAACCTCGAATCCCAGCTGCTTGTCGAGACTTGTGAGGTTTCATTTGATGAGTCTTTGCCTTCTTTAACTCCTTCTTTTGAGCTTTCTGGGGATGATGAGCTCGGAGAGTCCATCTTCGAGGAAGATGAGGATACTCCAGCTGCTGATGACGGTGGGCCTTCTGCACCCCCTGCAGAGCCCACACCTTCTTAGACTTCGACTGAGGATGAGGGCAGACCTCTGATCACTTCTTCCACTTCGATCGAGCCCCCTCAGTCGAGTCCAGAGGTGCCTGCTACTGACTCCGGTGAGGTGACTTCAGATCACCAAGGAACCCGAGCAGTTCAGCGTGATCACCCCTCAGAGCTCATCATCGGTGATTTGACTGAAAGGACTTTGCGTTCATTTGGTAACTCTCTTGCTGTGTTTGCTGAATCTGCTTTTGTTGCATCTTTTGAGCCTAGAGATGTTTCTCATGCTCTTTATGATTCAAATTGGATTAATGCTATGCAAGAAGAGCTTGCGAATTTTGTCCGTAATCTGGTTTGGACACTAGTTGAGCCACCACCAGGATGCAACCCGATAGGCACCAAATGGGTGTTCAAGAACAAGCAAGGTGAAGATGGGGTTGTGGTGCGCAACAAGGCTCGATTAGTTGCCCAGGGTTTTTGCCAGAAAGAGGGTATTGATTTTGAAGAAACTTTCGCCCCTGTTGCCCGTCTTGAGTCCATTCGCATACTCTTAGCTTTTGCCGCTTTGAAGGGTTTTAAGCTGTTTCAAATGGACGTTAAGAGTGCTTTTCTGAACGGGTTCATAGAGGAGGAAGTTTACGTTAGGCAGCCCCTCGGTTTTGAGAACCCTAAGTTTCCTCGACATGTTTTTAAGTTACAAAAAGCTTTATACGGGTTGAAGCAAGCCCCCAGGGCTTGGTATGACCGGTTGAAGCAATTTTTGTTGGGGAAAGGCTTTGTGATGGGTTCGGTGGATAAAACTCTCTTTTTGCTCAGAGTTGCTTCAGATTTCTTAGTCGCTCAGATTTACGTGGACGATATTATTTTTGGCGGTACTACTGATTCTCTTGTGTCCAAGTTTTCTGAGCAGATGCACAGCGAGTTTGAGATGAGCCTCATGGGTGAGCTCAAGTATTTTCTAGGGCTCCAGATCAAGAAGACCAAGGACGGCACGTTCATCCACCAAGGTAAGTACACTCGTGACATGCTTAAGAAATTTGACTTTGGTGGAGAGTTGAAACCGCAGATGACCCCGATGGGGACATCTGGGGGTCTGGACAAGGACAAGAGCGGTGTCAAGGTCAACGAGAGAGAGTTTCGATGGATGATCGGTTCACTGCTGTACTTGACGGCGACAAGACCGGACATATAGTTCGTCGTGGGACTTTGCGCGCGTTTTCAGTCTTCACCACGCGCGTCTCATCGGCAGGCTGTCAAGCGCATCTTCAGGTATCTCACTTATGCGCCTGATCTCGGTCTTTACTATTCAGCATCATCATCTCTTGATTTATCTGGCTTTTCAGATGCCGACTTTGGTGGGTGCCGGTTGGATCGCATGTCGACTTCCGGTACTTGCCAGTTTCTTAGTTCTTCTCTTGTTTCTTGGTCTTCTTGAAAGCAATCTAGAGTTGCTCTTTCGACCACTGAGGCTGAGTATGTAGGTGCTGCTAGCTGCTGCTCATAGTTGGTTTGGATGATTTCCACTCTACGGGATTTTGGGTTGTTCTTTCCTACCAGGGTTCCATTGTTTTGCGACAGCACCAGTGCTATTAGTGTAGGGAAAAACCCTTGTCTCCATTCAAAAACCAAACATATCGATGTGCGCTTTCACTTTCTACGGGATCAATATGAGAAAGGTGTCATTGACCTTGTTCATGTTGATACCCATCATCAGTTGGCTGACATTTTCACCAAACCCCTAGATCAGTCTACATTTGAGTGTTTACGAGGGGATTTGGGTGTTGTGTATGCTTTCTAGGATATTTTGCGTCAGTTTTTCTTTCTTCTTTACTCTTTTCTTGAGTCCTTTTGTGTGTGTTCATATCATACATATTCACATATCACACTTTTGAGCTTGCTTCTGTTATATGATTGAACTGCTTTACTTACTCTAGCTTGTACATGCTTTTTATTACTTGTCAATGATCATGCTTTTTTTCAGTTCGCTTGATATATCTGATATATGTCATATGCATGGCTTTTATGCTTTAAAAATTGAAAAATGGTCATCATTGCTTCTGGTAACTAGCATGTGAAGGCTGAATGTTTTAACTACCTGTTACATACCTTGTAGCTAGTTCCTGACTTAGATGCAAACATGCAACATGGACATCATTCTGCTTTAAAACATGGAAATGTGCTATAAAAATCAAGAAAAATGAAAATTCCATGCCTCTTTATGCATAACTTGCAAAGATCCAGGTGGGTTTGCTTTGTCGCATTGCATTGTTCTGGACTGCATACCATACACTTTGGTATGAACTAGGACAATGTAGTGTATGCCAAGACCAATGTCTTAAGCTTCTGATGGTCCAGATCTGGCCTAGGCTTGACTTGGTCGGTTAGCATAAGGTTCGACATGCAAATAACCCCTGGCATAAATGAAAAAGAGAAAAGAAAAAGCATGAAAATTGAAATGATAACAAGTTTTGCTGGAGCACTTTGTTTTGGAAAATGCTTATCTTGGTAGATATCAGTTAGCTTTTGCATCTCATGCTTTACCTTGCTTGTTAACTGGAAAATGTGGTGATGCTTTTGTTTTCCAAAATTGAAAATGCATGCTAATGACTTTCTTTAGATATCATCTGTTGCACTGATCATGCCATGTATCTTAGACAGTATGTCTTTTGCTGTATCTGTTAGATGTTGTAATGACAGTCAATCATATCTGAGAAGTGTGCTTTCTACACTCCACCTGCACCCTAGTTGCATTCATGCATATTTTAAGGGGGAGTTGCATTTCAGGAGGAGTCTGTATCTCTTTTGTGTGCTTGATGAGTTCACTTGTCAACAAGGGTGAGAATTCTTGGAATATGAGTTTAAGGGGGAGTTTTTGTCTCGCTTACTCTTTTAACATCCTTGTTGCTGTTTCTGAGCTTTTACCTTTGGTTAACCATAATGACCGCTTCTTGCTTTTGATCGGCTTTTGGTCATTAAGGTTAAACTTTACTTTATTTTCTTCTTCTTTGTCTTCTTGTGCTTTGTCTTCGTGTTTCCACAGTTGTTCGCAGGTACTGAAGAGCTGAAGAAGTGAAGTGTTGACAATGCACTCATCAAGGGGGAGATTGAGGAGTCATGCTGAATAGCGTGGGTCTCATGGCTCCAGATGTGATGAGTCATTGTCAACGATAGTCAAAGAGGATTGTAGAAAAGAGGAGATCTGCTGTTTCATGGGCCGCGTGTGACTCAGGTACACGGGCAGCAAGCGACTGTCGGGCAGAGGAGGCTGCGAAGTCAGGCTGGCCCAATCCGGGTACATGGGCCAGGAGCAGCAGAAGACCCACTGGGCTGTTTGACCAGGATTGACTCAGGTACACGGGCGGTGAGTGATTGTCGAGCTGAGAGAGCTACGGAATCGGGCCGGCCCAATCCGGGTACCTGGTGCAAAGCCGGTGGAGGCTTTGTCAGTTTCAGCGCAAAACTGACAACCGTTGATCTTGTATCGGACTGTCCAGAAGAGAAGCCCTAGTCGCTACGAAAGCTTAGCTTCCGGATAAGTCATCTGTATCTCTAGGCCCACAGTCAGTCAGTTGAGTCTGTAAAAAGTCCTAAGGGCAATTTAGTCTTTTCCTTTATTTTAGCGTTTGTAAAAACCCTAAGGGGCTGGTGGAATATTCTAGGCCATTGGGCAGCCTATAAATAGGGCCCCAATCCCTAGGGTTGGACTACCCTTTTGCTGAAATCACTTTTTAATCTATTGGGTCATTTTTGCTCCCTGCGGTTTCTCTCTCCTCCTTCTGTTTGTGCGCTCCCAGGTTCCTGTTTGAGCCTTGTTCTTTACTGCATTCCCTCTGTTCTATTTGTTCCAGTGAGATTCTATCTCATGTTCTTATTGAGGTGCGTGCATTGATTTCTCTGAATCAGAAGCTTCGGTTCGGTGTGCGCTGTTGTTTTTATTCCCGAGAATGCGTCTCTGTTGCGTTTGTTCTTCACGCAAGTAGTACTAGTTCTTGCCGTTGCAAGTAGTACTACTTCCCTGTAGCAACAGTACACTAGTACTCTAGGCTTACTTTTTACTGCCTAGCTTTTTGACCGTGTTGACAGGGCCAAAGTCCCTTTTCTGGTTGTTCCTGTCAAAGCCCCTTCTCTCTGTTCGAAGTCCCTCAGCTCTGTGAGGCAGGCTTCGATCTGACTTCCCTGAGGGCTTCGCTTGAACTTCAACTTCACTTTGTGTACTATGTTTCTGGCTTCGAAGTACTTTTTGAGCTGTCAGCGTGACATACTTCGAACGTCTGTGCGAAGGTACTCCGACTTGAGCTCTTCGAAGTCCATACTTCGACAGGTTTCGAAGTTGACCTTGAAGCTAGTCTCTCTGATATACTTCCCTCGACGTGAAGTCTCTGAGACCTTTCTGCTACTGTCATTTTCGAGGGTTGCAGTTTGTGAGTTCGAAGCTTGTCGTTCGAAGTGTGTTTGTCACCTTCGATTTCTTGTGTGACATTTCTTACAAACTTCGTTTCGAAGTTGATCTGTGTGTGTCGAAGGTTATCTCTTCAGCGATCCTTCTTCGATCTTGCTAGCTTCGAAGGTAGAATATAGGCTTCGATTTGGTTTCTCTATCATGTGTCGGGCTTCGCTACTCTTTCGAAGGTTGTTTTTCTGTGAGCTTGCTCGAAACTTTCTGTTCGAAGTCTAGCCTTCGAAGTACACTGTTCGAAGCAAGCTTCGACACAGTCATACTTAGCTTCGAAGGATACTTCGCTCTCAGTCGCACTCGAACTAGGATAGACAACAAACCTTCGGCACTTTCACAACAGCCTTCGGCAGACTTCAACACTAACCTTCGAAGCAGGCTCCGACCAGCGAAGTAGGCTTCAAACAGGAGACAGAACTTGAACAGTAACTTCTCTTCCCATACCATGTGTACTTAAATTATTCCACTAAGAAGTTTGATCTGCCTTGTTTTGAATATTTTGTTTATCTACCTATTAGCACTGTATTGGTGTTTCTCTGTTTCTTTGACACCGGTTGCTTCTAGGCTAGACACTTTTAGACTTAGGCATTCTGTTCACACTCTGTTGCTTAGTCTTTTGAGGTGCGTTGTGTATTGGGAGCAGGCCATAGATTCGAAAGAATTTTTAGGCGCCCATTCACCCCCCCTCTGGTCGCTACTTTCGGTCCTACATGGATGCCTCGTATGCATACAATGTAATCTTCGGGAGGGGCATGTTGAATCAGTTTGGAGCTGTGGCGCATCATAATTATCTGTGTATGAAGACGCCCACACAAGCGGGAGTGCTCACTGTTTTTGGAGATCAGGCCATTGCGCGAAGAGCGGAATATGCTCATGGCCCCCCTCTTGACCCGAGACAGGTGAACAGCGTGCAAGGCAACCCGGAGGATATTTCTGCTTCAGGTGAACCTTCGAAGAAGTCCTTCCCAAGGCCAAGCCCTGAAGGGGAGATTATAATGAAGGTTATTGTAAAAGACGACAAAAACTATTCATTTCAGTTTGGCAAGGATTTGCCTCCAGAAGTCACTACTTCGTTAGAAAAAGTAGGTGAAGAGAATTTAGATTTCTTTGCATGGTCTGATGAGGACATTACCGGAGTCTGTCAGGATATTATTGAGCATAGTTTACTTGTGAACCCGAGGGTTCGACCTGTATGACAAGGACTCCGAAAGCTATCTGTGGAGAGGGCCATCCTTGCTAAAGATGAAGTGGAAAATTTGCTGAAGGCTGGGATTATCAGAGAAGTAGCTCATACGGAGTGGCTAGCCAACCCAGTCTTCTTCAGAAAGAAATCTTTCGGGAAGTGGCGCATGTGTATTGACTTTACATCTTTGAATAAAGCATGCCCCCGTGACTCCTATCCCATGCCCCGAATTGATCAATTGGTTGACTCCACTGCTGGTTCGGAGTTATTAAGCTTCCTTGACGCGTATTTCGGCTATCATCAAATCTGGCTAAAGCGCGAAGATGAAATCAAAACAAGCTTTGTAACTCCTTCGGGAGTCTATTGCTATGTTAGAATGCCCTTTGGCATAAGAAATGCTGGGGCAACTTTTTCGAGGTTAATTGCTAAGGCTCTAGGTCATCAAATAGGCCGCAATGTAGAGGCCTATATGGATGACATTGTAATAAAGAGTGCTCTAAAGCACCAGCATAGCCTAGACTTAGCTAAAACATTCAATAGCCTTCGGGCATGTGGAGTCCGTCTTAACCCCGAAAAATGTATCTTTGGGGCTCAGGCTGGAAAATTGTTAGGGTACCTAGTTTCAAGCAGAGGGATCGAAGCTAGCCCCACTCAAATAACTGCGTTGCAAAGGATGGCTCCTCCGGAAAATTTGAAGCAAGTGTAGAAGTTAACTGACCGCCTTGCAGCACTTAGCATATTCCTAGCAAGGTCTGAGGAGAGAAGTTTGCCCATTTTCAAAGCATTGAAAGGGTCTGAAGATTTTGCATGGACACCGGAGTGTCAAAAGAGCTTTGATGATATTAAGAATTACCTCAGTAACGTCGCTACACTCACGGTGCCTGTTGTTGATGAAACCCTACTCCTTTACCTTGCAGCTACTGGCTCTGCAGTCAGTGCAGTCCTTGTCAGAGAAGTTGATTTAAATGGGAAGTTGGTACAGAATCCAGTCTATTTTGTATCCGAAGCATTGTCTAGAGCAAAAACAAGATATTCTGAGCTTGAGAAGTTTACCTATGCCCTGTTAATGGCTTCGAGGAAGTTAAGGCATTATTTTCTAGCACATAATGTGATTGTACCAACTTCGTATCCCTTAGGAGATATGCTTCCAAGTAATGATTCTACAGGAAGAATTGGGAAGTGGTCTGTTGAATTAGCACCCTTCGGCATCTCTTTCGTGGCAAGGATAGCAATTAAGTCACAAGTGCTGGCAGACTTTGTGGCAGAATGGACTCCCCCTGTAGTATGGGCTCCGGAGAAACCAAGTGAAGGAATTTGGACCATATACTCCGATGGAGCTTTCCAAGCATCTAGAGCAGGTGTCAGAGCATTGATAATTTCGCCTTCAGGGCAAAAAGCAATGTACTCCGTAAGGCTCAACTTTAAGTCCACCAATAATAAAGCGGAGTATGAAGGAATTTTGTTAGGACTTCGGAAAGCACGTGCATTGGGGGATATAAGAGTTGTCATTAAAACAGATTCTCAAATTGTAGCAGGGCACGTGGATAAGAGCTTTCAAGTTCGTCACCCACAGCTTGCAAAATATTTAGAAGAGATCTGTAAGCTTGAGGCAGCATTTAAGGGGATTTCCATTCGAATTATACCCAAAGCTGAAAATATGCAAGCTGATACCTTGGCAAAAGCTGCAGCCGGAGCTATGGACATTCCAGAAGAAGCTTTTTACAAGGAGCTCAATTCATCTTCGGTCACACATATCCATTATGCGGAAGTTCTTTGCATTCCAAGTACAGATTGGCGGAGTCCAATTATGGAATTATTGCAAGGAGAAGCGAATTTGCCTGAAGGGCCACAACTTTCGAGGTTGAAGCTCATAATTCGAAATTATCATATAATCAACGGTATTCTGTACAAGGCCGGAGTATGTTCCCCTCTGCTCCGATGTATATCTCAAGCCGAAGGTCAAGAGATTCTCCGAGGAATTCATGAAGGACTTTGTGGTAGCCATCTGGCCCCTTGAGCTTTTGCAGGAAAAACACTTCGCTAGGGGCTTTATTGGCCTACAATAGTAGCTAATGCGGAGAGCTTAGTCCACACTTGCCAGGGTTGTCAATGGATGGGAAGAAAAAGTCATCATCCGCCAACAACTCTTCAAGTCATTGCCCTAGTGTGGCCCATGGCAAGATGGGGCATGGAGCTTATTGGCCCCTTCCCAGTAGCAAAAGGAAATTTGAAATTCGCAGTGGTAGCAATTGAGTATTTTTCCAAGTGGGTCGAAACAGAGCCCCTCACAGATATCACTTCGAATAATGTACAAAATTTTTTCTGGAAAAATATTATATGTCGGTTCGGAGTGCCTCGGCAGCTCATAGTTGACAATGGGACACAATTTGATGCAGAGCCCTTCAGGATGTTTTGTGAAGATCTTGGCATACAATTATGCTTCGCTACAGTGCGACATCCTCAGTCTAACAGAGTTGTTGAAAGAGCCAATGGTAATATATTGTCAGGGTTGAATCGAAGAATAGTGGGATTGTCAAAAGGATTGTGGACCGAGGAGCTCCCGAAGATTCTATGGTCCATTCGGACCACTCAAACAAGGTCCACGGGTTTCACTCCTTTCAGACTATTATTCGGAGATGAAGCTATGATGCCAACGGAGCTTAAAGGAGGATCCCTTCGCAGCACCGAATCGGAAGTAGAAGTAGAAAGGCAAACTTCGCTTGATTTAACAGAAGAAACAAGACTTCGAGTTGTCGCCAATTTGTCAAAGTATCATCAGTAGACGAAGACTTGTTTTGACCCGAAGGTTAAGCTTAATGAACTTAAGACGGGTCATCTTGTTTTGCGAAGAATTATAGCACCAGGGAAACTAGGGAATAAGTGGGAAGGTCCATACATAATTCTCCGCTCAGGACACCCTAGTTCTTTTAAGTTAGTTAATTTAGAAGGGGAAGAGTTAATGCATACATGGCATGCGGAGCACTTAAAGCGATATTTCGCATAGGGGCTCCTTGTAACCATTTGTAAACACCTTCTGAATTAATAGAGTTCATGGTTCAGATAATGCCTACCTCTCAAACACTTCCTACTTCTAGTGGATGCACTGGAAGAACGAAGATGGCTAGGAGGGAAGTGTCATTAATTTGAACCAATTTTTCGGACTTCGAGCCACTGGTTTCAAGCTTCCGACGAGGTGGGAAAGTCACTGAAAAATGGATTCCAAGCCACCAGCTTGAAAGCATCCGTAAAAAGAGTCGAAGGAGACCAAATAATGTGGATTCCAAGCTCTGGCTTGAAAGCATCCATAAAAAGAGTGCAAGGAAACCACTGCGAATTCCAAACCCGCGGTTTGATAGCATTCGCAAAAAGAGCCGAAGGAGGCCAAAACAAAACAGAGTTTGAGGTGATAAGCTTCGAATATCTGTGAAAAGAGTCCAAAGCGACCAATCGTTTGGGACGCTAAAGTGTCCGAAAAGTTCGTCCGAAGTGACTTCTTTCAAACAAAAGGTACTAAGTTACCAGTTTTATGACTCCAAATAGTCGAAGACATTTTGTAAGATTTCAATTAATCTTTAAGTTGCTGAGGGGCTCCGAGCCCCCAAAATTGTACTCCTAAGTCTTTTTCTTTGCGCCTAACCATCTTCGAGTACACTTCGAAGTTGCTTACGCCCAAAGAGGGGCTGGGAAGTAGGGAGACAATTTTAAAAATCAATCTTTATTATTCGAATAGATTACATTACATCACGAAAAATCTATGTCTATTCCAAGAAGGAATCGAAGACCCCTTCAATCTCTAGAGCTATCACTAAAGCCAAAAAAACTAGTTCCAGAGCTAGGGCTCCTGATAACTTTACGTTTAATTCTTCTCCCTCCCTTCGAAGCTCGAAAATCTTTTTGTTCTTGTTGAAGTTCAGCCCAAGTTCAAAGTCGCTCGGGGCGCTTTCCCAGCTCCGGAGTTCTTCAGGCTTCTTTCCTTATTCTTCAGCAATACTCTCGTCTTCGGACCATTCAACGTCTTCAGAAGATGAAGTTTCCAAGTTAACTTCCTTTTCTTCTTCTTTAATATAAGATAATATATATTTACATATTTCAGGCGCAATTGCACCGGAGCTCTCTCTAGGAATCAAAAATCGAGGTCGTTTATGAAGTTTTAAAAGATCGAAGGTAGCCCATAGCAGGCGGAGTTCTTCGGTAACATTTAATACTTCGACAACTTCCATACGAGGTTGAGAAGCCTAAAAACATGATAAATAAATTTTCATTCATAACATATGAAAGCATAATTTTTACATAGTCGGGCTCCTAAAACAAAACTAAACCTGCAGGTCCGGCAGAGGCTGGCTGCTCGAAGCTTGAGACCGAGCTTGTTTTTGGCGATGCCCTTCGTCGATCCATGCTTTGATCGTTGTTCGACCTTCGGCTCTCCATTAAACTTGGAAAGCTTTCCAAGCTGCGGCCACGTCTTCCGAGAGCAGCTACTTGGCCGGAGATCTCTCCATACCGAATACCTGCTGTCTTCATCATCTTCGCTGCTCCTTGTATCATCTTTAGCCGTTGCAGTAAGGGGACATTGTCACTCGAAGGTAGTGTCCAAAGAGTACCAAAGTACTCTAGAACACCTAAAAGATTGTTCATGACCTCCGCTGCTACCTTCTCTGACTTCATTTTATCTTCAATCAAAGCATCCCTTGATGAAGTTAGCTCATCTACCATAGTAGATAGCCTAGTTGCCTCCGTAGCCAGAGAACTCTTCTGGCTAAGCAGGTTGCTGGCTTCCTCCATTGCTTTAGCCTTCTCCTCTAGAAGCTTAACCAGCTCAGCCCCCACCGTGGCATGCTCTGCCCGCATTTTCTCTATTTCAGCCCGAAGCACGATTTGTTCGGCTTCGAGCTTCTTATTTGCAGCTTCCAGACCAAGTCTGGTCCTCCTCTCCAATGCAACCATTTAGTCTAAGCTAGAGATTCGAACTTCGGAGCCTTCAAGACTCCTTTGAAGAGTAGAAATCCTCTCCTGAAGACGAAGGCTTCCTCGCTCATTCGAGACGGCTGCAGCCCGAGCCAAGACTATTTGCTGTGAAGAGAAAAAGCAAGGTAAGGAATTGTTCATAAGATGAAATTAATCTTGTTTTGCAGATACTTCGTACCTGGTATGCTGCCCATTCTAAGGCTGCGTTCAGCTTTGAGCCCTCAGCTTCGCTAAGTATGGCTACTAAGTCCGTCTCCCCAACTTCACGGTTAGCTCGATCCAAAGGCTCGAGCAGGGCCCGAAGTCTGGTCCTTCGCTCTAGAAAAGGAGCTAGGAGGGGAAGCATGGACAGAGCCCTTTGATCGTCTTCATTCGGTGAAGGGTCGGAGCGCTGTGCTACATCTCCGGAGACCTCGGTGGATTGGCCCCCCTCTGTAGATTGACGTCCATCTGTTGATTCAGACGGAGTTAATCCTGAGTTCGGAGTAGGAAAGGGGTCCATTTTGCCTTTACCTTTTTCACGTCCCATCTGGGCAGCTTCTGGAACTGACCCTGGAGATGTCGAAGTCCCAGGAGCAGTATCTTGGGGAGGAGTCACCTCCATGGGAGCGGACCCTACCGAAACAAAGGTATTATATATTGCATAATTTTGCAGGGTAAAGGAAAAGGCAGTTCAAGTGAAGTTTACCTTTGAAGCCCTATCGGTGGATGAGTACGGCGCTACTCGGAGGATCGAAGGCCACTCCGAAGTCATCATCTGACTCGGTGGCTGGAACCGAAGGGTTGACTGTTGAAGTGTTCTCTGGAGCCACAGCTACCACTTCATCCGGAATCAAAGCTTCTTCGGTTGTAGCTTCGACATCGCCTTCAGCAATAGGGGCTTCTTGATGGGGCAAGACAGGCTAGACGCTTGAAGTCTCAGCCTGTCTGGAGCTGCTTGGAACATTTGGCACGCTTGTCGCGTCGCCAGTGTTTACATCTACCTGGGCCTTGTCTTCGGTAATTAGGTCCACGAGGACCTTTTGCATCTCTCTAACTCCTTCATCTTCAGATGAATCGGAGGGCAAAGCCACAGGCCTTGAAGCCACATTCTTCGGCTTTCGGGCTAGTTTTTTCACTGGAGTCTTGGCTGGAGCTGAAGGACCAGCCTCCGCTTTCCTCTTCTTCGGCCCTTGCTTGGAAGGTACCCAATCCGGAAGAGGAGGGGGTGCGACTCTGAGTACACCCCATACTCGGTTGAGCCGCTCCCAACTACCCACTAGTTTATTCCTCCATTCCTTTTCGGCCGGAGTCGGAACTCCCAGAATCTTCTCCGCAGATCGAACAATTTGCTCTGAAGTCATAGGAGCTTAGGAAGCTAAAAGATAGGTTGCGTTAGTCTTTTCATCAAATAATTGTATATACAAGTTGTTTTCAAAACTACCTGCAGGGCTCGAGTTTGAAGATATTTTTCAGAGTCCACCCTCCGGATCTTCTTCGAAGGTTATAGGCCAGTTGGCCATCAGGGGTGGAATCTGGAGCCCGATGAACTCCTTGTCTACGTCCTGCATGCTCATGCGGTGACTAATCCTTTGGAGCAAGCTAAGGCGAGCTTCGAGCTGATCGGGGTCCGGGTGAACTCGAGCTTCTCTTTGGAAGTTTATATCTTGGAGAGGTCCGGCCAAACGGCTGCCTGCTCCAACTTCGGGGTAGAACCATCGAAGAATCCAATCTGTGTACCATCTAGCGTTGATGGCTTTTGCTAGAAATCGTAGTTGGAATTTGTCCCGAAGTCTGAAGTTGATACTGCCGAAGGCTACTACAATTTTCTCCCCTCCGGAGCCTTGGTAAGTATTTGGTTGGCAAGATGCCCTGTGTAGTGCTACGAAAATTTTTGTTCTTCCTTCGCAGCCTTCAGCTCGTAGCGCCCATTCGAAGATGGCCAAGTGCATTATTGCATTCGGAGATAACTGAGGAAGAGTAACGTGAAACAGATCTAATACATCCTAACCCCGCTTTGAAGAAGGCTTCAAAGACCACAACTGCTCGAGGCCTCGAAGCGGGGATGACTTCCTTTCCTGGTTTCCGAATGATTAACCCTGAGCCAAACTTCCCTTCTACTGCCGCTGCGATCGTCTACCTCTTGGAGGTAGATGGCCCCATAGTATAAGATTGGTCCAGATACTTCGAAGAGGCCGAAAGGAGATCTTGAGGACCGGTCTGCTGGGGATTCCCCATCGGAGCCGCCGCCATCGCCGCTGGCGCCGCCAATGGTGCTACCGCTGCCACTGCCACAACTTGCTGCTGGGCTAGGGCTGAAGCTGCCCTAGGAACCATGAAGCTAGATTTCGCCATGAACTCGCACTGAGTGCTAAGACTAGAGTCTGCAGGCTAGGGATTGGTTGCACAAAGACGGTGAGAAAGGTATTCGAGAAATGTCTGGGTCCTCTATTTATAGCCCAGGCCCACGATTTTTTACTGTTCGCATTTGCCATTTTGCATTCTTGACCGTTACTTTTTGCGAACTTAATGCATCCCATAACTTCTGCTAGAAGGAAAAAGCCAACGACTAAGTTTAAAAGGCTTTCTGGCTTCTTAAGTTAATTCTGGGATTGTTCGAATGTAACTTCCTTATGAATCAATTCGATGTTTTGAATCTTCATATATTTTGGAGGTTGACTAAATCCGTTAACCCCTACGCATGATTATTTTTCTTGCGTATACTGCTCTCCTAACGTTACAGATCTAGTAGAGAAGCGTATTCGAGGGGCTACTATTGGGGGAAAATACTTCATCATCAGGGTCACTGCTGTAGCTAGGCAAAGTTAGGTGATTTAGTCGAAGGTTTCTAGCATCTAACTTCGGTTATGTACTGGGGCAAGTTCGAAGGATAGAGGCGAACTCTAGTTCGGAGTATATCTTCGAACAATGACTCTTCGGAGAGTTTCCTTGCCAACTAAGATGGAAGGCTTATCTTCTTTCTTATTATATTAATCTTTTACCGTTTAGCCCTATTAAGGGTACCGAATAGTTTCCACTATGTCGGTTGTAACAGAGGGGTTAAAGGGTCTTTTCCTTATGGTTTTGGCCTTTAAATACCCCCGTTTTACCCTGTAATGAGGATCGAAGACGGAGTTATTCAATACACTTCTTCGAACTGTTTGAGCTATTATCCATTTTGGAGGCTTAAAATAGTTTACTTCACAAACACTTCGTTTGTTAGTTTCTAAGCTTCAGAAACCTGTTAGCGTAATCTTTTACGCCAACAATTACCTTGTGGGGAATCGGTGCGAGGTCTTCACCGACCACAAGAGCCTCAAGTATATATTCACCCAACCGGACCTGAACCTCCGGCAGAGGAGATGGTTGGAATTGATCGAGGATTATGACTTGGGCATCCATTATCATCCAGGTAAGGACAATGTGGTGGCAGACGCCCTCAGTCGAAAAGGGTACTGCAATGCCATCATGATACGGGACCAGGCCCCATTGCTATATAAGGAAATGGAAAGACTGAATCTAGGGATCGCCAACCGAGTGTATCTCGCTGCTTTGGAGTCTAGACCTGTCGTGATAGACCGGATACGAGAAACACAGAAGGAAGACCCAGACATCTTGGAGATCCAGCAGAACATGCGGAAGGGTAAAGCCCTCGGATTCTCCGAGGACGAGCATGGTACCATCTGGTTCGGAAACCGGATATGCGTACCCGACAAGCCTGGGTTGAAGACTCCCATCCTTCAAGAAGCCCACGATACTCTATACTCCATACATCCCGGGAGTACAAAGATGTATTAAGACCTAAAGGAGAAATATTGGTGGGTCAGCATGAGTATGTGGCCAAGTGCGACACATGCCGGCGAGTCAAGGCAGAGCACCAGAGACCTGCTAGACTGTTACAACCCCTCAAAGTCCCCGAATGGAAGTGGGAAGATATAGGGATGGACTTCATCATGGGACTGCCCAGGACCCAAGCCAGTCATGATTCTATCTGGGCGATCATCGACCGACTCACCAAAGTAGCTCACTTTATCCCCGTCAAGACAACTTACACCGTCGCAAAGTTGGTTGAGTTGTATATGACCCGAATTGTGTGCCTGCACGGAGTGCCGAAGAAGATTGTATCTGACCGGGGGAGTCAGTTTACCTCTAAGTTTTGGAAGAACCTTCAAGAGGAACTCGGCACCCGGCTAAACTTTAGCACCACCTATCATCCACAGACCTATGGTCAAACCGAAAGGGTCAACCAGGTATTGGAGGATATGCTTAGATCTTGCGCTCTAGACTTTGGCAGAATGTGGGACAAGAACATGCCTTATGCGGAGTTCTCCTACAACAACAACTATTAAGTTAGCCTACAGATGTCCCCATTTGAAGTGCTTTATGGTCGTAAGTGCAGAACGTCGTTGCTCTGGGATCAGACCAGAGAGTCACAGCTATTTGGGACAGATATATTGAGAGAAGCTGAAGAGAAGGTCAAGATCATCAGGGACAGATTGAAAATAGCCTATTCCCGACAAAAGAGCTACGCCGATAACCGACGAAGAGACCTGACCTTTGAGGAAGGTGATTATGTCTATCTCCGAGTCACTCCCCTCTATGGCACTCAAAGTTTTAACATGAGAGGCAAGCTAGCACCCCGTTATGTCGGACCTTTTCAGATTCTCCGATGGCAGGGAGAAGTGGCATATCAGCTGAAGAAGTGTCTCTGTGTGCCCACCGAACAGGCTGACCTCCAACAACTCAACGTCTAAGAGGATTTGACCTACATCGAGAAACCCATCAAAATCCTGGAGATTAAGGAAAGAGTAACCAAGAGCCATGTGGTTCGCTTCTTCAAGGTTTAGTGGGACAACCACCCCGTTGAAGAAGCCACATGGGAAAAAGAAGACGAGTTGAAAGCCCAATACCACGAGTTATTCGAGTAACGTTCCAATCTTGAGGACGAGATTCATTGTAAGGGGGATAGGTTTGTAACACCCCAAATTTTCAGAGAAATAAAAATACCATGTAATATATTTCTCTGGAATTAATTAAATTGGAAATACCTTTAATGCCCTTCTTAGCTTGTTTGAACTAGGGCTTTGTGGTTGATTTGTGTTGGGGCGGTTCTGAACCGGCCTCACACCTATATTTATAGGGGCTAGACTTCTAATCTCTAAGCCTAATCTGGTGGAATTCTGTTTGATCACGCGTAAAAGACTTAGTCAAAAATCGGACTCAATCTCTAACTCTTGCCTGATGTGGGCCTTCAACCAGGCCCGCCGAAGCCTGCTCCTCGGGCCGAAGCTTCGGTGGAGTGGGCCTCCGAAGGCCGTCGGGCCGAAGGCTGTGGGCTGGCTAGAAGCTTCCGAAGCCCGTAGCCTACTGGTCCTTCGTCCCTGTAGGGCTTCGGCCTAACACAAGATATGTGCATTTTTGGCCCAAATTACCAAAATGGATATTTTGACAATCTTAAAAATTAATGCCATTTTTTGCTATCAACAGTAACAAATACATAGGCATCACACTGAATGCTCCAAAACGGATAGCAAACATGTATAACTAGGAAGACTTCAGCAAGCTCAAAAATGGCAGCTACACTGTAACACCCCAAATTTTCAGAGAAATAAAAATACCATTTAATATTTCTCTATAATTAATTAAATTGGAAATACCTTTAATGCCCTTCTTAGCTTGTTTGAACTAGAACCTAGGTGAAATGTCCAAACCAGATATATTTTTACAAATTTTTATCACCCTTGGAAGTAGCCCAAATATTTTAAACTAATTTCTGCATTTATTTTTATTCAGAAAAGAATTGAAATAGTAACGGGCCATTTTCCCCATTCCTCCCTTCACCGGATGGCCCAGCCCACTCCCCTCCCCGCGCCCGTTCTGACAGGCGGACCCCACCCATCAGCGAGCCCTCTCCTACCGTGCGCATGCCCGACACCTCAGCCCCACCTGTTAGTCGCGTCCCATTGCCTCGCCCTAGCCCCGTGCCCGCTGACCGTCTTGGCCCACCTTGTTAGGATCCGTAGAAGAGTCTAAGGACTTTAAAAGAACAGATTTCCGGCCTCAGGGTTCGAAGTATCTGTAAAAGAGCAGAAGGTGGCCAGCCTACGTATTCCAGGCTCCGGCTTGTTAGGATCCGTAGAAGAGTCTAAGGACTTTAAAAGAATAGATTTCCGGCCTCAGGGTTCAAAGTATCTGTAAAAGAGCCGAAGGTGGCCAGCCTACGGATTCCAGGCTCCGTCTTGTTAGGATCCGTAGAAGAGTCTAAGGACTTTAAAAAAACAGATTTCCAGCCTCAGGGTTCGAAGGCGACCAAACAATAAGGTTTCAAGGCTCCGACCAACGAGACACTTTAAAAGTCCTAAGCGACCAGTATAAAAGCCTGCAAAGGTAGTTTCAACTCCAAAACTTATAAAATCATAATACAAAACGATGTTCGAAGAACCCTACGAAAAGGTAAAATAGGGATATTAAGTGTTGTGCGAAGCATCGGTTTGTTCAGTGCGTCATTGTGTCTGACGAACCTTTTTGTAACGCGTAAGGTCCCCCACCCACAAGGAGGGGTAGGAGGGTAAAGAACAAACAAGATGCTTCCGGTGCAATTCACATTAATTCATCATACTTTTACATTAAGAGAAATTTTGGTCCAACCCTAAGAAAAATCGGAGACCCTGTCGGCCTCTAGAGCTACTTCTCCGACTACTCTGTCCTTCGGAGCTCGAAGCCACCGAGATTGTCCTTTTTGTTTGAGTGCTTCTTTTCTTCTTCGAGGCTCGCAGTTTCTTCTGCTCCTCCAGAAGCTGGGCCCAAGTCAGAAGTCTTTCGGAGTTAGCCTCCGCAGGGTCTTTGGCCTGGTACCCCGAATCAGACCAATCCATGTGTTCGAAGGACGAAGATGCCTTCTCTTTTTCCTCTTCCTTGATAAAAGCTAAGACTTCTTGAAAAACCTCGAGGGTGACTTCCCCTTTATCTCCACGAGGAACAGAGAAGCGAGAGCGGTGGTAAGGCCTTAAGCTCTCAAGGCTTGCCGACTCCTTCCGGAGCCCTTCCTTAGAATCCAGTATTTCGAAGTCAGGTTCTAAAGGGCATGACAGAACCTAAAAGAACAAAACACCCAAACAAGCTCTTCGTTTATAAACTTTTCATTAATGCAAGGGGATTTACAAGATTTCTTATACATAACCGAGGCTACATTCGGCAAAGGATGCAACAGGTCCTTGGAGCGATAGGAATCTGAAGGGCTTCGAGGTGGCGAAGAACTCCAATTCCAGCACACTGACAGGAGATCTCTCCGTACCGGACACCGGAGTTCATCATCAGCGACGCCGCCACTTGGATCCTCTTCAGCTTCCGGTCGAGGGGTTCGCTGGCCGCCAGAGAAGACGAAGGGCACATAGTGCCAAAATATTCCAAGGTATCCTGAAGGGCATCCAAGGTACGTTCTGCTACACTTGCATTCTTCTTCTCTGCCGTCTCCAGCTCCGTAGCGGTAGCGGACACTTTGGCCACTTGGAGTAGCAAGGAGCTCTTCTGGGCCATCGCTTGCTTGAGAGAGCCTTGGAGCTCTACCAGCTGGGTGCTCGAAGTGGCCACCGCCTGCCAGAGCTTCTCAACCTCCGCCCGGAGCACTAATCATTCGACTTCAGCTTCTTGGGCTGAAGTCCGGAGTGCGTCGCTGTCCCGCCTTGCTAGTCGGAGGGCTTCGTCGGCTTCGGCCCTAGCCCTCCGTTCTTCGAGGACTTCTTCCTCCAACCGAAGTGCTCTTTCTTCGGAGCCCTTGAGCCCGGTTTGGAGGGTGGTAACCTTCCATTTGAGTCGATTGGTTTCGACTTCATTGGAAGTCGCTGCCGCTCTAGCAAGGATGAATTGCTGCAAAAAGAACAAGTGAGAACCAGGTGTTTACATTTATTAATTGAAAATATTTGCAGTACTCTTTATACCTGAAGGGCAGCCCTTTCGAGGGCCATGTTGAGCCTCGGGGCCCTAGCTTCGCTCAGAATAGAGACCAAGTCAGAATTGGCAATGTCCTGGCTTTTCTCCGCCAAAGGCTCCAGGAGCGCCCGGAGGCCCGTCCGGTGTTCCAAAAACAGAGCCAGTAGAGGAAGCCAAGACGAAGCTTGGCGATCATCTATCGTGGCCTCTTCCTCCGAGTTGCAAGCCCAGGTCATCGTTGTGCTGGGAGGGAGTCCGAGGCTGGACATGCTTTTGCCCCTCCCGGGAACGAAGGCAGGCGGCTCGACTACGGCGGAGGTAGCTCTTCTTTCGACGGCTACCCCTTCGGCTGGAGCCGCATCAGCAGGGATGACCTCGGCCACCGGAGGCGTGTCGGCGGGAATGACCCCCGCCACCGGGGCCACGGCGTCTAGTGGAGTCAAGGTGTCCATCAGAACCATGACCCCCGAAGAAGCTAGGACTTCGTGTGCAGCCGGGGCTTCGTCGCCCTTCGATGTACCTGCGGTACCAAGGTATTTGGTGAACATTTACAAGTAAAAATTGTTGCAGGAATCGACCAAGGCAAAATATTCGAAGTGTACCTTCGGAGGCACCGTGAGGTAAAATCGTTGGGTCCCCCAGGACTTCGTACATCCGGAGAATCTCGTCGAGGTCATCCCCCAATGTCCTCTCTGGTGTGTTTGATGCGGGAACCTCGACCTCCGTCGTGATCACTCCGGCTACGGGTGAGTTGGGGGCGATGGCCTCTGGCTCCAAGCTCAAGACAGCGGGCGCGGGAGTGTGAGCCCTGTCCACCTTTGCAGCCTCTCGGGCAGGAGCTTCGGTTGGGACCCCTGCCACATCTTCGTCACCCTCCAAGAGGTAGTTCTCGAAGGTCTTCGCCAGTTGGGCATTGGAGTCCTCGTTCCCAGAATCCCCCGAAGCCGAGCTCTGAACATCCAAAGACGAAGTAGACGAAGCAAGGGTCAGTTGAGGAGGGATCTTCACCACCTTCTTCTTCTTCGAGGGGGTCTTGCCGGCCTTCTTTGGAGGCAAAGCGACAGCTTTCCTTTTCCGAGGAGCCGCTCCGGCCGAGTTAAAATCCGGCAGAGGAGGGGGCACCATCCTGAGAGCTCCCCACACTCTGTTGGAGCGCTCCTAGCTCCCCACCAGCTCCAACCTCTTCTGCCTTTCAGCCACCGTAGGTGCTCCGAGGACCCGTTCGGTGGCCCGAGCTATCTCCTCCGGAGCTAACGCTAGTGGAGCCGCTGAAAAAAGGGTAACATATTATGAGTATGTTATTATTGTAGGAGTTGAAGTCTTACTTAGAGTTCAGAGCTCACCCTCCGAAGCTTGTTTAAACACTATCAGCCAGTTGGCCCCGAGGGGTGGAATCCGAAGAGCAATGAACTCTTCGGCGAGGTCGCGCATGCTCATGCGGCTGGCCACCGAAGTCAGTAGCCATAGCCACATTGAGAGTAGGCTAGGGTTCGGAGTAACCTCCGCCTCCTTTCGGAAGTAGATTTCCTGAAGAGGCCCAGCGAGGGGAGAGTCCTCTCTGACTTCGGCGTAGAACCACCGAAGGATCCAGTTGGTGTACCATCGGCCGTTGATGGCCTTCGCTGGAAAGTGTTGGGCATGCTCCCTCCGCAACTGGAAGTTGACACTGCCAAAGGCTGTTATCACCTTGGTGTCCCCGAGGCCATCTTGCGGCTTCGACTGGCAGATGGCTTTGTGGGTGGCGGCGAAGACCTCCGATCGCCCCTCGCAACCTTTAGCCCGGAGCGCCCATTCGAAGACAGCCAGGCGGGCGATGGCATTGGGAGACAGTTGAGGTAAGGTGATGTGGAACATGTTCAATACCACAGACAAGAAGTCGATGGCCGGGAGCCCTAGGCCTACCTCGAAGAAGGCCTTGAAGACCACGACTTCCTCGCTCTGTGGCCGCTGAGTCGATTCTTACCAGGGGACTCGAGTCCTCCGTCCAATCCCCAGTTTACCCTCTACGGCCTCTTCGATGGACTCTGCAGTGCTGGTGGATTGGCCGATGAGGAAGCTTTGGGGGATTTTCTTCTTGGATGGCGGGCGGAGCTCCCGGGGGTTCTTGGGCCAAGCATCACCCGGAGCCCCCGCCATTGCTGCTATGGCTGAAGCGGCCCACGCTTGCCTCTGCGCCAGAGTGGCCACTGCCGCCGGCACGGTGTGGCTAGTCCTCGCCATGGTTCGGTGGATTGGGAAGTTGTGAGAATTGAAGGTTGAAGGAAGTGAATCATGGATGCTAGGCACGGTAAAAAGTCTTGGGTAAATTCTAATCCCCTTTTTATAACCGTCCGCTAGTTGTTGTGCTTAGATCGCATTCACATTGCAGATTCAACTTCCGTCGCTGGCAGGCGGGGCCCGAAAGTGGAACGGCGTGAGACCGCTGTAAATTTCGACCGTTACCTTTTACACAGTGTAACGGCTACTTGCGCAGTAACGGTTATAATCAAACGGATTCTCACGACGTTTGGGCTTCGTAATGGTTCTCTTTCCCATGGAGCATTCACACAGCGGTTGGCAGCTCGAAATTGTGGTCCGAATGATTTGGATCAGAGATCCTTCGAAAGACTGTAATGTGTTCAACTTTCTCTAAGTCTCAGAAAATGAAAATATTCCTTGCGTATACTGCCTCCCTTCTGTACAGGTCAAATTCGGAGAGGCGTATTCGAGGGGCTACTGTTGGGGGAAAATGCTTCACTTTCAGGACTTAGAGATTAACAGTTCAAAAAGACTTATTAAGCTTCGGAGCTGATGGGTTCATACTCGAAGGTGGAGGAGTCGCTAAGCCGAAGGATGCTTCGAGCTACGATCCAAAGGAGCCCTCCGCAAGATATGAGGCTTCGGAGGCAAATGACAGGATTGATAAGACGTTTGGCTTATCCACTTGCCTCGGGTAGATTTTACCATTTTAACCCTGTTTAGGGTACCGAATAGTTTCCACTATGTCGGTTATAATCAAAGGGTAAATAGGTATTTTCCTTAGATGTTTTTGCCTATTGTTGGGGGAAATTACTCCATTTTCAGGACTTAAAGATTAATACTTCAAAGGCTAAGAAGGGCTCCGAAGCTGGTGAGCCGTCGTTCGGAGGTAGAGGCGTCAAGCCGAAGGGTGCAGCGATACGAAGCCTCGATGAACCCTCCGAATGGGAGATAAAGGTCCCGAAGCTGAAGGACAAGATTGATGGGATGTTTGGCTTATCCATCTGCCTTGTAGTATTTTACCTTTTGTAACCTTGTTCCTGGCACCGTATAGTTTCCATTATGTCGGTTGTAATCTAGGGGTAATTAGGTCTTCTCCTTATACATTTCTACCTATAAATACCCCCCTCTATACCCTGTAAAGGGGATCCCCCCGGAACAAGTTATTCAATACACACGTTCGGACTACTCGAGCTATTATCCAACTCGGAGGGTCGAGGCAGTCCTAAAACACAAACTCTTTGTTTGTTCGTTCTTGATCTCAGAGAACCTGTTGGTGTAACTTTTGCGCCAACAGTTGGTGCCGTCCATGGGGAACATAGTTCTAGAAGCTTGTTCTCTGCTGCTGACTGCACTTCGAAGACCACTTACAGAGGGAGCCTCGGAGTCTCAGGATTCCGTGCACCTTTCAGTTAAGGGCTTCTTAGTGCAGCCCGAAGGTCTTCACTCGACTTCCCGAGTCGTTCGATGTCCTTCGTCTCCAAGACCTCTTCGTGGCTAGCTATGCCTCCGAAGCGGAGTTAAAATTCGGGTCCTCTCCGAAGGTCCCCTCGAATAGCAGGAGCCGGACCCTCAACTGCTCCAGCAATTCCCACCGAGGCCACGGGGCGTCGGGTACCCAGGGGTCCTCGAGCTCCTCCTACGGTGCTTCAGACTGATTACGTTAGCTGCCGAGACCCGGAGGTGCCCTCCGGCGAAGATGAAGACTTTCCTGGAACCGAGCTGTATCCCAGAGGACGGACTATGGCCATGGGCAGCCGTTGGATCCCCGACAAGTGCACAACGTGGCGAAAAGCATTGAAGAAGTGCCGGAGGCCTCGAACCCTTCGAAGGGGTCCTCTCTCAAGCCAAACCCGGAGGGTGATGTTGACACAAGAATAATTTCGAAGGATGGCAAAGAGTATCCAGTACAGTTTGTCAAAGAGCTATCCCCGGAGATAGCTGCCTCGTTAGAAGAAGTCGTTAGGAAAAATCTGGATGTCTTTGCTTGGACTGACGAAGACATCACCGGGGTCGATCGAAGCATCATCGAGCATAGTCTGCTCGTCAACCCGAAGGCCAGGCCAGTGCGCTAGGGGCTCCGCAAGCTGTCAGCGGAAACAGCAAGCCTTGCCAAAGCCGAAGTAGAGAAGTTGTTGAAAGCTGGCATCATCAGGGAAGTAGCCCATACCGAGTGGTTGGCTAACCCTGTGTAGGACCGAAAGTAGCGACCAGAGGGGGGGGGTGAATGGGCGCCTTAAAAATTCTTTCGAATCTATGGCCTGTTCCCAATACCCAACGCACCTCAAAAATACTATGCAGCAGAAAGTAGACAGTAGGCCTAAGTCTAAAGGTTTCTAACCTAGAAGCAACTGATGATATACAGTGTAAAACTAAAGTGGTGCAACTAGGTAGATAAACAAGTTGTAACAGGCCTATACTTCTCAAAGAAATGATCTGAGTATGTATAAAGTGAAAAAGAGAAGTTACTGTCCAAAGTTGTCTCCTGTTCGGGTCTTGGCGAAGCCCCCTTCGCACGTCGAGGTCTGCTTCGGAGGATGGTGTCGGAGTCAGTCCGAAGTGCCGAGGGTATCGGTGACTAGTCTAGTTCGAAGTGTTGAGAAGCGAAGTGTACTTCGGAGCGAAGTAAAATAGGGTCGAAGCCTGGTTCGAAGTGAACTTCGAGAACAGGACTTCGAACACAGATTCGAATCAAGAGCTTCGGAGCGAAGTCAAACAGTGTCGGAGCCTGCTTCGAAGTATGCACTTCGAAGACACAACTTCGAACACAACTTCGAACCGAGAGCTTCGAAGCACAACCTTCGAACTGAAAAAAAACTTCGAACACAACGCACACAAACAGACAACCTTCGAACAAAGAAGCGAAGTCTGTCACGTGACAGAAAATCAAGTTCGAAGCATACACTCCTACCTTCGAAAAGAGCAAGCTCCGAACACGAAGTCGAAGAATGACACGCTACTAAGAAATCAATGCGAAGCTAAGAGGAAAGGCAAGCTTCGAAGTTAACTCCGAAACTTAACGAAGTGAGAACTTCGAACAGCTAGGGCTGGAGTACCTTCGCACTGACGTTCGAAGTATGCGATGCTGTCCGTTCAGTAAATACTTCGAAGCAAGCAACACAGGACACAGAGACCTAGGTCCGAAGTCTGAGCGAACCCTTTAACGATGTTCGATCGAAGCCTGCCTCACGGAGCTGAAGGGCTTCGAACAGAGGAGGGGCTTCGCCAGACACAGTCAGAAAAGCGATTTCAGACCAATCAACCCGATCGAAAAGTAGCACAGTAAAAGTAAAAAGCTGGCGCAGAAGTACTGTAGCTGCAGTGGAGTACTACTTGCAAAACGCAAGAACTAGTACTCTGTTCGTGAAGAACAGAAGCTTCTTCACAACAGCCGAAGCCTACAAAGGCTCAAAAATCACAGGGAAATTTGCTTCAAGGGTGAAAACGAGCCATTAAAAACCTTGCAGATGCAGCACACAAAGAGGTAGAGCATTTACTGCAACATTAAAAGCAAGGCAAGAAAACACAGAGGGAGAACTCCCTGGCGGCGCACGCAAGGAACAGGAGGGGAGAGAGAGAAAACGTGAGAGACAAAAATTGACCCAATAGAGTAGTATTCAATTTCAGCAAAAGGGTGGTCCAAACCCTAGGGGTTGGGGTCCTATTTATAGGCAGCCCAACACTAGGAATATTCTACCTGCCCCTTAGGGTTTTTACAGACTCAAAAATAAAGGAAAAGACTCTACTGCCCTTAGGTATTTTTACAGACACGACAGACTGACTGTGGGCCTAGAGTTACAGATGACTTATCCGGAAGCTAAGTTTTCGTAGCGACTACGGCTTCTCTTCTGGACAGTCGGATACAAGATCGACGGTCGTCAGTTTTGCGCCGAAACTGACAAAGCCTCCACCGACTTTGCACCAGGTACCCGGATTGGGCCGGCCCGACCCCGCAGCTCTCTCAGCCCGGCAATCGCTCACCGCCCGTGTACCTGAGTCAGTCCTGGTCAACAGCCTAGTGGGTCTTCTACTGCTTCTGGCCCATGCACCCGGATTGGGCCAGCCCGACTTCGCAGCCTCCTCTGCCCGACAGTCGCTCGCTGCCCGTGTACCTGAGTCACACGCGGCCCATGAAACAGCAGATCTTCTTCTTCTCTTCAGTCCTTGTTGACTATCGTTGACAATGACTCATCACTTCTAGAGCCATGAGGCCCACGCTATTCAGCATGGCTCCTCAATCTCCCCCTTGATGAGAGCATTGTCAACACTCCTCAATTCTCCGCTCTTCAGCACCTGCGAACAAATGTGGAAACACGAAAACAAAACACAAGAGAACAAAGAAGAAGAAAAATAAGGTAAAAGTTTAACCCTAATGACCAAAAGCCAACCAAAAGCAAGAAACGGTCATTATGGTTAACCAAAACGTAAAAGCTCAAAATGAGTGCGATTTCAGAACAACAAGGATATCAACAGAGTAAAAAACTCCCCCTTAAACTCTGATCCCAAATTTTCTCCCCCTTGTTGACAAGTGAACTCATCAAGCACTCAAAAAGAGACACAGACTCCCCCTGAAAAGCAACTCCCCCTCAAAATATGCAGTGAATGCAGCTGGGGTGCAGGTGGAGTGTAGAAAGCACGCTTCTTAGATATGATTGACTGCAAATACAGTATCTAACAGGTATAGCAAAAGAGATACTGTCTAAGACACATGGCATGATCAGTGCAAGAGATGATATCTAAAGAAAGTCATTTAGCACGCATTTGTCAAGTTTTGCAAATAAAAGCATCACCACATTCTCTAGTAAACAAGCAAGGCAAAGCATGAGATGCAGAAGCTAACTGATGTCTACCAAGATAAGCATTTGTTCAAAACAAAGTGCTTCAGCAAACTTGTTATCCTTTTAAAATTCAGGCTTTTTCATTTTCCTTTGTTATTTGTGCCAAGGGTTATTTGCATGTCAAACCTTATGCTAACCGACCAAGTCAAGCCTAGGCCAGAACTGAGCCATCAGAAGCTTAAGACATTGGTCTCGGCATACACTATACTGTCCTAGTTCATACCAAAGTGCTATGGTAAGCAGTCCAGAACAATATAATGCGACAAAGCAAACCCACTTGGATCTTTTCAACTTAAGCATAACAAGGCATGGAATTTTCATTCATTTTTGATTTTTATCCTTTTTATGGCACATTATCCATGTTAAAGCATAAAGATGTCCAAGTTGCATATCTGCATCTATGTGATGAACTAGCCACAAGGCATGTAACAGATAGCAAAGGCACTCAGCCTACACATGCTGGTTACCAGAAGCAATGGTGATCATTTTTCAAGTTTGAAAGCATAAAAGCCATGCATATGACAGATATCAAACATGTCAAGCGAACTGAATCAAAGCATGATCATTGACAAGTAATCAAAAACATATACCAGCTAGACTAAGTAAAGCAGTTCAATCATATAACAGAAGCAGACTCAGAAGTGTGATATGTGAATATGTATGATATGAACACACACAAAAAGACTCAAGAAAGGAGTAAAAAAGAAAGAAAACTGACGCAAAATATCCTAGAAAGGATACACAACACCCAAATCCCCTCGTAAACGCTCAAATGTAGACTGATCTAGGGGTTTGGTAAAAATGTCAGCCAACTGATGATGGGTATCAACATGAACAAGGTCAATGACACCTTTCTCATATTGATCCCGCAAAAAGTGAAAGCGCACATCGATATGTTTGGTTTTTGAATGAAGACACGGGTTTTTCCCTACACTAATAGCACTAGTGCTATCGCAAAACAATGGAACCCTGGTAGGAAAAAGCAACCCAAAGTCTCGAAGAGTGGAAATCATCCAAACCATCTGTGAGCAGCAGCTAGCAGCAGCTACGTACTCAGCCTCTGTGGTCGAAAGAGCAACTCCAGATTGCTTTCGAGAAGACCAAGATACAAGGGAAGAACCAAGAAACTGGCAAGTACCGGAAGTCGACTTGCGATCCAACCGGCACCCACCAAAGTCAGCGTCCGAAAAGCCAGATAAATCAAGAGATGATGATGCTGAATAATAAAGACCAAGATCAGGCGCATGGGTGAGATACCTGAAAATGCGCTTGACAGCCTGCCGGTGAGACGCGCGTGGTGAAGACTGAAAACGCGCACAAAGTCCCACGGCGAACTGTATGTCCGGTCTCGTTGCTGTTAAGTACAACAGCGAACCGATCATCCCTCGAAATTCCCTTTCATTGACCTTGACACCGCTCTCGTCCTTGTCCAGACCCCCAGAAGTACCCATCGGGGTCATCTGCGGCTTCAATTCACCACCAAAGTCAAATTTCTTAAGCATGTCACGAGTATACTTACCTTGGTGGATGAAGGTGCCGTCCTTGGTCTGCTTGATCTGGAGCCCTAAAAAGTACTTAAGCTCACCCATGAGGCTCATCTCAAATTCACTGTGCATCTGCTCAGAAAACTTGGACACAAGAGAATCAGTAGTACCGCCAAAGATAATATCGTCCACGTAAATCTGAGCAACTAAAAAATCTGAAGCATCTCTGAGCAGGAAAAGAGTTTTGTCCACAGAACCCATCACAAAGCCCTTCCCCAACAAAAATTGCTTCAACCGGTCATACCAAGCCCTGGGGGCTTGCTTCAACCCGTATAAAGCCTTATGCAACTTAAAGACATGTCGAGGAAACTTAGGGTTCTCAAAACCAGGGGGTTGCCTAACATATACCTCCTCCTCTATGAACCCGTTCAGAAAAGCACTCTTAACGTCCATTTGAAAAAGCTTAAAACCCTTCGAAACGGCAAAAGCTAGAAGAATACGAATGGACTCAAGACGGGCAACAGGAGCGAAGGTTTCTTCAAAGTCAATACCTTCCTTCTGGCAATAACCCTGGGCAACTAGTCGAGCCTTGTTGCGCACCACAACCCCATCTTCACCTTGTTTGTTCTTGAATACCCACTTGGTGCCTATGGGGTTGCATCCTGGTGGCGGCTCAACTAGTGTCCAAACCCGATTGCGGACAAAATTTTCAAGCTCTTCTTGCATAGCATTAATCCAATTAGAATCAGAAAGAGCATGAGGAATGTCTCTGGGCTCAAAAGATGCAACAAATGCAGATTCAGCAAACACAGCAAGAGAGGCAGAAGAACGCAAAGTTCTTTCAGTCAAATCACCAATGATGAGCTCTGAGGGGTGGTCACGCTGAACTGCTCGGGTTCCCAGGTGATCTGAAGTCACCTCACCGGAGTCAGCAGCTGGCACCACTGGACTCGACTGAGGGGGCTCGATCGAAGTGGAAGAAGTGATCAGAGGTCCGCCCTCATCATCAGTCGAAGTCACAGAAGGTGTGGGCTCTGCGGGGGATGCAGAAGGTCTGCCCTCAACAGCAGCTGGAGTATCCTCATCTTCCTCGAAGATGGACTCTCCGAGCTCATCATCACCAGAAAGCTCAAAAGAAGGAGTCAAAGAAGGCATGGACTCATCAAAAGAAACTTCACAAGTCTCGACAAGCAGCTGGGATTCGAGGTTCCAAACACGAAAACCTCGAGAATGCAAAGCATAACCAAGAAAAACACCATCCCAGCAGCGAGACTCAAACTTGTCCAAATGCCCTCCCTTCTTGAGCACAAAGCACTTGCAGCCAAACGCTCGCAAGTGGGTCACCTTGGGCTGTCTGCCAAACCGCAACTCATATGATGTCTTACCAATGTAAGCTCTAAGAAAAATGCGGTTGGCAAGATAGCAAGCCGTGTTCATGGCTTCAGCCCAAAAACGCCTAGGAGTCCTGTGCTCATCGAGCATCGTCCTGGCCATCTCAACTAGCGTGCGGTTCTTTCGTTCCACAACGCCGTTCTGTGGGGGAGTGTAAGGAGAAGAAAACTGATGGTCCAGACCCTGATCACCACAAAAGCTGACGAACTGAGAGTTCTTGAACTCAGAGCCGTTGTCGGAGCGAATTGCTCGCATCCGGCCATTGTTCTCATTCTTCAGCTTCAAGATCAAATCATGGACAAATTGAAAAGTTTCATCCTTAGACTCCAAAAAGAAAACCCACGAGAAACGAGAAAAGTCGTCAACAATCACAAGTGCATACCACTTCCCACCGACTGAGCGTACCCGAGCTGGACCTACAGTGTCCAAATGTAAAAGCTCGCCTGGATACGTAGTCATCACCTGAGTCACAGGTGAGTGAGAAGCGGCAACCATTTTCCCATGACGACAAGGATGACAAACTAGATCCTTCTCCATTTTGAGCTTGGGCAATCCTCGGATGAGGTCCATAGAGCTTAACCTGACTAGCAAATCAAAGCTCAAATGACCTAACCTCCTATGCCACTTCCAGAGCTCAGAAGAAGATCCAGCAATCAAACAGCGAGAAGGGCCAAAAGAACTAGAGAAGTCAATTCGAAAAACTTTACCGAAGGGTAAAATCTGACAAACCAAAGACCCTCTAGAATCAATCACAGAAGAATTGCCCTTCTTAAAACGCACTTCCAAACCATCCTCAAGAAGTTGCGAAACAGAGATTAAATTAAAGTTCAGATTTTTAACCAAAGCAACATTCTTTAAAGAGAAATGGTCTGAGATGCTAATTGAGCCTATTCCACTTACTTTCCCTTGACCGCTGTTCCCGAACGTGATGTATTCTTTGGAGCTCGGGGGAATGAGACTGGAGAACCATCTGCGATGTCCCGTCATGTGGCGAGAACATCCTGAGTCCATGATCCAAACATCCTCCAGTCCCCGGTCCTGCAAAATCAATGTCTGTAAGTGGGAGCAAATGGTCCGGCACCAGGTTTAGCAAACGAGCTAAACCAGTGTCGAGCCATCTGCTCAAAAGATGGAAAGCGAAAACCATCAAAAGAGTTTGGACCAAAACGCGGCTCAAAGCGCGGTCCACGGTTCTTCCTAACCCTACGGCCACGAGGTCCAGAACCGTAGCCAACTCGGTCTGGAACTCTGCCGGAGCGAACACCACCTACTGGAGCACGGGTAGGAAAACCGTCTCCTCTACCACCACCTACACGACGCGGCCTGGCCTCCAGCCTCTCCCCGCGCCGAGGAACACGCAGTCTACCACCCTGCTGGTAGAACTGCACCTGATCACTACGAGCCCTCTCTGCTCTCTCGACCCGCTTCCTCCTGAAGCAAAACTCCGCAAGATGCCCGTCTCTCTGACAATACTCACAATGATAGGTAGGCTTCTTGGGATGTGGTTGAGGCTTGGAGATCTTGGGCTTGGTAGTGTTTGGTGTGGTCTTCTTGGGCTGAGAGGGTCCAGGAAGAGAATCAAGAGAAGTGTGGAGATTTTTGGGCTTTGGGACCCAGATAGGTTTCTTGGGTGGAGCTTTAGATGGTTCATGGATCACTCCATCCTTGGGCTGACACGCCTGGGAGGTCTCAGTGGAGTGAGTCTTGGGATACCTCTGCTCTGGAGTCATTTTACTCCACTCCACTGCCCGGCTGAGGGCACTCTCAAAGTCAGCCTTGGTGTAGGTGTAACCTACTCCAAACCCATCCTTCCTCTTGAACTGCTGGATCATCATGCCAAGCTGTGGCTCTCTGGCACTGATCCAACTCAGGATAGAACGGAGGTAAAAGTTCTCATTCTGAGAATCTGCTAGCTCCTCTCTCAAGGAAGCTAGAACCTCCACCTGAGACAAGCAGGTCTCACACTCATTCTCTACTTGGACAGACTTCCCGGCTTTTAGCTTAATTAGCTCCATTCTAAGAGACAGGCAGTTCTCACAGACAGTGGGTGGAACTGACAGTGTCTCAAGCTCTAGCCTAGTCTGGGCAAGCTCAGCTCTCAACCTCTCTAAATCACCCAAATGCTCATTGCCCTTGGATTTCAGCTCAGCTAAGGCAGCTAGATGAGATGGGCAATCAACACAGGGTGCGACGACAGTGGCATGAGCATCTTTCAGCTCCTGCTGAGCGCTTTCAAGCTCAGTGGCCAAAGCGTCCCTCTCTTCAACCCTTTCTGTGTACCTGGACTTCAAAGTAGACAGGTCACACAGAAGCACCTCACACTTCGGGCACTCACTGCTATCGCCCAAGCAAGGGGAAGAAGATAGACTTTCTATTCTACCGTTGGCCACGGCAAGCTCACTCTCTAACTCGTCTATCCTTTTCTTAGCCCCCCTAAGCAGTTTCTCCCGATATTTTAACTCCTGACGATTGCTCTCAAGTAAGTCTACAATTTCACGCTCATAAGATGATACCTTGCTATCGTCGTCGTCGGAGTCGTCGGAGGAGCTCTTTTCTTCTCTATCCCCAAGAGCCATGGAGCAAAAGCTCTTGCGGGATCTTCGGCGCTGGTGTGAGCGACTCTTCGGCTTGTCTCCGAAGGCCATGAAGCAGAGGCCCGCCGGATCATCCTTGTCCTTCCCCTTCTTGATGGTGACCTCCTCATCACTTGAGCTCGATGAAGAGGAAGAAGACGTGGATCTTTTGGAGTAGCTCTTCTCCATCTCGGCGAAGAAGGCCTTGTCGCGCTTCTTGTTCTCTCGCCGGTAGTCCTTCAGGGCCTTCTTGAAGAACCGGGTCTTCGGCTTGCCCTTGATGAAGGAGGGGCTCTCATGCTTGCCGGAGTCGTGGAAGTTGCTGCCGGCGCCCTTCTTGTATCCACTGCGCTTGGGGCAGTCGGCGATGAAGTGTCCTGGATCACCACATTCAAAGCATCCGGATTTTGTGCCGTGTCTTTTGAACATTCTTTTATCATAGACACGACGCACCCGGTTGTTAAAGAGACACAAATCATCATCTCCCAACAACTCAAGCTGGTCCTCAGTGATAGACATCAAGGAGAACCCAGCACAACTCACAGCAGAGGGATCAACAGAAGGTGTAGCAAGGGCCAGGGATTTTGATCCAGAGCCAGTGAGATTTGATCTCAACTGGATATCTACCTCAGTGGCCTTCAGCTTGCTAAATAGCTCAGAAATGGTCAAGGTATCGTAAGAAGTACTCTCAACGATAGATGATACCTTGATCTCCCAGATCTTTGGGTCCAAGGTATGAAGAACCTTGAGCGCCTGCTCATGATCTGAGACTAACTGAGCACCCTCAGCCTTGTTGTCCCGAAGCTTGTTAATGATCGACTGAAAGCGACCAAACAAGGCTTCAACAGATTCACCCGGCTTCTGTGTGAAATTCTCATATTCACGCCGGTAGGTCTGATAGAGCCGAGCCTTGACCTGTGCTGTTCCCTCATGGTGTGCCTTGAGGGTAGCCCAGATCTCTCTCGCAGTGGAGAGATGACTCACTCGCTCAAATTCAGTGGGACCTAAACCAGAAAATAAAATGTTCACAGCCTTACTGTTGCTCAGATGCTGAGCAATGATACCAGCAGTACCTTGCTCAGTAACTGGCAGAATGACAAACGTGGTGTGAACGCAAATGTCCCATATGTCCGAACCCTGGCTCATGAGATAGGCTCGCATGCGAGTCTTCCAATAATTATAGCCATAGGCTTCCAAGGACGGGACCTTGCCAGGAGACGTCATAGTCACTACTGGGGTTTAGAACCGGTTAAGGTATGGAAAAACCCTAACCTCGCTCTGATACCACTTGTAGGACCGAAAGTAGCGACCAGAGGGGGGGGGTGAATGGGCGCCTTAAAAATTCTTTCGAATCTATGGCCTGTTCCCAATACCCAACGCACCTCAAAAATACTATGCAGCAGAAAGTAGACAGTAGGCCTAAGTCTAAAGGTTTCTAACCTAGAAGCAACTGATGATATACAGTGTAAAACTAAAGTGGTGCAACTAGGTAGATAAACAAGTTGTAACAGGCCTATACTTCTCAAAGAAATGATCTGAGTATGTATAAAGTGAAAAAGAGAAGTTACTGTCCAAAGTTGTCTCCTGTTCGGGTCTTGGCGAAGCCCCCTTCGCACGTCGAGGTCTGCTTCGGAGGATGGTGTCGGAGTCAGTCCGAAGTGCCGAGGGTATCGGTGACTAGTCTAGTTCGAAGTGTTGAGAAGCGAAGTGTACTTCGGAGCGAAGTAAAATAGGGTCGAAGCCTGGTTCGAAGTGAACTTCGAGAACAGGACTTCGAACACAGATTCGAATCAAGAGCTTCGGAGCGAAGTCAAACAGTGTCGGAGCCTGCTTCGAAGTATGCACTTCGAAGACACAACTTCGAACACAACTTCGAACCGAGAGCTTCGAAGCACAACCTTCGAACTGAAAAAAAACTTCGAACACAACGCACACAAACAGACAACCTTCGAACAAAGAAGCGAAGTCTGTCACGTGACAGAAAATCAAGTTCGAAGCATACACTCCTACCTTCGAAAAGAGCAAGCTCCGAACACGAAGTCGAAGAATGACACGCTACTAAGAAATCAATGCGAAGCTAAGAGGAAAGGCAAGCTTCGAAGTTAACTCCGAAACTTAACGAAGTGAGAACTTCGAACAGCTAGGGCTGGAGTACCTTCGCACTGACGTTCGAAGTATGCGATGCTGTCCGTTCAGTAAATACTTCGAAGCAAGCAACACAGGACACAGAGACCTAGGTCCGAAGTCTGAGCGAACCCTTTAACGATGTTCGATCGAAGCCTGCCTCACGGAGCTGAAGGGCTTCGAACAGAGGAGGGGCTTCGCCAGACACAGTCAGAAAAGCGATTTCAGACCAATCAACCCGATCGAAAAGTAGCACAGTAAAAGTAAAAAGCTGGCGCAGAAGTACTGTAGCTGCAGTGGAGTACTACTTGCAAAACGCAAGAACTAGTACTCTGTTCGTGAAGAACAGAAGCTTCTTCACAACAGCCGAAGCCTACAAAGGCTCAAAAATCACAGGGAAATTTGCTTCAAGGGTGAAAACGAGCCATTAAAAACCTTGCAGATGCAGCACACAAAGAGGTAGAGCATTTACTGCAACATTAAAAGCAAGGCAAGAAAACACAGAGGGAGAACTCCCTGGCGGCGCACGCAAGGAACAGGAGGGGAGAGAGAGAAAACGTGAGAGACAAAAATTGACCCAATAGAGTAGTATTCAATTTCAGCAAAAGGGTGGTCCAAACCCTAGGGGTTGGGGTCCTATTTATAGGCAGCCCAACACTAGGAATATTCTACCTGCCCCTTAGGGTTTTTACAGACTCAAAAATAAAGGAAAAGACTCTACTGCCCTTAGGTATTTTTACAGACACGACAGACTGACTGTGGGCCTAGAGTTACAGATGACTTATCCGGAAGCTAAGTTTTCGTAGCGACTACGGCTTCTCTTCTGGACAGTCGGATACAAGATCGACGGTCGTCAGTTTTGCGCCGAAACTGACAAAGCCTCCACCGACTTTGCACCAGGTACCCGGATTGGGCCGGCCCGACCCCGCAGCTCTCTCAGCCCGGCAATCGCTCACCGCCCGTGTACCTGAGTCAGTCCTGGTCAACAGCCTAGTGGGTCTTCTACTGCTTCTGGCCCATGCACCCGGATTGGGCCAGCCCGACTTCGCAGCCTCCTCTGCCCGACAGTCGCTCGCTGCCCGTGTACCTGAGTCACACGCGGCCCATGAAACAGCAGATCTTCTTCTTCTCTTCAGTCCTTGTTGACTATCGTTGACAATGACTCATCACTTCTAGAGCCATGAGGCCCACGCTATTCAGCATGGCTCCTCACCCTGTTTTTGTAAGGAAGAAGGACTCGAACAAATGGCGCATGTGTATTGACTTTACTTCATTAAATAAAGCATGCCCGCGAGACCCGTACCCGATGCCCCAAATAGATCAGTTGGTGGATTCCACAGCAGACTCTGAATTGCTAAGCTTCCTCGACGCTTATTCCGGGTATCATCAAGTCTGGCTAAAATGCGAAGACGAAGCCAAGACAAGCTTTATAACTCCTTCCGGAGTATTTTGTTATGTAAGAATGCCTTTTGGTTTGCGGAATGCCGGAGCCACCTTTTCACGTTTAATAGCTAAGGCTCTAAGTCATCAGATAGGACGGAATGTCGAGGCCTATATGGATGATATTGTAATAAAAAGTGCTCAAAAGCACCAACATAGCCTATACATAGCTGAAACATTTGAGAGCCTCCGAGCATGTGGAGTACGCCTCAACCCGGAAAAATGTATATTCGGGGCACAAGCAGGAAAGCTGCTAGGGTACTTAGTTTCGAACAGGGGAATCGAAGCTAGCCCAACACAGATAAGCGCACTGCAAAGGATGGCTCCACTAGAGAATTTGAAGAAAGTGCAGAAGCTAGCAGGAAGGCTCGCAACACTTAGCAGGTTCCTGGCCAGGTCAGCAGAGCAGAGCCTCCCAATTTTCAAAGCACTGAAAGGGTCCGAAAGCTTTAAGTGGACACCGGAGTGTCAGAAGAGCTTCGATGATATAAAAGCATACCTCCGAAGATTATCAACTTTGACCATTCCCCTTCCAGAAGAAACACTGCTCCTATATCTTGCAGCAACAGGTTCAACCGTAAGTGCAGTATTGGTCCGGGAAGATGAGCTTAAAGGAAAGCTGGTGCAGAACCCAATTTATTTTGTGTCGGAGGCATTTTCCGGAGCTAAAGTCAGATACTCCGAGCTCGAGAAATTTGCTTATGCCCTAGTAATGGCCTCGCGAAAGCTAAGGCATTATTTCTTGGCGCATAACCTAATCGTCCCTACATCGTATCCTCTTGGAGACATGCTCCGAAACAAAGATTCTACGGGTAGGATTAGAAAATGGGCAGATTCCCAAGTCATCGCAGGGCATGTTGATAAAATCTTTCAAGCAAAGAATCCACATCTAGCACAATACCTTGAAGAAATCCGCAAGGCCGAAGCAGCATTCAGAGGATTTACAGTTCGGAGTATCCCTCGTGCAGAGAATCAACTCGCAGATATTCTTGCAAAGGCTGCAGCAGGGGCGGTGGAACTTCCGGAGGGTGCTTTCAATGAAGAGCTAGCGCAGCCAGCAGCTGTTCAGTTACCCTCTTCGGAAGTACTGTGCATTCCGATTACAGATTGGCGGGCTCCGATTATGAACATGTTGCAAAGTAGCATAGACCCTCTAGAAGGTCCAGAAGCCCGAAGGTTGCAAGCAAGAACTCGAAATTATAAGCTTATCGATGGAGTATTATACAAAGCTAGAGTGTGTTCACCTCTACTTCGATGCATCTCCTAGCCCAAAGGTCAAGACATACTTCGAGACATCCACGAAAGCTTGTGTGGAAGTCATTTAGCCCCTCGTGCGCTAGCTGGCAAGACGCTTCGGCAAGGGTTTTATTGGCCAACTATAGTAAGAGATGCGGAGGAACTGGTTCGAACATGCCAAGGCTGCCAATGGATGGGCAGACGGAGCCATCGCCTGCCAGCCCAGCTTCAAGTTATTGCCCCAGTATGGCCAATGGCTAGATGGGGCATGGACCTCATAGGCTCTTTCCCAATGGCAAAAGGAGGCTTGAAGTTTGCGGTAGTAGCAATCGAGTATTTCTCAAAGTGGGTTGAAGCGGAGCCATTGATAGCTATCACCTCGAGGAATGTGCAAAAATTTTTCTGGCAGAACATTATATGCAGGTTCGGAGTGCCAAGGGAGTTGACGGTGGATAATGGAACCCAGTTCGAAGCTGACACCTTCCAAGCATTTTGTGAAGATCTGGGCATTAAGTTGTGCTTCGCTGCGATGCGCCATCCACAATCCAACGGAGCCGTTGAGCGAGCCAACGGGAATATCCTCTCCGGGCTAAATCGCCGAATCGTTGGCTTGGCCAAGGGGCTATGGGTCGAAGAGCTCCCTAAAATCTTGTGGTCCATTCGAACCACTCAAAACAGGTCCACAGGTTTCACCCCATTTAGGTTACTATTCAGAGATGAGGCCATGACTCCGACGGAGCTCAGAGGTGGATCCCTTCGAGTAGTTCAACCTGGAGACGAAGGTGACAGGAGCACCTCACTGGATTTGTCAGAAGAAACAAGGCTTCGAGCTGTCGCAAATCTGACTAAGTACCAGGACCACACAAAGACATGGTATGACCCGAAGATAAAACTACATGAGCTAAAACCTGTTCATCTAGTGTTGCGAAGTGTAATAGCTCCGAGGAAGCTAGGAAGCAAATGGGAAGGACCATATGTTATCTTGCGCTCAGGGCGCCCCGGATCATTTAAATTAGCTAATTTAGAAGGGGAAGAGTTGAAGCATGCATGGCATGCAGAGCACCTTAAGCGTTATTACGCTTAGGGGCTCCTTGTAATCACTTGTGAAATTTTCCTTTCTATGAATAAAGATAAGGGTCGAATTTTGTTTGCTCTTCGAATATCCCTTACTCCTGATGGACGCATCGGGAGGATGGAGATGCTTGCAGAGTCAAGCATTTTTCCAAGACCCAGGCGGCTGCTTGCGAACCAATGGTTCAGAGGCTCCACCTAAGGTGGCCACCCTACGGATTCCAGGCTCCGGCTTGTTAGGATCCGTAGAAGAGTCTAAGGACTTTAAAAAGAAACAGACTTTCGGCCTCCGGGTGCGAAGTATCTGTAAAAGAGCCGAAGGTGACCACCCTACGGATTCCAGGCTCCGGCTTGTTAGGATCCGTAGAAGAGTCTAAGGACAAAGAAACAAACTTTCGGCCTCCGGGTGCGAAGTATCTGTAAAAGAGCCGAAGGTGGCCACCCTACGGATTCTAGGCTCCGGCTTTTTAGGATCCGTAGAAGAGTCTAAGGGCTTTAAAAAAATCATAATACCAAAGTACAAATGATAAGTTTAATTCGAAGTATCTGGTCGTTCGGACCATCACTGTGCCTGGCGAACCCTTTTCTACAGTAAAGGATCCACCACCGATAAGGGGGGGTCGGAGGATAGGACCCACATGACATACTTTCGAAGCATTTCACATTAAATCATTGTACTTTTACATCAGGAAAAGTTTTGGTCCAAGCCTAGAAAAAATCGAAGACCCTGTCGGCATCTAGAGCTACCTCTCCGGCTACTCTGCCTTTCGGAGCTCGAAGCTGTTGGCTTGGTCCTCTTCGTTCGAACGCTTCTCTTTTTCTTGGAGGCTCGTAGTTTCTTTTGCTCTTCTTGAAGGTCCGCCCCCGACAAGAGCCTTTCGGAGTCAGCCTCCGCAGGGTCTTCCGCCCGGTACTCCGAGTCGGACCAGTCCGTAGGTTCAGAAGACGAGGATGCCTTCGCCTTCTCCTCCTCTTTAATATAAGCTAAGACGTCTTCGCAAACTTCAAGGGTTATCTCCCCTCCATCTCCGCGAGGAACAGAGAAGCGAGAGCGGCGGTAAGGCCTTAAGCCCTCAAGGTTTGCCAACTCCTATCGGAGCTCGTCATTAATTTCCAATAGTTCGAGGTCAGGGCTCGAAGGGCATGATAAAACCTAAAAAAGAACAGAACACCCAAGACAAGTTTCTCGTTTATAGCTTTTCCATTAATAAAAAGGGCTTTACAAGACTTCGCATACATAATAACCCTAAAAAGCTAGACCTGCGGGTCGGTTGGCAGAGCAGGAATGACAGGGGCTGGCGAGGCAGGAAGCGGTGGCCTTGTTTGCGCCTGCTTCTGCCGACGGGCCTTGTCGATCCAAGCTTTGGCTGCTACCTTGTGGTCCGTCTTCCAGGTTGATCGGAAGGCTTCCAAGGCCAAGGCTACATCCAAAGATGGCCGCAGCAAGTCGTCGGAGGTGAAGCTTCCAGGGGTCGAACCCCCGACTGAGCCGAGGGGGATCTGAAGAGACTCGAGGTGACGAAGAACCCCGATGCCGGCGCACTGCACGGAGATCTCTCCGTACCGAATGCCGGAGTTCATCATCATCGACGAAGCCACTTGGATCCTCTTCAGCTTCCGGTCGAGGGGCTCGAGGGTCGCAACAAAGGACGAAGGGCACATAGTGCTGAAGTACTCCAAGGTACCCTGAAGGGCCTCCAAGGTACGTTCTGCCATGCTGGAGTTCATCTTCTCTGCTGTTTCCAGCCCTGCAGTAGTCGCAGATACCTCGACCACCTGGAGCATTAAAGAGCTCTTCTGGGCCATTGCCTGGTTGAGAGCCCCCTGGAGCTCCACCAACTGTGCACTCAAAGCAGCAGCCACTTGGCGGAGCCTTTCAACTTCCGCCCGAAGGACGACGCGCTCAGCTTCGGACTCTTGGGCAGAAGAGCGAAGCGCGTCGCTGTCTTGTTGTGCTATCCGGAGGGCTTCGTTAGACGCTGCCCTAGCCCTCCGTTGGAGTCATTAAGGGCCGCCTGGAGGGTGGTAACCTTCCTTTTGAGTCGATTAACCTCGACCTCATTGGAAGTCGCTGCCGCTTTAGCAAGGACAAATTGCTGCAAAAATAACAAGTAAGTACCAAAGTGTTTGTAATCACTGATGCGGAGGAGCTATGTTGTTCTTTCATACCTGAAGGGCAGCCCTTTCGAGAGCTGTGTTGAGCGTCGAAGCCACTGCCTCGCTCAAAACGGAGACCAAGTCCGAGTTGGTGATATCCTGGCTCTTCTCTGCCAGGGGCTCCATGAGCCTTCGGAGGCCTTCCCACTGCTCCAAGAACGGAGCCAGCAGAGGCAGCCAAGACAGGGCTTGGCGGTCGTCTGTCGCGGCCTCATCCTCCGAATTGCCGACGGAGGTTGTAGCAAGGCCAGGAAGAAGGCCGAGGCTAGATAGGCTCTTGCCCATCCCCGGCATGAAGGCAGGCGCGGCGGGCGAAGCAGGAGTACCCCGATCGCCGGCGGCTACCCCTCCGGCCAGAGGCACGGCAGCAGAGGCAACCTCGACTGCCAGAGCCAGCATCGCAGGGACAACCTCTGTCTCCAAATCTGCTCCGACGGGCACATTCTCCGCTGCCGAGCAGGGAGCATCCAAAGGAGCAGGGAGGTCCACCCAGACCACGACCCCCGAAGGCGAAGGGGCTTCGGGCGCTACCGGAGAATCGACACCCGTAGAGGTACCTGTTTGGTCAACAAAATTAATAAGCGTATTACAAGGAAAGAGTTGCAGGTACTAGCCAGGGCAGGAGCTTCGAGGAGTACCTTCGGGGACCTCGTGGGGCTGGATGGCCGGATCCTCCAGGACTTCGTACTCCTGGAGGATGTCAGCGAAGTCATCTCTCGAAGCACCCTCCTCCGCATTTCCCGCCGGAACCACGACTTCAGTCCTAACCACCCCCGGTGTGGGTGAGTTGGGGATCTCGGAGTCTGATTCCACGTGCACAACAACGGGCGCAGGAAGAAATGGCGGGACTTCTGCTTCCTCCCCAACAGAAGCTCCAGGGGGGACCTCCCCTAGGTCTTCGTCATCAGCCAGGAGGTAGTTCTCGAAGGCCGCCGCAGTTTGGGCGTACGAGTCCTCCAGCTCCTCGGAGGCTGAGCTCCGAGCGTCCGACAGCGAGGCTGACGAAGTCGGAGCCAGTTGCGGAGGGAGCTTCGCAGTTTTCTTCTTCTTGGAAGGCTGCTTGCCGGCCTTCTTGGACGGCTCAGCAACGGCCTTCCGTTTTCGGGCAGCAGCTCCGGTCGAGTTAAAATCGGGAAGAAGAGGGGGCTCCGCGCTGAGAGCTTCCCACACTCTATTGGAACGCTCCCAGCTTCCCACTAGCTCTAGCCTCCGTTGCTTTTCAGCCGGCGAAGGGGCTCCGAGAACTCGTTCGGTGGCCTAGGTTATGTCCTCCGGAGCCAATGCCAAAGGAGCCGCTGAAAGAAAAAGGTATGGTGTCATAAGTATAATAGTTTCCTTCGTCTAATACAACATTGCAGGGAGTGAAGCGTTACCTAGAGTTTGGAGACCTCCCTCCGAGGCCTCTTGAAACACGATCGGCCAGTTAGCTCCAAGGGGAGGGATCCGAAGGGCGATAAACTCCTCGGCTAGGTCGCGCATACTCATACGGCGAGCCACTGAAGTAAGCAGCCCTAGCCTCGTCGAGAGCATGCTAGGGTTCGGGGAGATTTCCACCTCTTTCCTGAACCAAATCTCCTGGAGAGGACCCGCGAGGGGGGAGTCCTCTCCGACTTCGGCGTAAAACCACCGAAGTATCCAATTGGTGTACCATCTGTCATTGATGGCCTTTGCAGGGAAATGAAGGGCATGCTCCCTCCGCAGTTGGAAATTGACGCTGCCGAAAGCTATGGTCACCTTAGAATCCCCAGGCCCGTCCTGTGGCTTCGGCTGGCATATGGCCTCGTGGGTCGCAGCAAAGACTTCGGAGCGCCCTTCGCATCCTTCCACTTGGAGCACCCATTCAAAGACGGCTAGGCGTGCGATGGCGTTGGGAGACAGTTGAGGTAAGGTTATGTGGAACAGATCTAGTACATCCGCCAAGAAGTCCACGGCTGGAAGCCCCAGGCCTGCTTCGAAAAATGCTTTGAAGACCACCACCTCCCCACTTCGTGGCCTTGGAGTTGATTCCGGTCCAGGGACCCGAGTCCTCAATCCGGCGCCCAGTTTCTCGTCCACGGCCTCTTCAATGGACTCGGCAGTGCTCACGGATTGACCGATGAGGAAGCTTTGGGCGATTTTCTTCTTGGAAGGCAGACGGAGCTCCCGAGAATTTTTGGGCCAAGCGCCGCCCGAAGTCCCTGCCATTGCCGCTGCTGCCGAAGCGGCCCACGCTTGCCTCTGCGCAAGGTTGTTAGCTGCCGCTGGAGCGGTGTGGCTAGTTCTCGCCATTCGCTCGGATGCTCAAGAGGTTGAAGGACTGGGGAAAGTAAATCGCAACTGCTGGAAGCAGTAAAAAGCCTCGATTAATCCTTGTCTTTCCCTTTTATAACCGCTCGTCGGGTGCTACTCTTCGATTGCTTTCGCACTGCAGGTTCGGCTTCTATCGCTGGCAAGTGGGACCAGTAAATGGAACGGTGGGCAACCGCCGTAAAAATCGACCGTTACCTTCTACAGTGTGTAACGGTTACTTGTGCCGTAACGGCTATAATCAAATGGCTCTTCACGACATTTGCGCTCTGAAACGGTTCTCTTCCCAGTACGTGTTCCCATCGCGTAAGGAACTCGACGGGGGAGGTTCGAACACTTTGGATTCGATGTCCTCTGTGAGCTATAACATGTTCGAATCTCCTTTAAGTCTTAAAGAATAGAGATGTTCCTTCTGCATGCTGCCCTCTTTCTAAATAGTTTAACTAAAGAGAGGCGTATTCGAGGGGCTACTGTTGGGGGAAATTACTCCATTTTCAGGACTTAAAGATTAATACTTCAAAGGCTAAGAAGGGCTCCGAAGCTGGTGAGCCGTCGTTCGGAGGTAGAGGCGTCAAGCCGAAGGGTGCAGCGATACGAAGCCTCGATGAACCCTCCGAATGGGAGATAAAGGTCCCAAAGATGAAGGACAAGATTGATGGGATGTTTGGCTTATCCATCTGCCTTGTAGTATTTTACCTTTTGTAACCTTGTTCCTGGCACCGTATAGTTTCCATTATGTCGGTTGTAATCTAGGGGTAATTAGGTCTTCTCCTTATACATTTCTACCTATAAATACCCCCCTCAATACCCTGTAAAGGGGATCCCCCCAGAACAAGTTATTCAATACACATGTTCGGACTACTCGAGCTATTATCCAACTCGGAGGTTCGAGGGAGTCCTAAAACACAAACTCTTTGTTTGTTCGTTCTTGATCTCAGAGAACCTGTTGGTGTAACTTTTGCGCCAACACCTATAAATACCCCCCCTCCTTACCCTGTAAGAAGGATCGAATACTCAGCTATTCTAATACACATATTCGGGCTACTTAAGCTATTATCCATTCGGAGGCTTGAGTTAGTCCTTAAGCACAAGCTTACTGTTTGTTTTTTCTTGATCTCAGAGAACCTATTAGCGTAATCTTTTACGCCAACAAGGGATTTAACGGATAATTCACAAGCGAATCAAAAAGGATTACCACAATTGTGGCACAGTGAACCGAAGATTTACAGTTCAAACCTACAAAGGTGGGTATGATGTAGCTACTCCTAAGACAAGGAAAAGTAAAGGATAAAAAAGAACGATTCAAGGGATAGATTGGATCTATTAGGGTTTGGGAGAGAGTCCCTTTGAATCGGCCTCGCCCCTATATATAGGGCTGGTATTGACGTTCCTGAACTTTAATTCTACTCCAAATTGATTAAAGTGCGCGTCCAAATTGTTAAGATTTAATTAGATATCAAAACAACCCAAAACCAATTAAATTGGTTCGGACTCGGACTGGGCCGGTCTGACCGGGATACCATGGCCGGTATTGTTGTTGTCATGCTCAACGATCCTTTCAGGAGTATTTCGCTCAGTACATGGCAGTATAGTGTAAGAAGCATGAACACACATGTCCTAGATGCCTGAGCTTTGGCTCAATAGATAGACTCGCATACGAGTCTTCTAATAATCATAGCCAAAAGCCTCAAGTGATGGGACCTTCCCTGCCGAACTCATAGTCGCTAACTTGGGTTAGAACCAGTTAAGGTATGGAAAAACCCTAACCAAGCTCTGATACCACCTGGAGGACCGAGAATAGTGACTAGACGGGGATGAATTGATGCCTCGACAAAAATCTTTCAAATAGATGACCTTCCCTTAACACCCAATGGTCCTCCAAAAACAATCAGCGAAAGCAAACAAATTTTTACAGCGAAATTCCAAATAAACGTAGTGCTATCACTCTACTGTCAGATATGATATGATGCGACAGACTGAGAGATCACAAGCACTAAAAAATAATCTAGTGTCCAAAAGACAATTGGTGTCCTAATTAAAAAGACACCAACATAGTGCTCCGAGGCATATTTATACTACTCACAGATCAGATAGCAAATCAATAAACATTGTACCACATCACAAGCATTTCATCAAACACATGTCAAACATCAAAAGTTCACAATCAATATTCTCAAATATATTGCATTCTCAGATATTTCATCTCAAAACTAGCAAGTAATTTCTAAAATGATTCATGTGCATGAACACGTGAAAGAAACAATACCAGCACTTACTTGAAACAGGGACGCACATGTGAAGCAAACAAAGTGCGAGAACTGTAGCCTTTGTGCGCACAGCGGGCAGAGAAAACGAGAGCGAGTGCTCCTATGCGAGGCACGTGAATCAACCGCCGTGCGTGTGATGCTACGCTCAGCCCGTGAACCCACCGTTATTGCTTGGTCGATGTGGGGAAGGAAAAAGACTGGTGGTCTGCCTGAGACTGCAGGCGCGCAAAGTGAAAAACCGGAGACCGGTCAGGCGCGCGAGGAGAAACACGAGTGATGACCAAGCTGTGATGGCGATAGTGAATCCAGGGAAAAGGAATCGACGGCCGAACAGGAACAGAATATTTCTGTTAGTAGAAACCCTAAGAATATAAGGTTTTTTATAGGCTTTTTATAGGAAATTTTAAAACTGGAAAAACCTATTTACCCTTAAGGTATTTTTCTCATAAACTTGAAAATACAGACATGAGCACAACAGGCAAAATAGTAAAATTCTAACTCTAGTTAGTTTGTTCTGATGCGGAGTTTTCGTAGAAGCTACGACTTCGCTTCAGGATCGTCTGATCTCCTATTGACATTTTAGATAGGTTGTCGGTTTTGCGCTCAAACCGACAAAGTGCTCATCGTCTTCACACCGGGTACCCGTATTGGACCGACCGACTCCGCGGCTCTCTCCGCCTGGCAGTCGCTCACCGCCTATTTACCTAAGTCAAACCCGGTCAACACCACGATGAGTCCCCTGCCGTTCTTGACATGTATACCCGGATTGAGCCGACTCGAATCCACGGCTCCCTTGGCCCGGCAATCCCTCGCCGCCCGTATACCTAAGTCACACCTGGTGAAAACATGACTGGTCTTTTCTTCTCCTCTTCATCTCCTCATCTTGATTTCCATTGACAAAAACTCATCATCTTCTAGAGCCATGAGGCTCATGATCTTCAACATGTCTCTTCAAAGGTGCACATGGATTTGAACATAGCAGATTTATTGACAAAACCTCTTCCATAGCCCAAGCATGAGGCGCACCTGAGCACCATGGGTATTAGATACTTGCGTGAGTGAGTCATGTGTATATGGAAGATGTTAGCAGTGTATGTGCTTATGAATGAGGATAATTGTAATCTTATTCCTTGAATAAACGTCATTTACATTGATTGATTAGTTGATGACTTGTCTGTGAGAATCTTTGTTTTATAATGATGTTGTTCAAAAGATATCCCAGATCTTATCATCATGTGGGATAGTGATGATACATAGATTAGCACATATGGCTGATTGATAATCATGTTTTATGGATCATATACATGGAGATGTCAAATCAGAGATATGAACATATTTGGTAGAACATGGTGTTGGATAGACCCACTTGAGATATTGTTGGGATTGTTATTGTAATGTGCAATCATTTGTCATCTCAAATGATGTACCTGCAGAATCCTTAGACCTGAGATCATCATTTGATTACAGAATGCATAGCGACATGCTTTGATATTTCCTAACGCTATTCCATCACTGGGTAGCCATAAGGGTCATTCCTAGGTATGTTATGAAAGATGTCATGAAATGTGAGCAATCAAGAAGGAATTTACCCCTCCTAATGACGGGAGAGACATCTTTGGGCCTCTCGTGGTAGTCAGACTGAAAAAGTTCATGGCCATGCCACTATGACTGAAGAGTTCGTCATGATTTGAATTCGTTACTTGATCGAATGAAAAGTCGAGCTATCTCACAAGGGTGGCACGTATCTCGCCTCGAGCTTGACTGATGTTGTGTGGTAAATAAACTAGTGCATGCGTATATCAAGGTTTAGTGAAAATTTGATTTTGTAAGCTTTCGGTGGTCAATATTGAATGAAGTGTACCCAAGAAAATTACGGTTGGATCAGAAGTTCCGATTTGGAACAGGAAGTTCTAATTATTTTCTGAATTGGAAATAAAGAGCTCAAATCAGAATTTCTAATATTGTATTGGAAGTTCTAATAATTTATTGTTTGTGAAACAAAGAGCTCAAATCGGAAGTTCCAATTTGGAATCGAAAGATTCAATAATTTCTAATTTAGAGAAAAGGAGTTCAAACTGGAAGTTCAGATGTGGATCAGGAAAAATTTGCCTGATCAAAAGTTCTAATAAGGGTATTAGAAGTTCCGATAATTTCTAAAATTGTATACCGAGAGTCTAGATCAGAAGTTCGAATCTAGGATCAGAAGTTCCTAAGTGGGCGCAATAGATTGGATCTATTGGTCCTTAATGTCGATTGGGGCCAGGGGTCTCACCTCTATATAAAGAGAGGAGGAGGAGATCTTGGACATCAGATTATTCATTGTTTAGATTAGATCTAAATCCTAGCCACCAAAAATATCTCCTCTCCCTTTCTTGATCTAAATAGTTGAGATTAAGATTTCTTCCGGTTCTCATGAGCGGTGATAGCATGCCGGCATAAGATCAATCTTATTCTTATACATGTAGATATCGTGAAGGCGCTGCTCCAATAGCGGCACTCGTGGGCCTCTTCACATGGACACCACTGTCTTCGCTGATTGGATCGATGCGGAATGGGCAGAGCGAGATGAGGATAAGAGAGGATGTGCTTCCCTAGCATCTTCTTCCACTATGCCTAGCACATCTCACGTTACTAGGTAACGATTCATGATCCCTCATGCGCATGGTTCTAGGGCTTTGGAGCAAATATTTTGAATTTGCTAGGTAGCGTAGCTTCCCCATTCCTTAACAAATATGTGCTTCTAAGTACCACTATTGATCAATGAGCCGGAAAGGGTTTTTGGTGAATAGTTTTTGTGTATGAACCTATCGGGTCACACACTTAAGGGGATGGATTAAGATATTTGCCAAGAATTGGTTCTTGTGTAAATAGGAGAATGAAGCCGAATGTGACATATGACATAATACTCCAGAAGCACAAGAAGAGGGCCGAGAAGGAGAATGCTCGGCCAGGACCTCCAGCGAGGCTGAACCCCCCCTCGGAAGAGTGGGTTCGGCCCACGATTGGCGAGACCATTAGAGCCACCTTTTCCTCTGCCACAATGTCATTTGCCGATGGCATAGTGGCCTCCGTGTTACTTTCCGCCTCCCGGATACACTGCCCCTTACTATATCGCTCCATTTGTACCCTTCGAGTTTTATAACATGCAGAGCTAGATGAATGCGGTGAGGGGCGATGTCTTTGGCAGTCTATCCATCATGACATGAGGACGCTCGGAGGAAGCATCTGAAGCCATCGTCGTCAAGGTAGGGTACCAGGACATCCCAATCCCTAAGGGGACCCCGTCGGAGCAGGATGGAAGAGAGCCGCAAAAGGCAACCGAGCAGCCGCCTATTGGTCTGAGCACAACCCTAGGACCAGTCAGACTGCCCTTGGTACCCCAGTCTGACTGGCCTACTATGGCTGGTCCAACCGACCATTTGTAGGTACCCGACACAGTCGATTAGACTGGCCCAGTAAGGTCGGTCCGATCGACAAGACACAGGAAGATGTCTCCACCGAGCGCAAAATTACCGACGCCGATCCGAGCAATTCTCATTTGGCCAAGAATTCCAAGAGCAAACTTGTGGTGCTCGGTACTAAGCCGCAGCCTTCATGGGCACCTCTAGGTATGACCAAGTCCAAGAAGAGATAGCTACAACGTCTTCGATCCCAGGAGATGGACGAGAAGAAGGCCAAGGATGATCAGGATGCCATTTTCGAGGAGATCCGTCCCCGACTAGTAGCGAAGCAGGTTCAGAAGTCGAAGCTGATTTCCGTAAACAACCAGGCTCCTACTCCAAGCGACGATGAGGATGACATTGTTGGCGTAAAAGATTACGCTAACAGGTTCTCAAAGATTAAGAACTAACAAACGAAGAGTTTGTGAAGGAGACTATTTCAAGCCTCCGAATTGGATAATAGCTCGAAGTAGTTCGAAGTTGTGTATTGAATAGCTAAGTATTCAATGATCATTACAGGGTGAGAATGGGGGTATTTATAGGTAAAAATCTTAAGGAAAGATCTTTTTACCCCTCAATTACAACCGACATAGTGGAAGTTATTCGGTACCCCTAATAGGGTTAAAATGGTAAAAGACTAATCTAATTAGAAAGAAGATAAGTTTTCCATCCTTGCTGGCAGATAAACTCTCTGAATATTTAACCTTCGAAGTCATGCTCCGAACTGAAGCCTGCATGGATACTTTGAGCTTGATCATGCGCGAAGCCAGAGTTAATACTTGAACTTGGGTCTAGTAAATTGTCTTTGTCTTATAACTGTAGCGACCCTAGGGATGAAGTATTTTCCCCCAACAGTAGCCCCTCAAATACGCTTCTCCAAATTACCTGTAAAGTTAGGAGAGTGGTATACGGAAGAAACATGTTCATGCTCAGGGGTTTAATAAAATATACAAACTTTGGAAGCATTCAATCTTCGAATCAACTTCCATGCGAAGGTCTCATCTGAGCAACTCCGTAGACAATTTTTACGAAGCTGAAAAGACCGTTAGACTCAAAAAAATAGCCATTATCCTTTTCTTTCAGAAGAAGTTATAACGTTGCTTTGTTTTTGGAAACGATAACGGTACAGAAGACGAAACGACGAGTATGAACGGTAAGAATCTGCGAGTTCAGGCTATAAATAGAGGGGAAAAGGGGCATTCGAGATACTTTATCCACTGCCCTCGCGCAATCCTTCTTCTAGCTTCCAGAACTCTAATTCCAAACTTTCCACTTCGTTCAATGGCGAGACTAGCCACAAAACGCCCGTAGCAGCTTCAACCTTGGCTAGGCAGCAAGCCATGGTGGCGGCAGCAGCGGCGGTGCCTGTAGGGAATCCCTAATAGGCCAGCCCCCACGACCTCCTCACAGCATCTTCCAAGTGTCCGGATCAGTCTTATAGCTTGGGGCCGTCGACCTGCAAGAAAAAAACATCACAGCAGCGATTGCGGGGAAAGTTAGTCCGGGAATCAAGATTCGTCAGCCCTGCTAGGAAGCAATCCCCTTGCCTCGGCCCGGAGAGGTGGTTGTATTCGAATCATTCTTCGAGGCTGGGTTAGGGCTTCCTGTAGTAGATTTCTTGTTTGAGGTGTTGGAACTTTTCCATGTCACCCTTCCTCAACTATACTCGAACGCCATAGCGCGTCTCGTGATCTTCGAGTGGGCGATGCAAGCCGAAGGATGCGAAGGAAGAGTGCAGATCTTCGCAGCGCTCCACAAGGCTTCCTGCCAGCCGAAGACTTACCTGGGCTCTAGAGGAGAGAAAATAGTAATGGCCTTCGGCAGCATCAACTTCAGGCTCCGAGACGAGTACCAAACTCAATTTTCGGCGAACGCCATCAATGCCAGATGGTACACGGATTGGATTCTTTGGTAGTTCTACATCGAAGTGGGAGTAGACAGCACTTTGGTCGAGCCTCCAAAGGACATATATTTTCGGAGGGAAGCCGAAGTTCATCCGGACTCGGGCTAGCTCGAAGCTCGCCTCAATCTGCTGCAAACAATAAGTCACCGCATGAGTATGCGAGACTTAGTGGAGGAGTTCATTAGGCTCCAGACTCCACGTCTGATGGCCAACTGGCCTATTAATTTCGAAGAGAATCCAGAGGGTGGACTTTGAGAGATCTCTTCGAGCTCTGCATGTAACTTTGGAAACTGCAAAATGTTTTATATGCACTAATTTCATAAAAAATGATATGACTGAAATAAATCTTATCTTTCAGCTCCACACGCTACCCTGACTTCGGAGCAAGTTGTACAGGCTTCGGAGAAGATCCTCGGAGCCCCTACTATCACTGAGAAGGAATGGAGAGTGAAGCTGGTGGGCCGCTGGGAGCGGTTCAACCGAGTATGGAGTGTACTTAGAGTTGACGCTCCTTCCCTTCCGGACTAGAGCACCTCCGAGAGTGGTCCTAAGAAAAGAAAAGCTGAAGTTGGGCCTTCAACGCCGGCTAAAACACCTGTGAAGAAGTTGGCTTGAAAGCCAAAGTACGTGGCCCCTTCCAAGTCCTCTACTTCGTCTTCGAAGTTATCTGAAGATGAAGGACGCATAGAAATACAGAATGAGTTTGAAGCCTTTATTACCGAGGAGGTGAGAAACCATGTTGAAGAATATGGTTTTGATATTCGAGATGTGATGAGTGATTGTCAACGGAAGTCAAAGGAAGAGAGATGAAGACCTGTCGGGTTTGAGGCGCATGTGACTCAGGTACACGGGCAGTGAGCGACGGCCAGGCAGAGGAGCCGCGGAGTCAGGCTAGCCTAATTCGGGTACATGGCTAGGAGCGGCAGATGATCCACTGGTCTGTTGACTGGGTTTGACTCAGGTACATGGGCGGCGAGCGATTGCCGGGCTAAGGAAGCTGCGGGGTCGGGTCGGCCCAATCCGGGTACCCGGTGCGAAGACGGTGGATGCTTTGTCAGTTTCGGCGTAAAACTGACAATATATGTTTAATTCTTTTTTAGGATATTAATATTTAGTTTTTATGTTTAGAATATTTTTATTTGAGTCAGGTGATTTTTCTAAGAATATTTTAGTAATTTTTGGAATTTATTTTAGAGTCAGTTTAATTTTACCCGAAAGGTAAATTAGTCTTTTTATGTATTAGGAGTCGCCTATAAATAGGCCCCTATCCCCCTGAGGATAGATGACTGTTTTCTAATAGATCAATATACAGTCCGAGTTTTTCCACCGAAATTCGATCTCCAGCCTCTCGTTTTCTTGGGCGGCGTGACACCGAGGGCCCCCGGCGTACTTCTTGTTCTGCGATACCAGCAACAACGCACAACGGTAGGGCTACAGTGAAATTTTCCTTCACGGAAGGCAATCAAGACGAATGCGGGCCCCACGGCAGCAACTGAGAAACGCTTGCAAGCTTTTGCGTGGTGTAGCACATAGCTAGTGCACAAGGCTAGTTGCAGACTCCTGCCATCAGCTCTCACGGCGTGCTGGCTTCCTTGTTTTCCTGCCGCATCAGCTTCTCCGGGTCGGCAGCTTGGGCGCGGCAGCCAAGGCAGAGCTGGCTTAACGCATCGGCCAAAGATTAGTATGGCGTGTCAACAGAGAAGACGCAGGTAAGTTTTTAATCCCCTATATTTTAGCTGGTTAGTTAAACCAACATTTATCCATATTTTAATTAGCTGAAAAATAATAATCTCTTAGTTATCTGTTCTTAATTAAAAATTAATCTCGTCGTTAAATTTTGTTGGTGTTCGTTACTACCGATGATGGCCATTACCATGTTTACGATTACTCGAGTTTTTCTAATTAAGAGAGGTCACGTACTGGAGTGCCCTAGTTGCTACACAAATTCATTTAGGATCTAATTAACAACCAGTATATATTATTGACCGATTGTCCAGACCTTTGAAGCATCCGACTTCCGGTTTCTCTAGCCAGCCGTCTGCTTATTAGTTATTTATTTTAACTGAATCTGGAAATAATAATGTCGCGGTTAATATCTTTATCTTTTTAATTTTTAGTCATCTCGTATTATTTAGTTAAGTGTTTTTATCTCGATCTTAAATAAAATATTATATCATTAGTGTTCGCAGGAAATTTTTTATTCTAGTTTTTACGTGCAATATTTTCGGTTTAATTCTGAATTAAGTTTTTAGTGATTCATGTTCTGTTAATTTGATTAGTATTTTATATATAGACTGAAATATAAATATCTCGCAATTTTTTTTTGGTGTTTTTATTTACTCTGTATTTTTATTAGATTATTTTTTTAAATATCATTTTAAATTAGGACACCGGTCATTTTTAAGCTAGACAACTTTAATTCCTGAAATTTGCTTTGCAAATATTATTTGTATGGTTAAGTTCATTTGGGTGTTGGGTTCAAAATATAGTTTAGCAAGAATTTTTTAGGCGCCCATTCAGCCCCCTCTGGTCGCTACTTTCAGTCCTACAAGTGGTATCAGAGCGAGGTTAGGTTTTTCTAATATCTTAACCGATTGTAAAACCTAGGTAGTGACAATGATGTCTTCTGGTAAAATCCCATCCCTAGAAGCTTTTGGCTACACTTATTGGAAGACTCGGATGCGAGCATACCTTATGAGCCAGAGCTCGGACATATGGGAGATTTGTGTTCATCCTAATTTCACCATAATGACTATTGCTGCAGATACTGCTGAAAACATAATTACCCAGCATCAAAATAATAGTAAGGCGGTGAATATTTTATTTTCTGGTCTAGGTCCCAGTGAGTTTGAGCGTGTTAGCCATCTCACCACTGCTCGAGAGATTTGGGCTACCCTCCAGGCACACCTTGAGGGTACAGCTCAGGTCAAGGCTAGGCTCTACCAGACCTACCGGCGTGAGTATGAAAATTTTTCACAGAAGCCGAGTGAGACTGTTGAGGCTTTGTTTGGTCGTTTTCAATCGATCATTAACAAGTTTCGCGTTAACAAGGCCGAGCGTGATCAGCTGGTCTCGGATCATGAGCAGGCGCTTAAAGTACTCCATACCTTGGACCCTAAGATCTGTGAGATCAAGGTTTCTTCCATTGTTGAGAGCGCGTCCTATGATACCTTGACCGTCGCAGAGCTTTTTAGTAAGCTCAAGGCCTCAGAGGTCGATATTCAATTGAGATCAAATCTCACTAATTCTGGCTCAAAGAATCTGGTGCTTGCGACATCGTTGACTGATCCTAATGCCATGACTTGTACTGCTTTTTCCTTGATGTCTATCTCCGAGGAACAACTTGATACTCTAGGAGATGATGATCTGTGCCTGTTTAACAACCGGGTGCGACGTGTCTATGATAAGCGGATGTTTAAAAGACACGGCACAAAATCCGGATGCTTTGAGTGTGGTGATCCAGGTCATTTCATCGCCGACTTCCCCAAGCAGAAGAATTGCAAGAAGGGAACCGGCGGTAACCCCTATAACTCTGGCAAATATGACAACTCCACGAAGGGCAAGCCCAAGACGAGATTCTTTCGAAAGGCTCTAAAGGATTACACGCGTGAGAACAAGAAGCGAGACAAGACTGTTGGCGTAAAAGATTACGCTAACAGGTTTCTGGAGATTAGAAACTAACAAACGAAGTGTTTGCGAAGTGAACTGTTCTAAGCCTCCGAAAGGATAATAACTTAGAATAGTTTGAATGTGTGTATTGAATAACTTGTATTCGGTCCCCTTTACAGGGATAAACGGGGGGTATTTATAGGCCTAAACATTAAGGAAAAGACCTTTGTACCCCTCAATTACAACCGACATAGTGGAAACTATTCGGTGCCCTCAATAGGGCTAAAATGGTAAAAGACTAATCTAACAAGAAAGAAGATAAGTCTTCCATCTTAGCTGGCAAAGATGATCCTGGAAAAGTTTAAGTTCGAAGATATACTCCAAACTAAAGCTCGTCATCATGCTTCGAACTTGATTCAATGTATCTTCGAAGGTATATGCTGGAAGTCTTTAGTTAAATCACCAGTCTTTATCTTGTCACTGTAGTAACCCTGAAGATGGAATATTTTCCCCCAAAAGTATCCCCTCGAATACGCTTCTCCGCTAGATCTGTAATGTTAGGAGTGCAGTATGCGCAAGAAAAATAATCATGCGTAGGGGTTAGCAAATTAAACCATCTCCGAACTATGTGGAGGTGTAAACTTCGAATCAGTTTCTAATAAAATTATATTCGAAGTAACTTAGAACTAACTCAGGAAGTTTGAAAGCCTTTTTAGACTTAGAAGAAATAGCCGTTAGCTTCTTTCTTCTAACGGAAGTTACGGAATGCTTTAATTTTGGAGCAAAGTAACGGTTAGGAATGCGAAACGGCATGGACAAACGGTAAAAAATGTAAAGTCTGGGCTATAAATAGAGGGCCTAGACCTTTCCTGAGTACCTTTCCACCGCTTTCTTGCAAACAAGACATTCTTTGAGCCCTAGCCTCCATTCTTCTTCCAAAGCAACTCATTAGTTTCAATGGCGAAAACCAAAGGTTCTGAAGCACCTTCAGCCCTGGCTCGACAGCAGGCTGCTGCTGCAGCAGCGGTTGCATCATTGGCGACGGCAACTCCAACACCCGTAGCGACAACCATGGCGGCGGGAGGAGGAAATCCCCAAAATGTTGGCGATCAAGGCCTCTTCCCGGCATCAACAAAATACATGGATCAATCCTTCCAACTGGGGCCTTCAACCTGCAAAAGAGAATCACTGGTGGCCGCAGTAGAGGGCAAAATTAGTTCGGGAGTTATGATCCGCAAACCTGGAAAGGAAGTTATCTTGTCACCAAGACCCGGAGAAGTGGTCGTCTTCGAAGCCTTCTTCGAAGCTGGCTTAGGTCTTCCGGCAGTGGATTTCTTGGCTGAGGTATTGGATTTGTTCCACGTCACTCTCCCCCAACTTTCTTCGAATGCAGTAGCTCGTCTCGCCATCTTCGAATGGGCATTGCGAGCCGAAGGTTGTGAAGGGAGGGCAGATATCTTCGCAGCACTGCACAGAGCTTCGTGCCAGCCGAAGACCTTCGTAGGCTCCGGAGGTGAAAAGCTGGTGGTGGCCTTCAGAAGCATCAATTTCAGACTTCGGGATGAATACGCCCTTCGGTTTCCTGCTAAGGCCATCAATGCAAGATGGTACACCGATTGGATCCTGAAGTGGTTTTACGCCGAAGTTGGGGCGAGCAATCGGCTAGCTGGACCTCTTCAAGATATCAACTTCCGAAAGGAAGCCCTTGTGCACCCGGATCCGGGCCAGCTCGAAGCTCGCCTCAGCTTGATTCAAAAGATCAGTCGAAGGTTAAGCATGCGAGACATAGCCGAAGAGTTCCTCAGGCTCCAAATCCCTCCGTTGATGGCCAACTGGCCAATCACTTTCGAAGAGGACTCGGAAGGCGGTCTTCACAAGATTACTTCGACTTCGAGCCCTACAGGTAACTTCGAAAACAACATATATTATGCATATTCATTCGAAGGAGCAACTAACTTAACTTGTTTTTCAGCCTCTTTAGCCCCTATAACTTCGGAGCAGATCGTACGAGCTTCAGAGAAGATTTTGGGCGTCCCAACTCCGACTGAAAAGGAATGGAGAATCAAGTTGGTTGGTAGTTGGGAGAGATCCAACCGAGTATGGGGGTTGCTTGAAGTGGTTCCACCTCCTTTGGTGGATTGGGTGCCTTCGGAAAAAGGGCCCAAGAAGAGGAAAGCTGAAGCAGGAACTTCGAGCTCCACCAAGACTCCGGTCAAAAAGGTGGCTCGAAAGCCAAAAAACCCTGCACCTTCGAGTCCAAGAGCTTCAATCTCCGATTCTCAAGAGGACGAAGGTAGGTTCCTTGTGAGGTTGATTGATGAAGATGCAGCTCAACCAGATACACATATTGAAGATGCTGCGAGCGTGCCGGAGTCTCAAGTCAACCTTGAGCAAACGAGGACTCCGGCCGCTCAAGAGGATTTACTTCAGGACGAAGCTCCTGCGGATGAAAGTGGAATCGAAGTCCCTGCAGCTTCGATTCCGGATGAAGCAACAACGACTGTTCAGGAGAATGCTCCGGCAGTCGAAGACTTGACGCTTGATTCGGACGAAGATCTCGCCTTCGATCCGCCAAGCAGTCCGATGCTCACCCACCGTCAAAATGTCGAAGGTAAACTTCGAATAATTTTTTATATTTATTTTGTGTATTTATACGATGTATAATACTTTTGTTTTTACAGAGTCCACTTCCATAGAAGAGGTCTGTCCGGAAGATACAATCCCTGGACCTTCGACAACTTCGGAGCCAATCCTAGGAGCCACTCAGATGGGGCCTGGAAAAGGCAAAGGAAAGATGGACTCCCTCCCTGCTGCGAGCTCCGGATCAACTCCGTCTGAGTCAACAGACGAGAGCCAATCTACCGAGGAGGGCCAGTCTCTGGGGGCTCCGAAGACTACAGCTCAACACTCCGGGCCTTCGTCACACGAAGATGACCAACAAGCTTTAAGCATGCTCCCCCTTCTAGCTCCTTTCCTAGAGCGAAGAACTGGGCATCGGACTTTACTCGAACCTTTGGATCGAGCTAGTCACGAAGTTGGGGAGACAGAGTTGGTGGCCATCCTGAGTGAGGCGGAGAGCTCAGAGCTTAATGCTGCCATGGAACGTGTAGCCTACCAGGTACGAAGCATCTGTGAAATAACATCAAATTTACATACAAATAATTTCTTACCTTGGTTTTTTCTTTTCGCAGCAAACAGTTTTGGCCCGAGCTGCGAATATATCAAATGAACGAGAAATCGCTCGCCTTCGAGAGGAAAACGCAACTCTTCAACGGAATCTCACTATCTCCGAAGGCCGAGTGACTCATATGGACAGCATGGTGTCAACGGAGCGCAGGGCCAGACAAGGCTTGGAGGCTGCGAACAAGGAGCTTGAAGCATAAAGAATAGTGCTTCGAGCAGAAGTTGAAAAGATGCGGGCGGAGCACGCTAATGCGGGGACCGAGCTTGTCATGCTCCGAGAGGAAGCTAGCCAGCTTTTGAATCAAAAGAATTCCTTGACTACAGAGGCTACTAGACTCTCCGGAGTTCCGGAAGAGCTAACTTCGACGAAGGATGCGCTAATCGAAGATAAGCTGAAGTCCGAGAAGGTAGCTGCGGAGGTTATGGATCAACTGCTAGGCGTTTTGGAGTACTTCGGTACTACTGGAACGCTTCCTTCAGATGACAACATTTCCTTGCTGCGCCGGCTGAAAAGGATTCAAGGAGTAGCGAAGCAGATGAAGACAGCAGGCATTCGTTACGGAGAACTCTCCGGACAAGTGGCTGCCGTTGGACTACTTCGTTACTACGAGGATCTAGGTCGATCGATAGCTCCGAGCACAGGAGAGGGCCCAATTACCTTCGACGACGATCAGCTTCTCACTCCTTCCGAAGGTGTGGCCGCTGCTTGGCAAGCCTTCCAAACTTCATGGAGAGCCGAAGGTCGTTCTGCGATCAAGGCCTGGATTGACGAAGGACAGGCGCCAGGAAGCAGGCTCGGACCCAAGCTTCGAGCAGTCAGCCTCCTCCGAACCCGCAGGTTTAGATATGTCTTAGGATCTTTGACTATGTAAAGCTTTACGCTTATGTACATTTATGAATGAAAATTTGTTTATCATGTTTTTAGGCTTTGCCTCATATGGAAGATGTCGAAGTGTTAGACATTAACGACGAACTTCGCTCATTATGGGCTACCTTTGATCTTTTAAAAGTTTACAAGCGCCCTCGATTTTTAGTTTCCTCGAGATAGCTCCGGTGCAATTACGCCCGAAGTAAGCAAAGATATACTATCTTATATTAAAGAGGAAGAAAAAGAGGTTAACTTGGAAACTTCGTCTTCTGAAGACGTTATATGGTCTGAAGACGAAGATGAAGCTCGAAGTAAAAAGTCTGAAGAACTTGGAAGCTGGGAAAGGAGCCCCGAACGGCTTCGAACTTGGGCCGAGCTTCAACAAGAACAAAAAGACTTTAGAGCTTCGAAGGGAGGCAAAAGAGTTAAACGTAAAGTTGTTAGAACTCCCGGCACTGGAACTAGTCGTTCCAACCCTAGCTCTAGAGATCGAAGAGGTCTTCGATTCCTTCTTGGTATAGATACCAATTTTTCATGATGTAATCTGTAATCATATTCGTTTGAATAATAAATATCGATTAAAATTGTCTCCCTATTTATTAGCCCCTCTTTGGGCGTAAGCAACTTCGAATTGTATTCAAAGATGGTTAGGCACAAAGAAAAACTTCGGAGTACAATTTTGGGAGTTCGGAGCCCCTCTGTAATTTAAAGATCTTTTAAAATCTTATAAAATGTCTTCGACTATTTGTAGTCTGAAGAATGGCAACTTAGTACCCTTTGTTTTTGAAAGAAATCACTTGAGATAACATTCCAGACACTTTAGTGTCTTAGATAATTTGTCACTTTGGACTATCTTAACAGACATTCGAAGCTCATGGCTCAAACTCTGTTTTGTTTTGGCCACCTTCGGCTCTTTTTTGCGAATTCTGTCTAAACCAGTGGTTCGGAGTTCGCAATGGTCTCTTTGGACTCTTTTTACGGATACCTACAAGCCAATGACTTGGGCTCCGCATAGTTTGGTCGCCTTCGACTCTTTTTACGGATACCTACAAGCCAGTGGCTTGGGCTCCGCATATTTTGGTCACCTTCGACTCTTTTTACGGATGTCTACCAGCCGATGGCTTGGACTCCGTATGATGTGGTTTTGGGCTCTTTTACGGATGCCTACAAGCCGGTGGCTTGGACTCCGGATTATGTCAGCCCCCACATCGGAAACTTCGAACCAATGGTTCGAAGTCCGAAAATATGATTCAGCTTTATGACACTTCCCTCTCGGTCAACCCCGCTGTTCCAGTGCGTCCACTCGGAAGCTGGAAGTTTATGAGGGGAAGGCACTATATGAACCATATGCTTTATTAATTCAGAAGATGATTACAAGTGATTTACAAGGAGCCCTTATGCGAAGTATCGCTTTAGGTGCTCCTGCATGCCAAGTATGCGCTAACTCTTCACCTTCTAAATTAGCTAGTTTAAAAGAGCCAAGACGTCCTGAACGAACAATTAGTTACGGACCTTCTCATTTATTTCCTAATTTTCCTGGCTCTATGATGCTTCGCAAAACGAGATGACCCGGTTTAAGCTCATTGAACTTAACCTTAGGGTCAAACCAAGCCTTCGTCTGCTGGTGATATTTTGATAAATTAGCCACAGCTCGAAGTCTTGTCTCCTCCGTTAAATCTAGCGAAGCTTGTCTTTCTTCTTCAATCTCTGGTTCGGTGCTGCGAAGTGATCCTCCTTTGAGCTCCGTTGGAGTCATGGCTTCATCTCCGAATAGCAATCTGAATGGGGTAAAACCTGTGGACCTTGTTTGCGTAGTCCGAATGGACCACAAAATCTTCGGAAGTTCTTCGGTCCACAGTCCTTTTGCTAATCCTACTATCCTTCGATTTAGCCCTGACAAAATATTTCCATTGGCTCTTTCTACAGCTCCATTAGACTGAGGATGCCTCACTGCAGCAAAACATAACTGGATGCCTAGATCTTCGCAAAACTTCCTGAAAGGTTCTGCATCGAACTGTGTTCCATTATCAACTGTGAGTTGTCTAGGCACTCCGAACCGGCAAATGATATTTTTCCAAAAGAATTTCTGTACATTGTTCGAAGTGATAGCTGTTAAGGGCTCTGCTTCTACCCACTTAGAAAAATATTCAATAGCTACCACTGCGAACTTTAAATTTCCCTTAGCTGCTAGGAAAGGGACCAATTAAATCCATACCCCATCTGGCCATAGGCCATACCGGAGCAATAACTTGAAGAGCTGTTGGTGGGCGATGACTCCGTCGACCCATCCAATGACATCCTTGACAAGTGCGGACCAAGCTCTCCGCATCAGCTGTTATTGTAGGCCAATAAAGCCCCTGGCGAAGTGTTTTTCCTGCCAAAGCTCGAGGGGCCAAATGGCTACCTGCAAAGTCCTTCATGGATTTCCCGAAGAATTTCTTGACCTTCGGCTTGAGATATACATCGGAGTAGAGGGGAACATACTCCGGCCTTGTATAAAATACCGTTGATTATTTGATAATTTCTGGCTCTGAGTTTCAATCTTGAAAGTTGTGGCTCTTCAGGCAAATTTGTCCCTCCTTGTAAAAGTTCCATGATTGAATTTTTCCAATCTGCACTTGGAATGCAAAGAATCTCTGTAGAGGGAATTTGTAGCACCGAAGGTGTACTGAGCTCCTCATAGAAAGCTTCTTCTGGTATATCCACAGCTCCGGCTGCAGCTTTTGCTAAGATGTCCGCTTGCACATTTTCTGCTCTTGGTATACTCCGAATGGAAATACCCTTGAAATGTGCTTCGATCGTACGGATTTCTTCTAAGTACTTTGCAAGATGTGGATGTCGAACATGAAAACTTTTATCTACGTGCCTTGCTACTATTTGAGAATCTGTCTTTATAACAACTCTTGTAGCCCCTAGAGCACGTGCTTTTCGGAGTCCCAGTAAAATCCCTTCATACTCCGCTATATTATTGGTAGACTTAAAGTTGAGTCTTGCGGAGTACATTGCTCTTTGCCCTGAAGGCGAAATCAACACTGCTCCAACTCCTGCTCCGGATGCTTGGAAAGCCCCATCGGAAAAAACAGTCCAAACTCCGTCACTTGACTTCTCCGGAACCAAAGTTGCAGGTGGAGTCCATTCTGCTACAAAATCTGCTAAGACTTGTGATTTAATTGCTGTCCTTGCCAGAAAGGATATGCCGAAGGGTGCTAGCTCAACTGCCCACTTTCCAATCCTTCCAGTGGAATCCTTACTTCGGAGCATATCTCCCAAAGGATACGAAGTTGGTACAATTACATTATGAGCTAAAAAATAATGCCTTAGCTTCCTCGAAGCCATTATCAGAGCATAAACGAACTTTTCGAGTTCGGAATACCTTGTCTTCGCTCCTGATAATGCTTCGGACACAAAATAAACAGGATTTTGCACCAACTTCCCATTGAAATCCATTTCTTTGACGAGGACTGCACTGACAGCAGAGCCTGTAGCTGCAAGGTAAAGGAGTAGGGTTTCGTCCGCAGTAGGCACCGTGAGTGTAGCAAGATTACTGAGATACTCTTTAATATCTTCGAAGCTTTTCTGACACTCCGGTGTCCATGCAAAATCTTCGGACCCTTTCAATGCTTTAAATATAGGCAAGCTTCTCTCCGCAGACCTTGCTAAAAACCTGCTAAGTGTTGCTAGACGTCCAGTCAGCTTTTGCACTTGCTTTAAATTTTCTGGAGGAGCCATCTTTTGTAGCGCAGTTATTTGAGTAGGGCTAGCTTCAATCCCTCTGCTTGAAACTAAATACCCTAACAATTTCCCAGCCTTAGCTCCGAAGATACATTTCTCGGGGTTAAGATGGATCCCACATGCCCGAAGGGTATTAAATGTTTCCGCTAAGTCTAGGCTATGTTGGTGCTTTAAAGCACTCTTTATTACAATATCATCCATATAGGCTTCCACATTGCAACCTAATTGATGACCTAGAGCCTTAGCAACTAACCTCGAAAAAGTAGCCCCGGCATTTCTTAAGCCAAAAGGCATTCTTACATAACAAAAGACTCCCGAGGGAGTTACAAAGCTTGTCTTGATCTCATCTTCGCGTTTCAACCATATTTGATGATAACCAGAATACGCGTCAAGGAAGCTTAATAACTCCGAACCTGCAGTGGAGTCGACCAGTTGGTCAATTCGGGGCATGGGGTAGGGGTCACGAGGGCATGCTTTATTCAAGGATGTGAAATCAATGCACATGCGCCACTTTCCGGAGGATTTCTTCTTGACGAAGACTGGGTTGGCTAACCATTCTGTGTGAGCCACTTCTCTGATAATCCCAGCCTTCAACAATTTTTCAACTTCGTCTTTCGCCAGAACAGCTCTTTCTGCAGACATTTTTCGGAGTCCTTGCCGAACAGGCTGGGCCTTCGGGTTTACAAGTAAACTATGTTCAATGATATCCCGATCGACTCCGGTGATGTCTTCGTCAGACCAAGCAAATACATCTAAATTCTCTTTCACCACTTTTTCCAAGGAGGTTGCAACTTCTGGAGGTAAATCTTTAACAAATTGAAATGCATATTCTTTACCATATTTAACAATAATCTTCGTTGCGATCTCTCCTTCAGGACTTGGTCTTGGGAAGGATTTCTTCGAAGATTCAGAAGGAGCTGAAAAATTTTCTTGATTATCTTGCACATTATTCACTCGTCTTGGATCAAGAGGGGGGCCGTGACCATATTCCGCTCTTCGGGCGGTAGCTTGATCTCCGAAGACAGTAAGAACTCCTGCTTGCGTGGGCATCTTCATACACAAATAATTGTGATGTGCCACAGCTCCGAACTGGTTTAACATGCCTCTTCCGAAGATGACGTTGTAGGCATATGGAGCATCTACAACGTCGAAGATTACTTCCTCTGTTCTGGCTAACAATCCTTCTCCGAAGGTAACTTCCAGGCCAATTTGGCCAAGTGCATCGAGCGGAGGTCCTGCGAAGCCTTGCAAAGGACGAGCCGCTGGAAGAAGGTGCTTTCTGGAGATGCACAATTGATCGAAGGCTTGAACAAAAATAATGTCTACCGAACTGCCTCCGTCAATTAACACTCTTCGAACCTCAGTTCCTGCGATGTCAGCAGTAATGACAAGTGGATCTGCATGTGAAAATTTAATGCCATCTGCATCCTCTGCCGAAAAAGATATTGGCACATGGGACCATTCTGGCATAGCAGCTGCAGATGACGAAGTTCCAATGTGGCCCACTTCTCTGACATACTCTCTTCTCTGCCTTTTTGACATGCTTCCAAGAGTACCTCCTCCGGAGATGGGGAGAACTACTCTTTTTCCTCGGTCTTGCCCTTCTTCTTGCTTCGGAGGTGGCATAATATTGACCACCGGAGGGCATCTTGCAGCTTCGAAAGTTTCTATCCGCACCACAGCCTGGACAGGCTCCGGGTGCACTTCAGCTCGAACTCGGTCAGTAGTACCTCGACCCGAAGTTCTTTCTAGATACACTCCTCTCAGAGTAAGTATAGCCTTGCAAGTATCAGTTGCGTGGCTTCGGTTTTCACCATGAATACAGCAGAAAAGGGTCTGGCCTTTGCCAGCCGTTTTCCCTGGCGGCCTCCAGCCGCTGACCTTGTTTCCTGAAGGCTGTGGAGCTCTCTGGGTGAACTTTTGTGGGGGTGCAATGTTCAGGACTTCAGAACGGGGATGCTTTTGCCCCCTTCTCCTATCATGCTGAACTTCGAAGACTGGTTCCCACGGCTGTGCCGAAGTTTTTACTTCCACTTTTACTTCCTGCAGTACGGATGGAGTAGCTGCAGTTCTTCGAAGCCAACCTTCTTCCGACCTCGCATATTCTTCAAAGTATGACATCAACTAGAAACAGAAGATATGCTTTTCCAGTGAAGTTTATCAAGGAGGCCTTGATGAATGACACCTTCCCGAGCTGCGTCAACTACTGAAGATGTAGTCAACCCTCGGATCTGCGACTTCGTATGAGCCTTGAAATATTGCCTCACTGTCTCTCCAGGGAGTTGCTTCACCTGGAAAAGACTTTCCGTCGACATTGGAGGCACGAAGGTGCCTTGAAAATTGCTTACGAACTTCTTCTTCAGCTGCCCCCATGAATTAATTGATCCTGGCTTCAAAGACCAGAACCATTGCAATGCCACTCCTTGAAGAGCTAAAGGAAAGCATTTTGCCATGGTGTCCCGAACTCCTCCACTAGCTTCAATTGCTAGAGCATAAGAACGAACAAATTCTCCAGGATCCTCATCTCCGGCATACTTGCAAAGCTTTGAAGTCTTAAACTTCGGATCGAAGCGAACTTTTTGCAGCTCAGGATGCAACGGAGATTCGGTATCAAAAGAGGCATTCTCCGGGGCTTCGGGATAGATAGGTTCGTTGTCTTCAGGCAGTTCAGGAATAACTGGGATGGCTTGAGACCGAAGCCTGTTTGCAGCTTCTTGTCGCCATCTTGCTACTTCAGCTTGGAGATTGGCCATTTGAGCGTCCATATCACCAAGATTGTCTTCATCTCCTCCGGAAGGATCTTCCGGGTCTTGAGAACTGAAAGGATCAGTTCGGAGTGGAACTTGAGGTGGAAGGGGAACTCCAGGTGGTCGAAGTATAGATGGAGTTGGCGGAGGAACTCCGTATGCTCGAGGAATGGGAACTCCTTCCGGAGTTTGAGGTGGAGGAAACGTCGAAGGTCCTCCGGCCTCAACAGTGTTAGGAGGTGCCTCTCCGGAGGTCCGAGGAGACCTTCGAACAGGGTTACGAGTTGCGCTCCGCTTAGGAGGCATGATGTAAGAAGTTGGTAGAGAACGAAGTTTCTTGGACTAGGTTCCCCACGGACGGCGCCAACTGTTGGCGTAAAAGATTACGCTAACAGGTTTCTGGAGATTAGAAACTAACAAACGAAGTGTTTGCGAAGTGAACTGTTCTAAGCCTCCGAAAGGATAATAACTTAGAATAGTTCGAATGTGTGTATTGAATAACTTGTATTCGGTCCCCTTTACAGGGCAAAACGGGGGGTATTTATAGGCCTAAACATTAAGGAAAAGACCTTTGTACCCCTCTATTAGAACCGACATAGTGGAAACTATTCGGTGCCCTCAATAGGGCTAAAATGGTAAAAGACTAATCTAACAAGAAAGAAGATAAGTCTTCCATCTTAGCTGGCAAAGAAGATCCTGGAAAAGTTTAAGTTCGAAGATATACTCCGAACTAAAGCTCGTCATCATGCTTCGAACTTGATTCAATGTATCTTCGAAGGTATATGCTGGAAGTCTTTAGCTTAATCACCAGTCTTTATCTTGTCACTGTAGTAACCCTGAAGATGGAATATTTTCCCCCAACAAAGACCTTCTTCGCCGAGATGGAGAAAAGATACTCCAAGAGATCCTCGTCTTCAAGTTCAAGTGATGAAGAGATCATGATCAGGAAGGGGAAGGACAGGGACAATCCGGCGGGCCTCTGTTTCATGGGCTTCAGGGACAAGCCGAAGAGTCGCTCACGTCACAGCCGAAGACCCCACAAGAGTTTCTGCTCAATGGCTCTTGGGGAGAAGAAAGAGAAGGACTCCTCCGACGACTCCGACGACGACGACGACGACGATGAGAATGCATCTTCCTATGAACAAGAAGTTATTAATTTACTAGAGCAGAACCGTCAGGAGTTGAAGTATAGAGAGAAACTGCTTAGAGGGGCTAAGAAGAGGATAGATGAGCTTGAGAGTGAGCTTGCCACAGCAAATGGCAAGATTGAGAGTCTGTCTTCTTCCCCTTGCTTGGGTGATAGTGGAGAGTGCCCTAACTGTGAGGTGCTGTTATGTGACCTGACGACTCTTGAGTCTAGGTACATAGAGAGAGTAGATGAGAGAGACGCATTGGCCACTGAGCTTGAGAGCGCTCAGTAGGAGCTAAAAATGCTCATGCCACTGTCGTCGCACCTTGTGTAGACTGCCCATCTCATTTAGCTAGTATAGCTGAGCTGAGAACCAAGAGTGATGAGCAGTTGAGCGAGTTAGCTGGAGTGAGAGCTGAGTTGGAGCAGACTAAGCTAGAGCTTGAGACCTTGTCAGTTCCACCCACTGTCTATGAGAACTGCTTGTCTCTTAGATTGGAGTTGATTAAGCTAAAAGCTAAAAAGTCTGTCCAGGTTGATAGAGAGTGTGAGATCTGCTTGTCTCAGGTTGAGGTACTAGTTTCCGTGAGAGAGGAGCTAGCTGATACTCAAAATGAGAATTATTACCTCCGTTCTATCCTGAGTTGGATCAGTTCCAGAGAGCCACAGCTCGGCATGATGATCCAACAGTTCAAGAGGCACGATGGGTTTGGGGTAGGCTACACCTACACCAAGGCTGACTTTGAGAACGCCATTAGTCGTGATGTGGAGTGGAGTAAGATGACTCCCGAACAGAGATATCCCAAGACTCACTCCACTGAGTCCTTTAAGGATAGTCAGCCCAAGGATGGAGTGTTCCAAGAACAGCCCAAAGCTCCACCTAAGAAGCAGATCTGGGTTCCAAAACCTAAAACTCTCCACACTTCTCTTGATTCTTTACCTGGACCCTCTCACACCAAAGATGCTACACCCAACACCACCAAGCCTAAGAACCCTAAACCACAACAACATCCCAAGAAGCCTACCTATCACTGTGAGTTTTGTCAAAGAGACGGGCATGTTGAGGAGTTTTGCTTTAGGAGGAAGCGGGTTGAGCGAGCAGAGAGAGCTCGAGGTGGGCAAGAGCAGTTCTACCAGCAGGGTGGTAGACAGAGAGTCCCTCGATGTAGAGAGAGGCTAGAGGCCAGGCCACATCGTGTAGGTGGTGGTAGTGGACACGGTTTTTATGATCGTGCTCCGGAGGGTGGTTTCTGTTCCGGCAGAGTTCCAGATCATTCGGTATACGGTTTTGGATCTCGCGACCGTGATTTTAGGAAGAACAGAGGACCGCGCTTTGATCCGCGCTTCAGTCCAAACTCATATGATTCCTTTTGCTTTCCTACATACGCGCAGATGGCTCGACACTGGTTCAACACTTTTACTAAACCTGGCATTGGACCGTTTGGTCCCACTCATGATTATTGATCGTGTTTTGGGAGCTGTGTATCTTTTTTTAGGATATTTTGAGTCAGCTTTTCATTGGTATCATTTTTTTCTTCTTCTGTATTTTTATTGAGTCTTTTTGTGTGTGCGTTCATATCATGCATAATCATCAATCACATTTTGAGCTTGCTTCTATTATATGATTAATCTTCTTTACTTTCTCTAGCTAGTATATGTTTTGATTACTTGTCGATGATCATGTTTTGTTTCAGTTCACATGATATATCTGATATTTGTCATATGCATGGCTTTTATGTTTTAAAATTGAAAAATGGTCACCATTGCTTCTGGTAACTAGCATGTGTAGGCTGAATGCTTTCGCTATCTTTTACATGCCTGGTAGCTAGATCCTTACTTAGATGCAGATACACAACTTGGACATCTATATGCTTTAAATATGAAAAATGTGCTATAAAAATGATAAAAAATTCAGAAAAATGAAAAATTTATGTATTTCTATGATTATCAGAAAAGATCCAAGTGGGTTTGCTTTGTCACATTGCATTGTTCTGGACTGCTTACCATATCACTTTGGTATGAACTAGGACGGTGTAATGTATGCCAAGACCAATGTCTTAAGCTTCTGATGGTCCAGTTCTGGCCTAGGCTTAACTTGGTCGGTTAGCATAAGGTTTGACATGCAAATAACCCCTGGCAGAAATGAAAAAGAAATAATCTGAAAAATTTAAAAAGATGACAAGTTTGCTGAAGCACTTTGTTTTGGACAATTCTTATCTTGGTAGATATCAGTTAGCTTTTGCATCTCATGCTTTACTTTGCTTGTCAACTAGAAAATGTGGTGATGCTTTTGTTTTGCAAAAATCGAAAAATGCGTGCTAATGACTTTCTTAAGATATCATCTATTGCACTGATCATGTCATGTATCTTAAACAATATATCTTTTGCTATACCTGTTAGATGTTGTAATTGCAGTTAATCATATCTAAGAAGCATGCTTTTCACACTCCACCTGCACTCCATCTGCATTCATGGCATATTTTGAGGGGAGCTGCATTTCAGGGGGAGTTTGTGTTTATTTCTCTTTAAAATGCATTTAGTCTCACTTGATGAGTCCAATTGTCAACAAGGGGGAGAAATTTTGGATATATTTTCGGCTTTCTCTGGGATTTATTTCAGGGGGAGTTTATTCTTGTTGGTAATTATGAGATTTGCACTTGTTTTTGAGGATTTATTTTTGGTTAACCATTATGACCATTTTTTTGTTTCCGTTTGGCTTTTGGTCATTAGGGTTAAACTTTTATTTTCCTTATTCTATTTTCTTTTGTCTTTGTTTTCTTGTTTCCACATGTTTTGCAAGTTCTAAAGATGAGCTGAAAAGGGTGTTGACAATGCACTCATCAAGGGGGAGATTGAGAAACCATGTTAAAGAATATGGTTTTGATATTCCAGATGTGATGAGTGATTGTCAACGTAAGTCAAAGGAAGAGAGATGAAGACCTGCCGGGTCTGAGGCGAATGTGACTCAGGTACACGGGCAGTGAGCGACGGCCGGGCAGAGGAGCCGCGGAGTCGGGCTGGCCCAATCTGGGTACATGGCTAGGAGCGGCAGATGATCCACTGGTCTGTTGACTGGGTTTGACTCAGGTACACGTGCGGCGAGCGATTGCCGGGCTGAGGAAACTGCGGGGTCGGGTCGGCCCAATCCGGGTACCCGGTGCGAAGACGGTGGACGCTATGTCAGTTTCAGCGTAAAACTGACAATATATGTTTAATTTGTTTTTAGGATATTAATATTTAGTTTTTAAGTTTAGAATATTTTTATTTGAGTCAGGTGATTTTTCTAAGAATATTTTAGTAATTTTTGGAATTTATTTTAGAGTCAGTTTAATTTTACCCGAGGGTAAATTAGTCTTTTTATGTATTAGGAGTCGCCTATAAATAGGCTCCTATCCCCCTGGGGATAGATGACTGTTTTCTAATAGATCAATCTACAGTCTGAGTTTTTCCACCGAAATTCGATCTCCAGCCTCTCGTTTTCTTGGGCGGCGTGACACCGAGGGCCCCCGGCGTACTTCTTGTTCTGCGATACCAGCAGCAACGCACAACGGCAGGGCTACGGTGAAATTTTCCTTCGCGGAAGGCAATCAAGACGAATGCGGGCCCCACGGCAGCAACTGAGAAACGCATGCAAGCTTTTGCGTGGTGTAGCACATAGCTAGTGCACAAGGCTAGTTGCAGACCCCTGCCATCAGCTCTCACGGTGTGCTGGCTTCCTTGTTTTCCCGCCGCATTAGCTTCTCCTGGTCGGCAGCTTGGGCGCGGCAGCCAAGGCAGAGCCGGCTTAACGCATCGGCCAAAGATTAGCGCGGCGTGTCAACAGAGAAGACACAGGTAAGTTTTTAATCCCCTATATTTTAGCTGGTTAGTTAAACCAACATTTATCCATATTTTTATTAGCTGAAAAATAATAATCTCGTAGTTATCTATTCTTAATTAAAAATTAATCTCGTCGTTAAATTTTGTTGGTGTTCGTTACTACCGATGATGGCCATTACCATGTTTACGATTACTCGAGTTTTTCTAATTAAGAGAGGTCACGTACTGGAGTGCCCTAGTTGCTACACAAATTCATTTAGGATCTAATTAACAACCAGTATATATTATTGACCGATTGTCCAGACCTTTGAAGCATCCGACTTCCGGTTTCTCTAGCCAGTCGTCTGCTTATTAGTTATTTATTTTAAAATATTATATCATTAGTGTTCGCAGTAAATTTTTTATTCTAGTTTTTTCCTACAATATTTTCGGTTTAATTCTGAATTAATTTTTTAGTGATTCATGTTCTATTAATTTGATTAGTATTTTATATATAGACTGAAATATAAATATCTCGTAATTTTTTTTGGTGTTATTATTTACTCTGGTATTTTTATTAGATTATTTTTTTTAATATCATTTTAAATTAGGACACCGGTCATTTTTAAGCTAGACAACTTTAATTACTGAAATTTGCTTTGCAAATATTATTTGTCTGGTTAAGTTCATTTGGGTGTTGGGTTCAAAATATAGTTTAGCAAGAATTGTTTAGGCGCCCATTCAAACCCCCCCCCCTCTGGTCGCTACTTTCGGTCCTACAGGAGGAAGGGGTGCACGCGGAGGGCGAAGCTCTCCGTGAAGGCGATGCAACGGTTGTGCCTTCTGCAAAATACAACCTCGAGTCGACAGAGACTTCGAATGTCCTACCTAGCCAAGAGGAACCTGCTGCTGAAGAAGGTGGAGTCGAGGCAACAAATGATCAAGCCTCGGTTCCGGACGAAGTGATAACTGATGTTCTTGGAGAGATTTCAGCAGCTAATCCTTCGGTCTCGAACTCTGAATCTGAGGACGACTTCGAAGAGGCATTCGAGCCTTCGAGCAGTCCCGTACTCATCCGGCGACAGAATGTCGAAGGTAACCCTCAATAGAGTACTTCTCCTTTCTTTTCATGTCCTGCAAAGTTTATACAATATATAATACCTTTGATTTTACAGGATCAACCCCAATGGAGATGACCCGTGCTGCGAAGACTGCGCCTAAAACTTCGACATCTCTGAAGTCAATTCTGGAGGAGGCTAGGAAAATGGGGCCGGGAAAAGGTAAAGGAAAAATGGATCCTTTGCTTGCTCCGACTTCCGGAGATGTGGAGATGTGGAGATGTGGAGGTCTCTCGAGATGTGGCACTGCGCTCCGGCCCTTCTCTAAATGAAGACAATCAAAGAGCCTTGTCAAGGCTCCCCCTCCTAGCTCCTTTTCTGGAGCGAAGGATCGGGCTTCGTACTCTGCTAGAGCCTCTGGCTCGAGCTAATCACGAAGTAGGGGAGACCGACCTGGTGGCTATCCTTGGGGAAGATGAGGGGTCGGAGTTAGATGCGGCCTTGGAGCGGGCAGCCTACCAGGTACAAAGTATCTGCAATAACAGAGTTAGTCTCAACATGTAAATAGTTTACTTACATTGTTTTTTTCTTCCTTCGCAGCAAATAGTCTTGGCCCGAGCTGCGGCTATATCAAATGAGTGAGAGTGTAATCGTCTCAAGAAGAAGATAACGGCCCTTCGGGGGAGTCTTGTCAGCTCTGAGATTCGGACTTCTAGCTTGGATGAAATGGTAGCTGTAGAAAGGAAAGCTAGACTTGGTTTGGAGGCTGCCAATCGGAAGCTCGAAGCTGAACAAATCATGCTTCGGGAGGAGCAAGCGAAGTTGATGGAGGAGGCCAACAATTTACTTGGACAGAAGAACTCCTTGGTTACGGAGGCAGCTAGGCCATCTTCTTTGATAGACGAGCTATCCTCGTCAAAGGATATTTTGTCTGAAGACAAGGTGAAGTGTGAGAAGGTAGCCTTATAGACCATGGACAACCTTCTGGGCATCTTGGAGTACTTCGGCACCTCTTGAACTTTACCTTCATCTGGCGACGTCCCTCCACCGCGAAGACTGAAGATGATCCAAGCAGCAGCGAAGACTATGAAGACGGCGGGTATTCGGTATGGAGAAATCTCCGGTCAAGTAGCTGCTCTCGGAGTACTTCGCTACTATGAGGATTTAGGGCTATCAGTAGCACCAGACTCAGAGGCGACTCCTATTATCTTCGACGATGACCAGCTACAGCTTGGCAAGCCTTCCAAGCATCTTGGAGAGCCGAAGGTCGATCAGCGATCAAAGTTGGATTGATGAAGGACTTCGCCAAAAGCAAGCGCGGTCGCAGGCTTCGAGCAGTCAGCCCTCACTGGACCCGAAGGTCTAGTTGTCCTTAGGGCCCCGAATATGTAAAAATTTATGCTTTTATCCTTTATGAATTAAAAGACTTATTTGGAAATGTTTTTAGGCTTTCCGACCTTTTTTGGATGATCTCGAAGTGCTAGAGGTTAACGAAGAGCTTCGCCTGCTATGGGCTACCTTTGAAGCTCTAAGACCTCACAAACGCCCTCGATTTTCAATTCCTCGAGAAAACTCCGATGTAATTACGCCCGAAATATGCAAAGATATATTATCTTATATTAAAGAAGAGGAAAAGAAGTTAACTTAGAACCTTCATCTTCTAAAGACATTGAATGGTCCGAAGAAGAAAATACTACTGAAGAAAAAGTGTTTATATTTGGTTTGTCAAATAAATACCACAAAATAAAACATTATAATATAGTTGAATTTCTTAGATGTATTAAATGGCTGGCATGCGAAAGAGAACTTACGCCGACCGTCCAACACATAATGAGGTGGTACCTAGGTGAGCCTATATTACTAAAATCAACTTTGTTGCAATGATGAAAGATGTTCTAAATTTTATCTTTTTATTAAGGTTTATGAAATTTGATGAGATAGAGTTCCAGCACATAGGCCATCCATGGAGTGCCATTGCCAGAGTAGATGTTAAGTTTCGCCCTTATGAATATGGAGAAAAACAACGATTTATTTTAATGGATATTATTGTAAGTTGCACACAAGTTGGACTAAATTTTATATAGTAGTGAACATATGACATATTCTAAACCCTAACATTATACGTAGGGTGCTAAAATAGAAGTCATTGCATGGGAGCGGGAGGATGTTCATAGGTTTAACATTCGCCTAAATGAAGGACAATGTTACACGATTCATTGTCTATATTTCCAACCAAATTTTGAAGAGGCATTGTATTATCGGAGCATTGCCCATGCCTTTGAAGGTACTCTTTGAAGAAATACAATAGTTGAGCCTTACATTCTTCCAATCCAGTTCCCTCCCTATCCAAAATATCTATTGACATTTCATGACGTGTGGATTCGTCCGAATAAGACGTTTGTGGGTACGTTCGTAAATTAAATCGACGATGCATAGTTTCTAAAAAAAGATAGTTGTCTTACTTATAGCATGATATGATTATTTGCATTGACATAGCTGGAGTAGTTGTCCATTGGGGAAAATTGGAACGTATTGGAGGACTATATAGGGAGATAACACTGATGGACATTAGGTAATTCATAAGTTAGATACAACCATTTATATCGTCATAAACAACCACATTGTTGTTGCAAATCGAAAGCTAATGAAAATTTGATCTTTTTAAGCTTAAACATGATGGTTATTGGAATTTGGGGTGACTGCCTCACTAATCACACATCTGACTGGACAGAAGCTCATCGTAACAACCACATTGTCTTAGGAACCATGCTTCGACTTCACAAGAAGCACAATAATTCAGTCTAACCCACTTTATCATTCATAAAAGATATAGTGATGAATTACACTAATATTTGTTCTACTTGACGATAGGATGTTTAGAGACTTCAGAACACACTACTTAAAGTTTAACCCGATTTATCCAGCAACACTACCTTTGCAAAGTAAGTAGTTCCAACAATACAAACACAATCTAACTATATGTAATAAATCATATAACATTATAGATATTGTTAATTATTTTTCTTCGAAATATAAATGCAGACTTACGGCAACGTGTTAGTTCAGGAACTATGGATCTAAGATTTGTCAATAGGTTCATGGAAGCTAGATGGAGATATTTGGCAACGATTTTTGGTTCTGACTGTCCATAGTGTTACAGTCTTATGTGTGCGTATCGTGCGTGATGTGCGGTTGTTTATGTACTTCCTCATATTCGGGTTTTTTGTGTTTATTTCTATTGTGTACTGCCTTTGAAGTTATTTGAATGTAATATTTGGTTTTTGTGTTCATTTCATTGAATCTATTGTGTACTCCCTTTGAAGTTATTTGAATGTGGTATTTGGTTTTGTGATCACTAGTTGAATTTATTGTGTATTTCTTTTGAAGTTATTTGAATGTAATATTTGTATTGGAATACAAGTCTTAAATTTAAATACGCTTATTTACAAACTGAAATAAGCATTCACTGTAATACGCTTATTATTCAATGCCCTATTTAAAATAACAAATTTGTAATCCTAACCCGCGGAATAACCCTTTCACTTAAGTATCGTTTCCACTCAAGTATCGTTTCCGCAAAAAACCCAAAAAATAACCCTTTCACTATATTCAATTTCATGTTCCTTCTCTAATGTTTCCACTCAATTATCGTTTGTTTGCTAGTTAACCAATTATGCAATCGACAGGTCGCTCGACGTCGCGATAACAAAGCTATCAACCATGTCAGAAAATATAGTGAGGAGAGAGGAGAAAGAAGGTTATTTTATTTTATGCACCTAATTTATCCAGTTTATTTTTCTATTCAGATATTTGTGCTACTATGTCGACCATCGTCCTCATTTATTATTCCTACGCAAAGTACCATTACATCATTGGGATTATTTCTAGGACAAAGCTCTAATGGTATAAACTACTACTATGTGAGTTGTGTAATTACTAATAACATAATTTATGTCTCATGTGATTACATTAAATATTGTCCAGGTGCAAAATCTGTAAATCGTGCTGAAATACGTCGAGCATGTGAAAAAGCACGCTATGAAAGCTTGACACCAGAGCAACGGAATAACAGACGTTCAAGTGATCGAGCTCGATATGCAAGTATGACAGATGAGCAGAGGCATGTGATTATAAAACAAAATAGTCAACACAATTCTGAAAGACGAAGAACTCAGCGCTCTGCAAGCTTGACATCGGAGCAACGGAACAACAAACGTGCAAGTGATAGAGCTCGATATGCAAGTATGACGGAAGAGCATAGAAAGGTGAGGCGAGAAAAAAATAACCGACGAAAATATGCAAGGCGAAGAACTCCTGGTCCAAATTGTGTTGTTCCTAATGCAACACATGGCTCCAACATCAACTCTAACAACATCGATACAACTGACATTATCTACCAAAACCTAGCAGTTAGCACTCACTTTTTAAAGACTCAGCCAGATTGTCGTCACTGTGGTGCGAAGAGGATTGAATATGAGACACCGGGATTTTGTTGTATGAATGGCAAGGTCAAACTTGAAATTTCTGAGCCACCTGAGGAGCTTCGACGGCTGTACATAAATGACGACGTTCAATCGCAACATTTTATGGAGAATATTAGATATTTCAACAGTCATTTTTCCTTCACCACAATGTACTGTGATTATGACAAGAACCTCGCAAGTGCAAGGGATGGAGTGTACACATTTAAAGCGCACGGGCAAATGTACCATAATATACACTCTTTTGGGAATGGAGACAATGAACCTAGCCACTTGCAGTTGTACTTCTATGATGATGATCCTAGCTTATCACATCATTTTCGTCGTGCTCGAGACGAGACATATAGAGCAAGACACATATCTATTATTAGATATTTGGTAGATATCTTGAGAGATAATCCATACTCTGAAACATTCAGGAGTCTAGGACAGGTTGAAGACATGGACGAATATCGTATTGTGCTAAATATGGACTACAAGCTAGACCAGAGAACTTATAATAAACCATTAACATTAGAGGTTGCTGCTGTGTGGGTTGAGGGGAATGATATTCACAAACATTTTGATCGTAGCATCACCTTGTTTGGCAATAATAACAACTACTATTCAATTAGACCGAGTGATGGGTGCTATGACCCTTTGTCATACCCTCTATTTTTCCAAGAGAGGAGCTCGGTTGGCATTCTGATATACCAAGAGAAGGTATTGACATTAGTCAGATAAGTACGAGTCGACAAAGAAATGCTGACAACCCAGGTTAGCTAAGTGACACATATTCATGTTACCACGATATTATTATTCATATGCTAATCACCTAACTGATTTCTATTTGCTTTGTAGATACTACTAGCAAGTTGTGTGTTTCGATGCGGGAGTATTATTGCTATAAATTCCAGGTGCGTCGTGGAATCTTCAACACGGTCTTGCATGGGAGGCGTTTATTCCAATAGTTTGTAGTTGATACCTACATAAAGATTGAAACATCTCGACTGAATTACTTCTTGTACAATCAGAAGAAAATTCGTGCAGATCTTTATCAGGGCTTAATGGACAGTGTCTCTGTTGGAGAACATAGAGCGAGTAGATTGGGAGAAAGATGGGTCCTGCCTGCATCGTTTATAGGTGGCGGAAGGGATATGAGATGAAGATACATGGATGCTATGGACTTAGTGCAGAAGTATGGAAAACCAGACATATTTATCACAATGACTTATAACCCTAATTGGGAAGAGATTAGTAGGGAGCTTGGACCTGGCCAAACACCACAAGATCGTCCTGATCTTGTTGTGCGTGCATTTAGAGCCAAGCTAGAGGATCTCAAATTCCAGCTATTTCGTAAACATATCCTTGGAATCATTGCAGCACAAGTCCATGTAATCGAGTTCCAAAAAAGGGGTCTACCATATGCACATTTCCTCCTTATCATGGAGTCAACATACAAATTGAGTTGTCCCGGTGAGTATGATAATGTTATCTCAGCAGAACTTCCAGATAAGGATATATACCCGGAGCTACATGAAATGGTAGTGAAACTTATGATGCATGGCTCGTGTGGTCCACTAAATAGGAAGAGTCCATGCATGAAAAATAGTAGTTTCTAGTGCTATTATCCACGCCAATTTAGTGACACAACTATCCAAGGCGAAGATTCTTACCCTATCTACAGGAGAAGGGATGACAGACAAAGGGTAAGAGTGAGAGGTCATGACTTATACAATAGATGGGTTGTTCCATATAATCCTATGCTTCTAAGAAGGTATGACTATCACATCAATGCAGAGGTTTGTTCGAGTATTAAGGCTGTTAAGTACTTGTACAAGTATATTTATAAGGGTCATTATAGGGCGTCTGTGTCTGTCAATGAAGCCGATGAAAACCGCGAGATTAATGAGATCAATGAATATAGGGATGCTAGGTGGGTAAAACCACAGGAGGCATTGTGGAGAATATTTGGATTTGATCTTAGCGGGATTTCGCCGCTAGTGCTACAGTTACAGCTCCATCTCCCAGGAATGCATCTTGTGTCCTATAGAGAGAATGCTGATGTACGTGAAGTTCTCGACCAATAGGGTGCCTCAAGAACCATGTTGACTGAGTATTTCAAGGCAAATCAAGAATTTACGTTGGCACGCACGTTACTTTATAGGGATTTCCCACAATACGCAGTGTGGTTGCCTGGACGTAAGCTTTGGAAAATAAGAGAAAGAAGCACACAAATTGGGAGGATCATCTCAGCACATCCAGTAGAGGGAGAGAGATACAACTTGAGGGTACTATTAAACCACGTGGTTGGTGCTACTTCATTTGAGGAGTTGAGGACATATGATAATATTGTATACCCTACATTTCGAGAAAGCACCGAGAAAAGAGGTCTTATTGAGTCAGATAACAACATTGATGAGTGTCTCTCTGAAGCTGAAGTTTTCCATATGCCATCATCCCTCCGAAGGTTGTTTGCTACAATATTGGTTTGTTGTGAACCTAGCGATGTACGTGGACTATGGAACACACACTTCGATGCAATGTCTGATGACATCCGACGATCCCAAATGAATTCATATGCAGTTGAACAGATGGTGTTATTGGATATCACAAAATTACTTCAATCAATGGGTAAAGAGATAACATCATTTCCTCTTCCAGAAATTGATGAATCATATGACACCATGGCGGGTGAGATGAGGGAGATTTGTGAAGAGTCCTCTATAGAGGTGGATAATGAACTACTAGCGAGTATATCCTCTCTTAATGAAGAACAGAGATATGCTTATGATATTATACTATTATCTGTTAACAACAATAGTGGAGGTGTGTTTTTTGTTGATGGCCCAGGAGGAACAGGAAATACCTTTCTGTACAAAGTTTTATTAGCAAAAGTTCGTAGCGAGGGGAAGATAGCTATTGCTACTGCAACATCTGGTGTTGTTGCTTCCATCATGCCTACAGGTAGGACTGCTCATTTAAGGTTCAAGATACCACTAAGCATACAAGATAATGCGGTGTGTAACTTCACCAAACAAAGTGGTACTGCGAAGCTTCTTCAAAAAGCTTCGCTTATATTATGGGATAAAGTCTCCATGACAAAAAGACAGGCAATAGAGGCATTGGACAAGAGCATGAGGGACATAATGGAAAAGCCCAATCTACCATTTGGAGGAAAGACAATGGTTTTTGGAGGTGACTTCAGACAAGTTCTTCCAGTTATACGAAAGGGGAGTAGGGCTCAAATTGTAAGTGCAACCTTGCGCAGATCTTACCTATGGGATAACAGGCATCAGTTGAGACTTGTCCATAACATGAGAGCTCGATCAGATATATGGTTTTCAAACTACCTGCTACGAATTGGCAATGGCATTGAAGAGACCGTCGATGATGACTATGTAAATTTACCCAACGAAATATGTATACCCTATACTGGTGCGGAATCAGACATTGATGGTCTTATTGAAATGGTATTTCCAATGTTAGGTGCAAACATGACTGATGCAGACTACATCACATCTCGAGCTATTTTATCAACGAGGAATGAGAATGTTGATGCAATAAACATGAAGTTGATAGAACGTTTTCCTAGTGACGAGATGATCTATCACAGTCATGATCGAGCAGTCGATGATACATGCAACTATTATCCGCCTGAGTTCTTGAATTCATTGACACCAAATGGGTTACCTCCACATATATTAAAACTCAAGGTTAATTGTCCTGTGATTTTGCTCAGAAATCTTGACCCAGCCAATGGTCTGTGTAATGGGACTAGGTTGATAGTCCGAGCATTTCAAAGGAATACTATTGATGCGGAAATTGTATTGGGACAACATGCTGGTGAGAGAGTATTCCTTCCACGCATACCCTTGTGCCCCTCCGATGATGAAATGTTCCCCTTCAAGTTTAAGAGGAATCAATTTCCTGTTAGGGTGAGTTTTGCAATGACAATTAATAAATCACAAGGTCAAACAATACCACATGTTGGAATATACCTCCCGAACCCGGTGTTCTCTCATGGACAATTATATGTAGCTCTGTCATGGGCGACTTCTTGTAGCAATATTAAAATACTTGCTGCTCCGGAAAAAAATAGGGCTATCATATCAAAAAGCACACTAACGAAGAATATCGTCTACAAAGAAGTGCTCACTGAGTAGATAAAAGAAGATGTGATCACTATGTAGCATCTTTTACAATTTCATGTCGAATCTGTAATTGTAAATATGCAATGACATTTTAGATATATATAGAAAGGATGTCTCTATTATTGTTTTGAACGATAATATATAGCTTTGTTTCTTATTATCGTAATCTTACTAAACATGTATAGTATTTTTTACAATTTCATGCCGGATCTGTAATTGTTAATATGCAATGACACTTTATATAGAAACTGATGTCTTTATTATTGTTTTGAACAACAATATATAACTTTGTTTCTTATTATCGCAATCTTACTAAACATGTGTTCAACAAATTATAAATCCGTTGCAACGCACGTGCACCTTACTAGTGTGTAATAAATTAGGTTTAAATTTAGTAAGAATCTAGAGCAAATGTACTCCTTTAGTATATTTTTCAGGATTTCTTAATTCTGAAAATATATTACAAAGAATAGGACCCTAATGTAAAATAGAGGTTCTAGAGGGTTTTTTTCAGAAATTACCCCCATGGCTGGCTTATAAATAGAGGTCCATAGCCATGGGCAGGTTTCTCTTTTTAGCTGAACCATATAACCACTACAGCAATTTTATACAGCCATTTTTATTTTGATGTGAGCCACTGTTCCAGATCTAAAAAACCCATAGTAACCAGTTCTGGGCGCACGTGAATTTCTAATCTGAATTCGATTTTGTGAGGCCTTTTCTGGTGATTTCACTGTAGAACATAAGGTTGAAGTTTATACAACTTTTTTTGTGGATGTTTTAAATGTTCCATTTTTGATGTTTGCAACTGCTTTCTGAAATGTTTTCTTGATTCTTTTGCTTATCAAAAGTGTCATCACAGTTCTGAAAAAGAACTCTATCTAAGAGCCTGTTCTTGAAGAATTTGTTCATCTTCAGAAATTTTTCCCTGAAGTTTTTGTTTCTCAGGCTGATGTAATAGAGAAAGTTCTTGATGAACATCACATTCTTTTTCATCTATTACTACTTTTTATGAGCTGCCTTTTGAATCAACAAGAGATCACAAAAAGCACTTTTCAATCTTTAGTGGCTGTCATTTTGAGAGAAGGGGAAAGTAAAAAATTGGATATATGTTTTTTGCTCAAACTAATCTCGAATCAAGCTGTTTTCTAGTTGTTTCGGATCCGCAATAGTGCTTCTTGGATGATCTACAGCACAGGACAAGTTCTTTGTTGCACGGCTACAGAAGAAGCCAGGTATCTACTGATTCTCAAAGTGTTTTAGATCTGGTTCAGCTAGTTTTTTCCTGCTGTTGTTGCTGGTGTGTTCAGATCTTTCATACAGCTCAATTACTTGCTAGTTGTGTTTCTGGAATACTTCAGGAGATCAAATCTATTCATCATCTTGTTATGATCAGTAGCTATATTTTTAGTTGAATCTGGTTGATTTGTTTTGACAGACTGGATTGATTCAGACTGTTCTATTTCTCTATTAGTTTTTAGCAAAAGCTGTATCAAATAGTTGTATTTGTGTTGCTGGATTTCAAAGAAGAGTCTAGTTCAGTTTAGATTTGTTTCTTGTCTTACCATAAATAGTTTCAGTTTATATCTTCTCTGTAAATACTATTCATCATTTAAAAAGGTTCAGAAGTTGTAATTTCTACTAAAATCTGTTTGAATCAATTTGAATCAGTTTTCTGAACTGGAGTGAATCTGATCTAAATTCTGTTGAACTAATCTGTGGCTATCTAAATTAATTCACTATAGAGTTCTATATTGGTTGAGTAAGAATTCTGTTTGAGGTGAATTGTTTTTTTCTTAAATCTGTTTTCTGTTTACACTAAATGTTCTAGAACTGAATCTTAGGATTTGTCCTGAAATACTCTTAGCTGAGTATTAGTGCTGACTTAAATGGGATTTGGTTGAGATATATTGCATTTATGTGTGAAAATGGAGTCATATTTCTGAAACAATTGTGAAAGCAAACAGTTCAAATGCATTTACTGTTCTGAATCAATATCTACTGAAAAGAAGCAAATAGTTCTCTGATTTTGATTCTGAAATATAGTTTACTTGAGAATTGCTACAGAATGAATTGAATCCTGAGTTCAGCATGCTGTTAATCATTGTAGCACTATTCTGAATTGAATTTTATAGTGAAGCTGCAATCATCTTTCTTTTTTTAGATATGATAATACTATTCATTTTCAAGTCACTTTCAGTAGGTGTGTTGATTCAGCTAAAATCCTTTTGAAGTAATCTGAAATGTTTTCAAATTGAAATATGAATTCAGAACTGTTTTACTATTAAGTTTTCTGATTTGCAATATTGAACTGCAATATGCTTTCAGGATTGATTTAACTTGATTGTGACTACCTCTAATTCCTGATATGTTTTGAAATTGTTTCAGTTCAGAATTACTTCTGAATTTGCTATTCATTTTCAGAAGTCTATTTTTAGTGTTAGATTATGAATTGAGCTCAGTTTTGAATATGCTGAAAATATGTTGTGAGCTTGAGTATATATTTACTGAATAGTGAAAATCAAAGATTACAAAGTGATCTAGATACTCATAAATAGTTCTGAACTTTTTTTGGCATTTGAATGTGTGTATGAGCATATCTGAATACATATTTTTATTACATGTCCAAAGACCATAGAATGAATTTGTAAACCTCATTTGTGAATGTTTTGATCTTTGTGCACAAATAAATCTACGATATCTTCCTATCGGCAAACCAATTGTCGATCTAGGCAGTGAACTTTGGAGCTTCAGTTTACGACAAAATAGTTCGACCGACCAAACTCCGAACTAAGATGAATTGTGATTTTTAAACTAGTGGTGCTCAAATATTATACTGATTGGTTTAAATTTGAATCTGAGATTTTGGAGGTGCGTTGGGTGATTTGAAAAGGCCATCTAATTCACGAAAATTAGTCGATGCGCCTATTCACCCCCCTCTAGTCGCCATTCCGATCCAACAATTGGTATCAGAGCAGGTTAGATCACCAGTTGACCTTAACCGGTTTATGATCCTTATTTTGGCGACATGGAAAGAAACACTAAGATTCTGAATTTCGATGGTCATGATTTTGCTTATTGGAAGGTGCGCATGGAGGCTTACCCTCTAAGCCAAGGAAGTTCTATTTGGGACATTGTTGATTCCCAATATGTGATCCCTAAAACTCGCACATCAGAGACTGAGAAATTACAATACAAATGTAATAGCAAAGCAAGAAACATATTGTTCATCATTCTGAGTCACAAAGAGTTTGACAGGGTCCAGCACCTACGAATTGCGCATGAAATTTGGACCACATTGAAAACTTTTCATGAGGGCACTACTCAGATTAAGGCTAGGAGGCAAAGCACTTATAATCAAGAATACCAAATGTTTATGCAAGGCCCCGACGAATCTGTAGATGCTATGTTTGTGTGTTTTGATAGAATTATGAGTAATTTGCGCTCCACTGGGACTTTGGCTTACTCGTACCATGATAGAGCAATCAAACTTCTCTATGCTCTTGATCGTAGCATATGGGAGGTGAAGATCTCTAGTATTGAAGAGTCGGCAAGCTTTGACACTCTGACTTGTGACGAAGTCTTTAGTAAGCTTAAGTCCACTAAGATTGCCAAGGTGTCTCGTCTAGGAGTCGGAAACTCTTTGTTGCCTTCTATTGCTTAAGTTTCTAGTCCTGGCAGTAGTACCTCATCTCGTGGTAATTTTTTGGTGTTTCTGGAGTTTGTGCTTACTCTGATGGTCTTGTCCTGTCCTCCCTTGTCTCTGTCACAGAATAACAAGTAGACACTCTAGATGATGAGGAGCTAGCTCTCATTGTCAAGAAGTTCACTTGCTTCTACAATGATAGACGAGACCAAAGGAGAGGAGGGTCACAGGGGTGTTTTGAATGTGGAGATACGTCTCACATAAAAGTGAATTGCCCTAAATTAAAAATGAAAATGAGAACAAGCACCAAAAGTGGAACAAGAAACATTACTACAAAGGGAAACGTGGAAAAGTGGCTAAACGAGTAGCGAGAGCTTTTGTGTCCACCCTTAGTGACATCGATGGTACATCAAGCGTGGATCCAAGCTCGGAGGAAGAGGAGCCTCCCAAGAAAGAGAAGAAGGAGAAGACAATGGACCTCACTGACCTTTGCTTCATGGTCGACGGCAACGATAGCAGCAATGAGCTCGACACTTCTGAGGTATATCTATCCCATCATAAGCTTCTTGTTCAAAATGATGAATTTCATGATGTTGTTTGTTCTCACGATAGATTACTTAAACTTGCTGCTAAAGAACGAAAAGAACTAAAACTCAGACTTGAAACTATTTCTACTCAATTTGCAATTCTGAAATCTAAGTCTGATGATGTCGAATGTGAGTAATGTCTTATTATCATGAATGAACTTGCTCAGCTGCGTTTTGCACATGCTCAAACTATTGAGAAACTTGAATCAACTGAAAATCAACTTTTGGTGGTGGAATCTAGTCCTGCGGTCATCGATGAATGTATGAATTGTCCTTTACTTCTTGAAAGCATTAATTTGAGAGATAGGCATGTTGATGAACTTAAGGCTAGATTGGTGAGTGCTGAGTGTTCTAAGGATGTGCAGCCGACGTGTCCCACCTGCATCACCTTTAAGTCCCAACTCAGTTTTGCTAGAGAGCAAGTGGAAAAATTGAAATGTGAGAATGATTACCTTCTCTCCGTGGTGGAAAAATGCATTAAAGGAAAGGGTAGGATAGATCTGCTTTTGGCTAAAACAAAAATGTGTGCTGATAGGGTAGGGCTAGCTCTTGGGTCGGGCTACGAGAGAACTACTCCAAACACTTTAAGCGAAATGTGTTCACTCCTCCCACTACCCTTGAGAAAGAGAGAGCCTAGTTAGACACTGATCAAAAAGCCAAGAATCCTACCCAACCTACAAAGAAAACTCTTCATTCACCAGATGAACCTCCTCATAAAAAACCCAAGAAAACTATGAGATTTGTGCCTAAAACCCATGCTCACACACCCAAGAGAGTGTATCACTGCTCTTATTGTCATCGGGTGGGTCACTTGGTTGGGTTTTGCTTTCATCATATAAAGGATGAACGATGGTCTTTTGCAATGAGTTTTCAGGACATGCATTACCCATCTTTAGGTATGCATGAGTTTGCTTTTTACTCTTGCTCTGATTTTGATGCTCCACATAGTTTCATGAGAGATTATGCCCCTCGTGGTGTACACCATGCTTCATATGGTGCTAGACCGCGTATAAGAGGCTTTGATGCTCGACAGGTCAGGAGACCTCGTCGTTTTCTAGGTTCGCCCTTTGTAGGTAGACCACACACTTTTTATCATGGTTCATATCCTATGCATGATCAGTCTAGTACTTTGCCTGGTTCTCGAGTTTTGCAATACTGGATTCCAAAATGGTTTTTCACTCACCCCATCACTGATCATCCGTGATCCTCTAGCATATTTTGAGGGGGAGTTGTATAGCATTGCATGAGCTTCTGTTATATGATTAATTGCTTTTACAAGTACATGCTTTGCTATGCCTTTGACGTATTGTCTTTAATACTGCTGATTATACTTGATTTGGATACATATGATAATTGTCATGAGCATGGATTTTATTTGTGAAAATTTGAAAAAGATCACTGCTTAGTCTAGAAACTAGCATGAATAGGTTGAGTGCTTTTGCTATCTTTTACATACCTGATAGCTAGGTCCTTTTCACTTGGATGCTAATACGTGACTTGATCATGTTTCAAAAATATTGTGCTGAAATTTAATATGAATGAAAATGAATGAAAATGAAAAGGAGAATGAAAAGGAGAATGAATGATATTCATGCTGTTGTGTGCTAAAATTGAAAAGATCCAGGTGGGTTTGCTTTGTCGGACTACTTTGTTCTGAACTGCTTACCATAACACTTTGGTAAGAACTGGGACGTTGTAGTGTATACCAAGATCAATGCTTTAAGCTTCTGATGGTCTTTTGTTCGACCTAGGCTTGGCTTGGTCATTTAGCATAAGGTTGACATGCAAATAACCCCTGGCACAAAAATGAAAGGTTAAAATTCATTGCATATCATGTTTGCTGAATCTCCTTGAAGTAGGATATGCTTATCTGGTTAGTATTTGGCTAGCTTTTGCATCTCATGCCTTGCCATGTCTAGTATGCTAGTCTGAGTGGTGATGCTTTTAATTGCTAAAATCTGAAAATGCTTGCACATGCCTTTTGATTAGATGGTATTCATTTGAGCTTGTCATTCAATACTTTTAGACAATAATCAAGGCAAATGCTTGTTTGTACTGTAATTGGAGTTGCTCATGTTTCAGAAGCTCGTATCTCTGCTTTACCCTCACTCCCCTCTTTGCATCTTTTATCTCCTTGATGCTTGCATTGCTAAAGGGAGATAAATAGTTTACATGATGATTTTGGAGGCTCTTCGATTGCTTGGTTAAGGGGGAGTAATGGCTTTCATGTGGCCTTGAAATGCTTTTGCCAAAATGCTTTATTTTGCATGAGTTTTTGCCTAAGTGGGAGATCTTTTACCAAGTGACATGTTTTTGCTCTTTTATGAGTTTTTATGGTCACTTGTGCACTTAACTTGAAATCTTCATCATGTTTTTGTTTGGGGTTGTCAATGCACTCATCAAGGGGGAGATTGTGAAACCAATGGTGGTTTTTGTCTATATGATGAGTGATTGACAAGGATGAGCGGTTGAGTGATTGGTTGAGTGTTGGGTTGTGTGCATCGAAGGGTTCGATGAACAAATGAGGATTGGTTGCCGAGGTTTTTGGTGGTGTGTTGTGTTCTTGTTTTGGCTTGTCTTGAATGTGCAGGGTGGATATGCCGAAGGATCAAGGAGCTCGAGAAACAAGTGATGTTTTAATTTGGATCTGCTTATCTACTTAGTATTTGTTAGCTTTTGCATCTCATGCCTTGCCATGTCTAGTATGCTAGTCTGAGTGGTGATGTTTTTATTTGCTAAAACCTGGAAATGCTTGCTCATGTTGTTGCTTGGATAGTATTCACCTGAGTTTATCTGAACTGTATGGTTGTATGAGTAATGTTATGGGTTGCATAGAGTTGCGTGTTTTGCTTGTCTCATGTGTGCAGGGTTGAGATGCTAGTCAACTATCGATGGCGGGTGATTAGGGTCAGGCAGGGTGTCTAATGCCAGATGGTCAAGGGAGCCGGGTGAAGTTGATGGTGATATCAGGCATACACATGGAATGAGGCAAGACATGGACGAACTGATGATCAAGACAATGTGTTGACCAAGTCAGCGAAAAGAAGGCTAGTGCAAGTGACAAGGCGGCTCGAGGGATCGAGAGCGGGAGAGACTTGCTGGCAGTCGAGTTCGCAGACGGATGACACATGTCGAAGATTTGGAAGGCTTTGTCGGTTTCAGCTAAAAACCATCAGAAAATGTTTTAAAATTTCAATAAATAAGAGTTTTATTTTTCTGTTTGATCGTCTAGATTAAGTGTAATCTTTTAGTATTTTTCTGAATTTTTAATTCTGAAAAAAATACTAAAAGAGCAGGTTAAATGATGTAATAAATTAGGTGTAAACTTTTGTGTATTTTTCATAATTATTAATTCTGAAAATACACAAGGGCATTTAGGTAATTTCTTTGTAATTAAACCCAAATGGCATTTTGGGAAATATCTTGATAGGCTTGCCTATATAAAGAACCCCATGCCTAGCGGTTTAGTGGAACTTTTTGGCTAAACTTATGGGGGCTGAGAATTATATCCAGAATTTTCTTTCAGTTTCTTTGTTGTTTTCTTTCCATCGACTTCTCTTTTTGTTTTTGTCGCTTGCATCCTGGATGATCTACAACGACAGTCATCACAGCACCGCTGCTCATCTTCGGTGCTGAAGCAAGCTGATTCCAGCACGCCATCGCTGATGATAGTTTGTTCTTCACTGCCTGATCTATTGAACCTACTCCAGATCAAAGCTGGGACTCCAGGTTCATTCTACCATATTCTTGTGTTATTTTTCATTGGAGCTATGATTTCTGGTTGCTTTCTCTCTATGATTCTGGTGTTCTGATTCCTGCTGAAAATCATAGTGCTGCTGTTTCTATTTAGCATCAAACCTCCCAGATCAGAATCATAATGTTGTGAATCTTCTGCTTCAATTTTTGAGGGAGCTACTGTTCGTTTTTTCCTTTGCCTGAGTTCAACGTATTTTTCTCAGCGTTGTTTAGCAAGATTTAATTACTGATTTCTTGTCCTTATTTCCTCAGCGATTGCGTTTTGGTGGTTCTTCTAATTTGCTCTGGTGTGTTCTTATGTTCTAATTGAAGCCTCGTTGTGCTGCCGTTTGAGTTCTGTACGCTACCGGTAATACATACTATTTATCTTAATGGTTCTCGGTTGTTTGTCAAGCATGGCCATTTGGTTTCATATTTTTCTCACAGCCGTGTGTTATTTGTTCTTCTCCAGCTGCCATCGGATCTTTTGTATTCTCCACTGCCAAGCAATTGATTTTTGACCGCACATTTGCGGGCTGAAAACTTAGGGAGGAATACAATTCCAGAAATCTGTTTTTCACTTTTCTTTGTCTTAGCAGCTGTGATAAAATGTTTCATCGCCAGAGCGGATTACTACTTCTGTGTATTATCATTTGCTATCTCTCTTTAGTTGCCTTTTGTTTCTGCTGCTGAACAAGAGTTCCACCAGGAAATCGCCGTGCATAAAGTTTCTTCAACTAGATGAACTCCCTGTTTAATTTTTCAGTTCAAGATAGTAATCATTTGCAGTTTATTGATTCTGTCAGTATATCAAAGTCCGATCAACAGTTATCGGTAAACCAAAGTCCGACATATTCTTAGAGTCGTTAAATCAAACTCCGACTAAGGCACTATTGAATTTTGATAGTCCGACAAAAAAGAAAAAATCAGTGCTAGTGATCTCTCAATCTGTCATTTCATAATATATCAGACTTGAGGGTGATAGCACTTTTCAGAATCTTTGTTGTGTTGTTACATCTGCTTCTTTTTGTTCTTTCTGAGGTGAGTTGGGTGATTTGAAAAGGCCATATATTCACGAGAATTTGTCTAGACGCCTATTAACCCCCCCTCTAGTTGCCTAATCCGATGCTACAATGTTGCAAAAGATGATTCTAAGTGGTGGAATCGGAAAGTGGGCTTATGCTTTGATTGAGTATGATTTGGCTTATGAACCCCTAAAAGCTATGAAAGGACAAGTCATCGCATATTTTATAGTTGAACACCATGTAGATGTCAATTGGAGTAATGATACTACTTTACTTGAAGTAATGCCATTGAAACTTTACTTTGATGGTTCGGCTTGGTATGTGTTTCGAGACCTTAGCCCGGTTAGAATTTCCTTGTACTAATAATCAAGCAGAATATGAAGCTTTGTTTCTAGGACTTAAATTGTTAAGCTCCATTGGTGTTAAATATGTTCATGCATATGGTGATACATTATTAATTGTTCAGCAACTAGCTAAAGATGCACAATGATTTAATGGTTTGCCAAATAGTTACTTGGATAAATGTTTAGACATAATTGCTACTCTTAATGATTTTGAGATTTCACATTTTTCTAGAGAAGTCATTTCAGTAGCAAATGACTTGGCTCAGTAAGCATCTTCTTACCAAATTAAAAGAGGTAGATTCATTGCACAAGAAAGACCAATGCTTGACTTTATTTCAATACTCGAGTCAGGACACATCGGTCTGACCAGTCTGACATGGCCGGTCTGACCGCAGGTGTCTGGTCGGTTCGACCAGCCATACCAGGCCGGTCTAACCACCTCGTGCCAGTCGTCCGACAACGGTCGGTCTGACCGGCCCACTATGACTGGTCTGACTGCTCTGTGTTAGGATGATTTGGGACACGGAGGGCAGGTTTAAATTTTTATTCTGAACACCAATTCGAGCGAAGATTTGGCGAGTACTCTAGGAAATCACGGGGATGAATGGATAACTCCAATTATTCAGTATTTGAAAGATCCTAGTAATCAGGTTGATCGAAATGTCCGACGACAAGCGTTTAAATTTGTATTACTCGACGATGAGTTGTATCACTGAACTATTGATGGAGTACTTTTAAAATGTTTAAATGTCGATCAGTCTAGACTTTCTGTGGGTGAAGTACATCAAGTTCTTTGTGGTACTCATAAGTCGGCCAAGAAAATGAGTTGGATGCTCAAATGAGCGGGTTTTTATTGGCTGACTATGACTAAGGATTGTTTTAAGTACTATAGAGGATGTGAGGCTTGTCAAAGGTTTGGTAATGTTCAGCTTGCTCCTGCATCTTTAATTAACCCCATTATCAAACCATGGTCATTGCGAGGTTGGGCCTTGGACTTCATCGGCCAAATTTATCCTTCCTCTTCAAAAAGGCGTCGGTTCGTGTTGATGGCTACAGATTACTTCACCATGTGAACCGAGGCCGTTCCTCTCAAGAACATGAGGCAGAACAAGGTAATTGATTTCATCTTGAAGCACGTTATACATAGATTCAGTATCCCCAAACTCTTACTACAGATCAGAGTGCTTCATTTGTTTCTAAAGAAGTATGTGATTTTGCCGAATCTTATGGTATAAGGTTGATAAACTCTTCACCATTCTATGCTTTGGCCAATGTTCAGGCCGAGTCTAGTAATAAAATTACGATTAAGCTTATTAAAAAAAGATTGAAGAGTTTACTAGAAGGTGCCATGAAGTTCTTTCCGAAGCATTATGGGCATGTAGAGTTGCAAAGCATGGTGCCACCAAGGTAAGTCCATATGAGTTGGTGTATGGACAAGAAGTCGTTTTACCTATAGAGGTGAATCTTGGCTCTTTAAGGTTGCTTAAGCAAGATGGCTTATCGGTCAATGAGTATGAAACTCTTTTGAAGGATAATTTAGAAGAGGTGATCGATAAGAGGTTAAGGGCTCTAGAGGCAATAGAAAGAGAGAAAAGAAGAGTGGCTAGAGCTTATAATAAGAAGGTGAGAGCAAAATGGTTTCAAGTTGGTGACTTGCTTTGGAAGACAATTTTTCCTTTAGGCACTATAAGCCCAAAGTTTTGTAAATGGTCGCCTAGTTGGGAAGGTATTTTTAGAGTTGTTGAAATTGCTCTAGGTAATGCATATTTACTAGAGTCTCTGCAAGGAAAGATATTTCATCGGGCTTTAAATGTTAGGTATTTGAAAAAGTACTTCCCAAGTGTGTCGAAAAATGCTTGAGGTGTCGAAAGGCCAATATAGAGCATATCACCCTTAGCTCGTTGTGCTTTTGTCTCACTAATGTTTGCTAAAACGCGGGAGGGCATGTGTTGATAGCAAAAAATGGTATTAATGGCTACATTTGTCAAAATATCGATTTTGGTAAATTTGGGCCGAAAATATGCCAAGACCTGGCAAAGGTCAGTCCAACCGGCCATGTAGGCCTGGTCAGACCAGCCATATTGGTCCGGTCACACCGGCCGAACCTGAGTCCGAGTCCAATTAACTGATTTCATGGTATTTTTATCCCTAATTAATTTTGGATGACTTGGAACTCATGTCTAATTCAGATTATACCCCAGACACTCATGTCCAACCTCTATAAACAGAGGCAAGGCTGATTCAAGGAGACCTCACCCCAAAAAACCCTAATAGATCCAATCTATTATATCCTTGAATCGTAACTTTACTTTTTAATCTACCTTTTTGCCCTAGTTTTAGCTTTAACATCCACCTTCATGAGTTTGCACTGAAAGATCTCCGTCCACCGTGTCGTAATCATGGTAAGTCCTTGTCGGTTTGCTCGTTAATCATCTGTTTCATCCACGTAACAGATTTCTATCGTTTTATCAGTTTTTACCGGTAATTCGGTTTCTTGGTCGAATTGCCTTGGGTTTCTTGGTGTTTCTTGCAGAATTTTATCTCATCTTCTTCGCCAAGAAGTTTTAGATCTACCCAACACCTCTAAGTTGGTGGCTAGAGCCCCGGAGACCATCATCCAATCGTTGTCGGCCTGTGTCGTGCCGTCATCTAATGCGCAGGCACGGCTTGCGGTCCGACTGGGCCTCGCAGGGAGCACTTCACCTCAAGCCTCGGGAATACTTTGGACCCCGCTTTAGAGCCCTTCGGTCTGACCGAACCCTAGGTGACAGTTTGACCGACGAAGATAACGAAGCCCCCTTCAGCCTTCTTCATGAGCTACTGTGGAGGCCTCCCTTCGGACCCCACCTTCGGCTGTTTTCCGGTGTAACCGGAAGTTGCCCTTTGGTCCGACCGACCGAAGGCCGGAGACCCCTTTCGTTACACTTCACACTGCACACCAAAGCCTCCCTTCGGCCCATTCTTCGCACCGTCAATCTGATCGGTGGTATAGCTTCTGTCTAACTGACATACCTTAGAAAGTATGACCGCTAGGACCCTCGATTGAACTGGCCCTATTCTGGCCAGTTTAATTTATTTTTCCTGACACATCGGTTAATTGAGTAATTTTAATTGGTATTATTTGATTGCCTGGCCACTCCGTTATTCCCTTACCACTATTTAAGGGTCGTCAGAATGCGACATCGGCATTGTGTTACGCTTAGGGATTTACTCCTAAGTATCTACACGCTTTTGGATTGTCGTATCGGTGTCCGTGTGTTTGGCGCTTTGTCGTCAGATTTTAGCATCAACAGCTTCTTCCACAGCCCAAACATAAGGCACACTGGAGCTCCAAGGGTATTAGATACTTGCATGAGTGAGTCATGTTTATGTCGAAGATGCTAATACAGTCTATGCTATTGTGTGACGATAATTGTTATCTTGTTCCTTGAATAAATGACGTTTACATTTCATTAATGAGTTGATGAGTTGTTATGTAAAACTATTTGTGTTATAACAATAATATAAAAAAGGATCCCTAATCTTGTCATAATGTGGGATAGTGATGACACATAGATTAGCGCATCTAACTGATTGATGATCACGTTTCTCAGATCATAGACATAGAGATGTCAAATCAGTGATGTGGACATGTGTTGGTGAGCATGGTGTTGGATAGACCCACTTGAGATACTGCTGAGATTAGTATTGTAATGTGCCATTAGTTGTCATCTCAAATGGTGTACCTACAGAGTCCTTACACCTGAGATCGTCATTTGATTCCAGAATCCGTAGTGACACACTTTGATGCTTCCTAATGTTATTCTGTAACAAGGTAGTAATAAGTGTTGTTTTTAGGTGTGTTATGAAACATGTCTTGGGATGTGAGCAGTCAAGATGGAATTTACCCCTCCTAATAATGGGAGAGACATCTCTGAGCCCCTCGAGGTATTAGATTGGAAAAGTGCATGGCCATGACACTATGACTAAAGAGTTAGTTGTTATTTTAATTTGATACTTGTTCGAGTGAAAATGTCGAGCTATCCAACAAGGGTGGCATGAATCTCGCCTTGAGCTTTACTGATGTCGTGTGGTAAAGGGACTGGTTCTTGTGTATATCAAAGGTTCAGTGAAAATTGATTTTTTACACTTCTGGAGGTCAATATGTGCTGCTAGATACCGCTATTGATCAGTGAGTCAGAAAATGTTTCTGGTGAACAGTCATTGCTGTATGAACCTATCGGGTAACATACTTAAGGGGATGGATTAACAAACATGCAAATAATTTGTTCTTGTGTAGGTGGGAGATTGAAGGAAGTATGCCCAAGAAAATTCTGGTTAATCGGAAGTGGGAGATTAGAAGGTGGCTGCGGCGGAGATAGTCGAGTCTCTGCAACTGAGGGGGCCCATGACGGAGGCAGCCATTGACGCTTTCCACAAAGGCTGCGTTGCTGCAGGGTCAGGGGGCTTGGTGGCACAACTCAGCCACTCGAGCCCTTTTGACCTCTTCTCAAACACAAACGAAGCCCTCATCCAGGTGAGCAAAGTCCCACACAGTCTTCGAGCAGTACTTGCTTTTCAATCAACACTTACAATTTTCTTGAATCCTTTCAGGCCTTCGGGCTGAATGCTGCAACAGCACTCTCTGTGGACCATCAGATGTCTCACATGGCGGAGGAGAGGGATGCCACCGACGTGAGATCTCAGAGGAGGTTGAGAAGCGAAGGCGAGCCGAAGCCTCCACAGAGTTGGCGAGGGCCGAGGCCAAGAAGGCGAGGGAGGTCTTGGTCTCGGAGACCGACAAGCTTCGGGCGGAGCTTCGAGATTCGGAGGAGACCAGAGCGAAGTTGGTGGCGGAGAACTCAGAGCTTTGCAAAGCCGACAACTGCCTGGAGGACTTCGTTGTTCATAATGTCGACGAAGCCACTTCGAGCTTGACCTCAGTCCTCCAACAAATAGGGCCTGAGTGTCGGGTTCCAGACTTTAGCCTTCGGGACCCAGTCGGGGATCGCGTCGAGTTCCTGAAGACTGTGGCTACGATGGTGGAGGTGTCGATGAAGGGCTTCGCTCTGATGGCTAGCCAAATGGCAGGCCAAGGAGTGCTGCAAATGCTTCATGACTTGGGGTGCAACCACCTCAAGGCAGTGACCTCGGCGACTCTAGTGGCCTCCGGAGGCCAGCACTTGGTGGCGCCTCCTTCGGACGTCCGCGGAGCATTGCGCTGCCTTCAGGAGCCTTGGAACGCCCAAGGTTGTGAAGAAGTCCTCGGCCTCCAAAAGGCTCTCTGTCTTCACTGAGCCAGGGCACAAGCCTCACTAGCTCAGCCTTCGACGTTGAAGCCTCCAACTCCAAAGGTGTAGACCTCCTTAGGCTCCTTGTAATTCTTAGCTGTAGGCTTGTAAAAACTCATCAGTTTATTAAAATAAATGCGGGGTACTTTATACCTGCCCAGGCTCAGCCTTTGAATGTTGACCTCGAAGTACTTGAGGATTCTGAGGAGCTTCGCTAGCTTTGGGTGGTGCTCGAGGTAGCTAGGTCTGAAGGCCCTCCTCAGTTCAAGCTTCCGAGGGGTCCTAAGGGTGAAGCCATTTCCAAAGTAGCCCAGGAGTTGTTGGCTACCGTGAAGGCGGAGCCTCTTCAGAGTTCTTCCTCCTCGCCACACTTAAGCTGTTTCGAGGTAGACTTAAGTGGCGAGGGGGTACAGCCTTTCGGTACGGCCTTAACAGGCGACGAAACCCTAGACTTCCCTGCCTTCAACACGACACTGCCTGCGTCCCATACTTGGACAAACCTGCAAGGTGAAAGGTGAGTTCTTTGGGATTCGGGGTGTGGATGGACCAGCCGTGGGAGAGCAGGCTCCGATGGGGCTTCGTCCAGCCGAGGGGGCCCTTCCCGGAAGAAGAGCAAGTGAGGGTCGGGGTTTCGAGCTCGCTTTTTCTTAAGCTTAGATACAGACTACACATAATTTTGTTTTCGAAGTGTATTTTAACATACTTCTCAATTATCATTTGATGAATGAGATTTGTTGTATTTTCATACTTCGTCTGCATGCTTTGCATGATTTGTTTGCAACATTTTAGCTTGTCACGCTCGTACTGCACATTACATTTGCACACTTCACATACATACTTCGGTCCCCCCTTGCGCGTGGCAGCTGGGGACTTAGTCGTTGCTGGTGCGAGCAATTTAAGAATGCGAAGGGGTGCTCCTTTTTGGCGGCTTCGGACGCTTATATTGCGTCAAGTGAAGGCCTCTTTTAGGCTTCGAACGCATTAATTTGGAGCGGAGCAAGGCTTCAGCGTGGCCCAAATTAAGCGAAGCATGCTTCGGCATGCTTGGATTTGGATAACGTGCGTGAGCAAGGCTCCAAAACACACTTAGATTATAGGCGAAGCATGACTTTTAGATGCTTAAATTTTAGATTAGATCACGTCACGCGAAGGGAGGCCTCAGTGCGCGTTTAGATAGTGAAGCAAGGCTTCTTGAGCTTGATCATGTAGTGAATGAAAAGGATATTTGGTGTGGATTCACCGAACCTGTGATGGGTTGAGCCACCTACGACTCTAGGCCACCTTCCACCCTGGGCCACCTTCAACCCTAGGATACATTAAGTCGGAGCCTGGAATCCCAGACTTGTCGAGCCGTCGCTCGGAAGTCTCAAAGCCCACTGCTACGGGCCCGGAGGCACTGTGTAGCCTTCGGAGGGGTGCTCCAGTTTCAAATATTTTTCGAAGTAGTGCTTTGGTCCTTAACAATATAAAGTTGTAACCTCGATTCTTAAACGAATGAAGCTGTTGGCTTCGGATCTTGATAAGGACACAGCAGAGCTTCGGTTTTAAATGAAAAGGAAGCAAGGCTTCGATTTTAAAATGCGAAGCAAGGCTTCGGATTCAAAACGCGAATCAAGGCTTTGACTTTTAATAAGATGGAGCAAAGTTTTGCTTTAAAGGGGAAGCAAGGCTTCGATTTTAAGGCGAAACAAGGCTTCGATTTTTTATTGAAGTTGTTGGACCGAAAATGGCGACCAGAGGGGGTGAATGGGAGCTTTTGAAATTTTAGACTAAAAATAACCTTCTGTTTTAATTCTGTCTTCTGTGGAACAGGCTTCGAACACACCCTTCGAAGTTCTGGTTCGGAGGTATTTTACAGCTCCGAAATCAGGCTTCGCAAGGAGCAAAAGTTCGAAGCCAAGAAGACTTCGCTCCACCCACAACCCCGAAGATTCAGCTCTGCTAAGTCAGTGCAGGCTCCGCACACAGGGTGCCTTCGAGCAGGCTTCACACTTCACCCTTCGCAAGAGCAGACATCCCTCTGAGGACTTCGACCAAACACTCAGCACTAGCAACTGGTACTAGGCTTCGTACTTCGAAGGTCTAAATGCACACCAAACACACTTCGCCGAGGACTTTGACCAGGGAAGAAAATGGGCTTCGAATCAACTCAAGGACAGTGCTTCGCTAGTAATCAGAGAGGTCTAGCCTCCAGTTTACACAGAGCAATCAGACACTGAAAAACACACACTTCACACGAACAGACCTCTCACACACTTCTCCAGAAGAGATTCAGTGCACAAACTCAACACAGAAGAGGATAGTGCACAAAGAAATTAAAACATGCAGAGCAAAGTAGGCATATAAGTTCAAACAATAAATGAAAATAGAATGAAAGTTTCATTGCTTGAACAGGGAACACAAAATGAACTCACAGACTGAATACAAAGAATGTGGCGGCTAGCATAGGAGCTCAAAAATGGCTGCTCAAAGTGTTACTGTGGCCTAGGCTAGGCTCCACTATTTATAGCCACTATTCAGCCCTGTGAATAGACAACTTTACCCCTAGGGTTTACATTGTTTTTGTCTCATCAGAACAGGGGGTACAACTGGTAGTCTACTTTATTTGGAGGCTTCTTTTGCCAGCTTCGCAGAGGAGAGAGCATTAGCTTTAGCAGAGCAGACACAATCAGCCTTTGCAGTCTTGGATTCTTCTGAAGACCCCCTTCGCACTCGAGGGGTGTGATAGCTTTGGTGAGAAGCCTTGAGCCTGACGGCCTTCGCTTCAAAGAAGTCAGCCTTCGATACAAAGACGGTTTTGAGCCGAAGCCGTCAAAGTCCTTGGGCCTTCGCACCAACACCTCTGGAGTGGACCACCACGGCTTCGCAACTTCTCCGAGCTCGAACTCCGTCAGTCCGTGTACCTAAGCCATGCATGGCCGAAGTACCTCAAGTCAGCCTCACTCCGAAGCCCCACCTTCGGAGTACCACCCTTAAAAGTCCCTCCTTCGTCTAAGGCCTCTGTATGAAGCATTCCATGAGCACTTCGTCGCAGTGTCTCTCCCCGAGCACACTCCTTGACGAACCTCACCTGGACCATGCCTTCGATGCACCTCGACTTCTGAGACCTTCGTCGGGTATACCTTCGAGTGCCTCCCTACGGAGCACACTTCGAACGCCTTGCCTCATTGCTGAGGACTTATCTACCATACTCCGAAGTCACTACATTTGGAGTACCTTTCGAAGTGCCTCGCCTCTGAGGACTTCGTCTCAGGGTACCTTCACCCAGAGCCATGCTCCGCACTCTTTGCCTTCGTCTGGTGGATCTCGACCCAAGGTCTGACCTCGACCCCTTCGCAGCCTTCGTGACCAAGCTCCTCGCTCGCCTGGCATCAAGCCTCCCGCTTGAGCCAAGTTCACTTGCTGCGAACCGTCCGTCGCCTCCGAAGTCACCTGCGCACAGCAGACAAATAGACAACTATATCCAGTACCCCGGAGACCTCTCCGGATAAACAACATTCGGCACACACTCTGGTGTACCGCCCAAAGTACTGAGACCTTCGGTACAAACCAGTCATCGTGTACTATCGGACCCCTCCGACAGGCACACTCCGTTGCAACAGCTGCAGCAAACAGAGTCAACCGAACCCTTTGGTGAAGCAACCTCCGAACCCCTTCGGAGGGACCCCTTTGAATCAGAGGATAAAATTTGTCAATCACTCATCACAGACTCCAAAACCAACCCTTGGTTTCTCAAGCTCCCCCTTGATGAGTGCATTGACAACCAAATTCAACTTCAAGAAAATTTGAAATATTTCAGCACACAAGTGACCATAAAAACTCAGAAACGAGCCAAATCTTGTCACTTGACAAAAGAATTTTCCTCCCCCTTTTTCAAAAGAGTAAAAGCCCCTTCGGCATATCTTCCCTTTGCAAGATAAAAACTCCCCCTTAGTTATTTTACCCCCTTGCTGCAGAGAACTCAAAAATTTCTCCCCCTTTGGCAATGCAAGCATCAAGGAGCATTTAAAAAATGCAAAGCTTCGAAATGGGCAGAATTGCAAAGACATATACAACAAAAATATGCCGACATTAATACCAATTTTTCATGTGCTCAGCTCAATTTAACATGCTCTAAAAACATGATGACAACATGTGATTTTATCATTTTGAAATAGAAGCATCACCACTCAATCAAGGTAACTAGACAAGTAAAAAACAAGAACTGCGCAAAGCTAGTCAAATGTCTACTCTATATAGACAAGTCCAGTTCAAGTGGAGCATTGAAAGCAAACTTGATGAACAATGAATTTTTGTTGTTCTTTTCACAATGCTAGGGGTTATTTGTTTGTCTACCTTATACTTTCCAATCAGGCCAAGCCTAGGCATGAAAGCCATCAGAAGCTTAAGGCGGTGATTTTGGCATCCACTACACTATCCTAGTTCAGACCAATGTGCAATGGTAAGCAGTCTAGAATAGAGTAGTGCGACAAACAAACCCACTTGGATCTTTTCACTTGTAGCATGCAAATCATGGATTTTTGGATTTTAATTAAGTGAACAATTTGTTTAGCACTTGATGAATATCCATGAGTAAGTAGAACAATTTTTCAAGTTGCAATGTTTAGCATTCAGAGAAAAGGAGTCTTGCTATCAAGCAGATAAAAGATAGCTAAAGTAGTCCTCCCTAAACATGCTAGATTCAAGACTAAGCAGTGAGCATGATTTGATTTTGGAAAAAATTCATGCACATAATGTTTCAGACATATTAAATAGAGCTGAGCTGACATGATTTCATGAATTAAAATCAAGCATATAAGTGCAAAAGATGTAAATGCAATTTCACACACAATGAGAATATGCAAGACAATCCAAATCCGCTCCCCTCACAAAATGTCGTAAGGGTGACAAACACCAAGTTCCCCACGCAAGTAGGCAAAACGAGAAGCATCTAGGGGTTTTATGAAAATATCGGCTAGCTGGTGTTGGGTATCAACATATTAAAGCTCAATATCACCCTTCTCATTATGATCTCTGAGAAAATGATATCGCACATCAATGTGTTTGGTTCTGGAATGCTGAACCAGGTTGTTTGCAATACAAATAGCACTAGAGTTATCACAGAAAAGTGGAACACTCTTATAATCTAACCCAAAATCCTACAAAGTGGAAACCATCCACAAAATCTGAGAGCAACAGCTAGCTGCAGCAACATATTCGGCCTCAGTCGTCGATTGTGCAACACTAGACTGTTTGCGGGAAGACTAGCAAACCAGCGAAGTACCCAGAAAATGACAAGTACCGGAGGTACTTTTCCTATAAATCCTACACCTAGCAAAATCCGCATCGGAATAGCCTCGAAGATACAAAGAGGAAGATGCAGAATACCAAATGCCAAATTCGAGGGTATGTTTGAGATACCTGAGAATGCGCTTTACCGCTTGGCGGTGCGAAGCACGGGGTGAAGCCTGAAAACGAGCACACAGACACACTGCGAAGTGTATGTCTGGCCTCGTAGTAGTCAAGTAGAGGAGGGAGTCGATCATGCTTTGAAACTCCTTCTGATCTACGTCTTCTCCATCCTCATCAGGATCCAACGCTACAGATGTAGCCATTGGAGTGGCGAGGGGCTTCGTATAATCCATGTCAAATTTCTAGAGCAGGTCCTTGGTGTACTTTGTTTGGTGGACGAATGTACCTTGTTTGCTTTGCTTGATTGGTAAATCAAGGAAAAATGTGAGTTCGCCCATCATGGACATCTCAAACTCCCTGCTCATGGCATCTGCAAACTCGGCAACCAAAGCATGAGAAGAGCCACCAAAGATGATATCATCCACATAGATCTAGACTAGCAGGAAATCTTTGCCATGCTTGAGAGTGAACAGGGTTTTATCAACAGATCCCATCAAATACCCCCGCTCAAGAAGAAAATACTTAAGTCTATCATACCATGCCCGAGGGGCCTGCTTGAGTCCATAAAGAACCTTATGAAGTTTAAGGACTTTATGTGGGTATTTGGGATTTTCAAAACCAGGGGGTTTTTTACATAAACATCTTCGCCTATGAAGACATTAAGAAAAGCACTTTTGACATCCATTTGATAGAGTTTGAATACCCGGGATGTCGCAAAGGCAAGCAAAATCCTAATGGCTTCAAGACGAGCAACAGGTGCAAAAGTTTCAGTAAAATCAATCCCTTCTAATTGAGAATAACCCTGAGCTACAAGTCTAGCCTTGTTTCTAACTACAGTCCCATCCTCCCCTTGTTTGTTTTTGAAAATCAATTTTGTTCCAATGAAATGAACATTTGGTGGAGGATCAACTAAAGTCCAGACTTGGTTTCTCTCAAAATTTTCAAGTTCTTCAAGCATGGCATTGATCCAACTAGAATCAAAAAGTGCATGACTAACATCTAAGGGCTCAAAAGAAGTAACAAAAGTGGAATCAATAAAATGAGCATGAGAATGTGTTACCCTTTGATCAAGCTCACCAATGATCTGCTCGGGAGGATGCATCCTTTGAACGTGATGTGGAGCCTCACGGTGAGATGCATTCTCCCCCTCAACTAGTGTGTTGGAGTGGTCCAAGATGACTGATGTGGAGGCAGTTGCTTCGGGACCTTGTGCCAAAGTGGTCGAAGCGGGGTCGGCTTCGGGGGTCGATGCCGAGGGTAGTAGGGGTTCATCCTCGAAGTCTCCGAGATCTTCTTCTTCGAAGATGGTCTGCTCCATGTCGTTTTCATTTGCCTGTTCAAAAGTGGAACTAACAGAGGGGGTTGATTCATCAAAGTCACATCACATGACTCGATGACAGTGTTAGTCTACAAATTGTAAAGACGATAAGAATGACCATGAGTAGTGTAACCCAAAAAGAACCCATCAGAAGAACGCGACTCAAATTTGTCCAAATTTCCACGTTTTAGGATAAAGCAACGACAACCAAAAACTCAAAGATGAGTAACTTTGGGCTATCTCCCAAAACGTAGCTCATAAGATGTCAAGTTCAAAATTGAGCGCAAGAAGATTCGGTTTGAGATGTAACAAACAGTGTTCATGGCCTCAACCCAGAATTTCCTAGGAGTCCTATGCTCATCGAGCATCGTCCTAGCCATCTCAACCAAAGTGCGGTTCTTTCTCTCAACAACACCATTCTATTGAGGAACTCGCGGAGCAGAGAATTGATGTTCTATGCCATGCACCATGCAAAAGTCAACAAAGAGATTGTTCTTGAACTCAGTGCCATTATCATTTTGAATGAATTTCAATGCACCAGGGAGTTCAGTGAAAAGTCTCAAAGCCAAGCTCTGAAAGTGTGAAAACACTTCATCCTTCATGGCAAAAAAGAAGACCCAAGATTAGCGAGAGAAATCATTGACAAGGACCTACAGTGTCCATGTAGAAAAGTTCTCCGGGTTGTTCAGTCATCACTGTGGTGACTGGCGAGTGTGAAGCGGCAATCATTTTTCCATGTCGACATGGAGCGCAAACTAAATTCATCTCAAACCTGAGCTTGGGCAATCCTCCGATCAGACCTAGGGCACTCAGACGAGCAAGCAACTCAAAGCTCATATGCCCTAGTCTCCTATGCCACTTCCAAAGCTCAGAAGTCGAATGTGCAACAAGACAATGAGAAGAACCAGATGACTCAGAAAAATCAGCTCCAAAAACTCTCCCAACTCTAAAGTTCTTACACACCACAACGCCATCAGAATTGAGTACTTGCGAAGTATCGTGATGGACTCGCACTTCGAAGCCCTCATCAAGCAATTGAGATACAGAAAGCAAATTGTATCCCAATTTCTCAACCAAAGCAACATCTTTGAGAGTGAAATTCGAGTTGATTCTTACCACACCTTTACCTTTCACTCTACTCCTTCGATTGTTGCCGAAGGTGATATGTTCCCTTTGCTTTGTTGTGGTGAGGCTAGAGAACCATGTTGCATCTCCGGTCATGTGGCCCGAACAACCGGAGTCCATGATCCACGTGCCCTCCAAGCCTCGGTCCGGTGCCTACACATGATAAGAAAATCTCGATCGCTCAGTGTTGGGGTGAGTGAATACATGACGAGGCATCCAACACTGAGTGATACGAGTAGAAGGCACAGTAAAAATAGACTGTCTATGCACAGGATAATCAGAATGATGCACAGTGCAAGATCTACCTACATGCTATGACCCAAATGCATGTCGAGGTCTCCTACCCTGTCGAGGTACAAAGTTACTCACACGGGGTCTGCCACCATATGGAATATGGTGAACACCTCGAGGAGCGAAACCTCTCCGAGAAGTACAAGGAGCCTCGAAAACAGGACATGAGTACAACTCAGACTCATGCATACCTCGAGATGGGTAATGCAAGTCCTGGAAACTCATCGCCTGAGAGCGTCGCTCATCCTTGATGAGACAAAAACAGAACCCAACCAGATAACCCACCCGCTGACAATAGGAACAATGAAACACTCTCCTAGGGGCACTCTCATGGGTCATAGGAGTAATCCTCACAGGTTCCTTGGGCTTCTGCTGTGTGGTTTTCTTGGGAGGAATTTTCTTGGCATGAGGAGTGGTTTCCTTTTGGGGTTTGGGTAGGCTTTTTGGATGATGGTGTGTCTAACAGGGCTCTTTCTTTCTCTAAGGTAGTGGGTGAGGTAAAAACAGTTTTGTTCTCACTGTCTGAAGGAATTCTCTCAAAACCCAATCTTAGAACTAACCCTGCTCTGTCAGTACACATCTTGGTCTTGGCCAAGAGCAAATTCATCCTACCCTTTCCCTCAGTGCATTTGTTAACCATAGAAAGAAGGTATTCATTTTCAATCATGAGGTTCTCAGCTCGTTCTCTAATAGTGCCTAGCTGGTCCTTAAGGGTTATGCAAGTGTCACACATAGGTTGCACATCCTTAGAACTACCGACCCTTTCCAATCTAGCCTCTAAGTCCTGAACATGCTTATGACGTAAATTAATGCTCTCACGTAATAAGGGGCAGTTCATGCATTCATTTATATCATGAGGACTAGAATCCACCATCAAAAGCTGCTTCTGTGCAGTCTCAAGCTCAGAAAGAGTTTGAGAATGCACATAACACAACTGAGCAAGCTCACCCATGACAACAGTGCAAGATTCACATTCAGCATCATTAATCCTAGACTTAAGCATGGCATAATCAGTAGAAATAGATTCTAGCCTAAGTCTAAGGTCTTTTCTATCTCTAGAAGCTTGCACAAGCAACCTATCCTGACCAAGAACTACCACATCTAGTTCATCTAATTTAATTCAAAGCTGGTCATAGGATAGTGGTACCTGAGATGAGTCAAGCTCATCGCCGCTGTGATCGCTGTCGGCCATGAAGCAAAGGCCAGTGAAATATCGTCCCTTCTTGTCATTCTTCTCCTCCTTCCTAGGAAACTCCTCCTCATCAGAGCTCGACTCCTCAGTTGAGGAAGTGTCGATGTCGCTGAGAGCAGCAACAAAGGCTCTGGAAGCGGCTTTGGCTACTCTCTTAGCCACCTTGTCGTGCTTGCCCTTCACAAAGGGTTTTCTCTCCTTTTTGTGGTATTTGGGGCGCTCGCTCTCATCTCTCTTCTTGAGTTTAGGGCAATTGACCTTGATGTGAGAAGTGTCGCCACACTCAAAACAACCACTAAAACCACTTCTCCTCTGATCCCGTATCTCATGGTGAAAACGGGTGAACCTTCTGGCAATGAGAGCAAGCTCGTCATCATCTAGAGTATCCACCTGCTCCTTAGTGACAGAGACCAGGGAGGACAAAGCAAAACCATCTGCAAGAACACAAGTGCCTGATGTGCTTGGTTCTGCAGTGGTGCTATGGCTAGTGCTGGAAACTAGTGCCAATGGTTGTGGCAAAGAGTTCCTATGCATTACAAGAGATGCCTTGGCAATCTTTGTGGACTTCAGCTTGCTGAAGAGCTCATCACAGGTCAATGTGTCATAACCTACGGACTCCTCAATGCTAGATATCTTCACTTCCCATATGTTACGATCAAGAGCATAGAGAATCTTGATAGCCCTATCATGATCATTGTAAGCAAGCGTCCCGTTGGACTGCAAGTTACTCACTATCGCATCAAAGGTAAGTATTTTTCATTCGAACCAGTTTTACGGACTTCGAGGCACTAGTTTGAAGTATCCATCAATGTGGGAAAGCTACATATAAGCGGATTCCAAGCCACCGGCTTGATAGCATCCATAAAAAGAGTCCAAAGAGAACAAATTCTACGGATTCCAAGCAATTAGGTTGAAAGCATCCGTAAAAAGAGTCGAAGGAGACCATAGAAAGTGGATTCCGAGCCACCGGCTTGATAGCATCCGTAAAAAGAGTCCAAAGAGAGCAAACAATACGGACTTCGAGCAATTAGCTTGAAAACGTCCATAAAATGAGTCCAAAACGACCATCATATTCGACAAAGGGTACTAAGTTACCATTTCCAAACTCCGAACTAATAAGGTCGAAGTCATTTTCAAGGTCCCTAGTGACCATCTATTCGAATTTTGGATTACAAATCTTTAATTCTTCTTTACTATAGAGGCTTCAAGCCACCAAAAATAAATTATTGAAATTGTACTCTTAACTAGCGTCATTGTGCGTAACCAACTTCGATCGAAATTTGAAGGTGCTTACCCCCAAAGAGGGGCTGGGAGATGACGATACAATTTCGAAGCATTCTAGTTTATATTTCTAAACCTAAATAAAAGCGGAGACCTCTTTGACCTCTAGAGCTACCTCCAAGACCAGTTCGGTCTTCAGAGCCTGGAGTTCTCAAAACCATTCTTTTGGTTCGATTACCCTTCTTCTTCGAAGCCCCTAGCTTTTTCTACTCTTCTTGAAGCACGGGCAAAGTTAGATTGATTTCATATTCATCCCATAGTCCACGAAAAAGCCAACAAAAAATTTATAGTCGTAGGTTTTCCCCATTACAAGACCATCCCTAGCCTTTGCATGTTTTGGTTTTAGAGTCCGTAGTATTGAGTTTGTGTCCTTGGTCAAGTCCGGTTGCTGGTTAGTGTTGTGATATTTTTTTCTAAATCCCTTATACTAGCCACCACCCATAAATCCTCTTTGATTTGCAATTCGCGTCCGAACTAGAACCTCCAAAACGTTTATTCAAACTGTCTTTGATAAAACAGTCATATCTTTTGCATACGGACTCGGAATAAGGCAAATAAATACATTTTCGAAATCTAAAGAAAAAGTTAGATCTATGTTTTTCGAGCTTTCTAGGTTTGCCGATTTTAGTTTTTCCAAATTTAGCCGAAAATATCGAGTTTTGCAGCCCCGAAGTTTCTTGCGCGGATTTTTCAGCTCATCTTCTTGGTTTGTCTTCTTTGTGCTCCTAATCAAAAAAAGAAGTGTCAAAAAAAATAGTTCAAAAAAAAGAGTTCAAAAAAGAGTTAAAAAATATCGAAAAAAGAGAAAAATATCAAAAAAGGGTGCACTTAGGGATAAGTTTGGAAGATATTATTAGTGTTGTGTGGTGCTATTTTTGGTACTGTTTTGTGTTGATTTTGTCAATACATAAGTCATCCTTTGAGCCTCAACCACTCTCTCATATAAGCCTTGTTGTCATAGGGATCACATTTAGACCAGTAATTAGTACAAGTACTTTGGACACTTATTTAATATTACTATTTGTTTATTAATCGTGTTCCACCATGTAGATTACTCTTGTTTAACCGCCTAGAATCCACATATATACTTCTGATCGGTGCAGCTTGAGTCTTTGCAATCATATACCACTCTCTTTGGAAGTCACCAACCAGTCAAGAATTGTGCCACGACCAAGATTGTGCCATCCACTGCCCTATGGTGGTAAGAACCTTGTAAGATTGTGGTAAGACACTTGAGTGTGAGCGAGAGCACCTTCCACTACCTAATAGTTGATAGGGCTAATATTTTTTCCTAATGTTTTTCCTTTTCTACTAACCATGGAAGGTATGGGAGGTACGACAAATCATAATCATGGTAACAATGTTTCTTCTATCAAAAATAAGCTTACCATCCCATCTTTTTTTGTAAATATGATGTTGAAGAATACCTAGATTGGGAGATGACCGTAGAGCATAAATTTAACTTATATCTAGTTCCTGAACAACATAGAGTTAATCAAGCAACTAGTATGTTTAAAAATCGTGCTTTAATCTGGTGGGAAGATATAAGTGAACTTCAATTACAACCTAATACATGGGGTCATTTAAAAAGAGCTATACATAGTAAATTTGTCTCTCCTTCTTATCATCGTGAATTGTGTAAGAAATTACAATGCTTAGTTCAAGGTAGCATGTCCGTGAGAGAGTATTTTGCTGAGCTTCGAGAGAGCATGACCTGTTGTGGTGTTGTGGAGCACTCGGAGGACACGATGAGGCGCTTCTATGATGGATTGAGGCATGAGATTCAAGATATCGTTTATTAAAAAGAATTTAATACTCTTAGTCATTTGTTCCATCTTACCATCATTGCAGATAAATAATTGTAGGAACGACAATCCAAGGCAAGAGACTTCTATCCACCACGAATGACGAGCACACCGGCACTAACCAAGCCTTTCTCTTCTTCAAATGTTCGTCATGCACCTGCACATGTACCTGCACCAACATTAGCAAGGATATGGCCTTCCATCTCTACACAAGTTGAGGTGTTAGGTAAAAAGTCCTTACAGGTACCTGTTGAGGTTGCTTCATCAGCTGAAATAATAGAACACCCTTTGCAATTTGATAATGATGCACTTCACCATGATAGGACTAATAATTATACCGTTGTGTATGAGGATGTGAAATCTACTTTGTTACTTTCAACTTCTGATGAAATTGTTAACGATGATATCAAGATATCAACTAATGAGAGCAAACAACTTGATATTAGATCTGAAATTCAACATGAAATCAAATTAAAGATTCTTCTATCCTTGCATATAAAACTGATCAAACAGAAGTTCATAGTCAAGATGTGTGCTATGTTGTGATTTGTGAAATTTCTTATTATTCTCTTACTAATATAATTTATACTTTGCCCCCAGTTATCACTAACTATTTATCTCATATTGAGCTACATAAGTGTAAATTTGATATGTCTCCCTAGTTTTTATCTTCTGTTGAATTACATAACTATAAACTTGTCTTGCCTCCTAAGTTTTGGGATAATTCCACATTTAACGTTATAGAATTGAAACCAACCATGGAAGCAAAAGATGAGTATGAGTCAAGGACGACTCTATTTCAATAGGGGGAATGACGAGAACATCACTAGTTGAGATAGGATCATGATTGTGAGGAAACAAGATAAGGTGCATGATTTCTATGTTAGATTTAATTTTTATATATTTGAACCTCAGATGCTACACCATGAGAAGCATTCATTTTCAATTTCAGAAATACTTTCTTGGATCAATAGAAGAGATGCATGTATATGGAACTCTTGTATTATCACAGAAGTTGATTGGGGACCAATAGACGTTGAGTCGAAGACGACTCCAAATCAAGAAGGGGAGGATGATGAGGAAATCCCTACCAATGATACAACCATAAATGAATACCAAGGTCCAATTATTTGAGTTCGAGCACGACGATTAAATCTCCAGCTCATCTCGTTTCTAAGTATCTTAGTATATTATCTTGGGAATAAATTACTACCTAATATTATTATTGTTGTTAGGAACCATGGAGATGATAAAAATCACTTGGAGATAAACAAAGAGTTGGAGAAGAACCAGGAAGGACGTCCAAGCTAATTTGAGAGTCCAATCTAACTACAATTCATGTCCAACTCGGATTCCAGGAGCAGCGTGCACTAAAATCATCGCCCATGCCACATACTGACTCCGTTTTTGACATTCCACATAGCCACGGAAAAGATAACTTCATATCCTTTCCAATGCCTCCCGTTTCATCTCAAAATTCGTTCTAGATCAACAGGAATTGTCAAAAAAGATAGAGTCCAGAATCTGTCAGCATGATGTTCTGTGCGTTATTGGGCCTTTGGGCCGTGTGTCTAGTTGAGCTCATTAGGGGTGCATCCCAAACTACTATATAAGGTGTTTCTACAACAATCTAGTGTTTTTGTGTTTAGTTTACACATTGCTTTGATAGCCGCCGCTTCACCGGATATGTAAGTGAACCCCAACTCGCAGATTCCAATAGAATTTCAATTCAATTGTGTTTTCTGCGTTCTTGCATGTGTTCTTCGATTCACAGGCAATGATTACCCTTCTTGGTGAGGTCAATCAGGCTGTGTTTGGTTGATAACCAACGCAGTAGTGGTGTAGCGATTGCAAGGGCCGATCTCGTGGATCGAAAGCCGGATCATAAACATCGAGTTCTCCACAAATCGTTGTTTATCCCCCACCTGACGGAAGATCAGGCACCCCCCTCCATCACATAGCACTTTGTTATAAAGTAGGACATTGTAATGTATGCCAAGACCAATGTGTTAAGCTTCTAATGATCATGTTCTGGCCTAGGCTTGACTTGATGGGTGTAACATCCCAAAATTAAAAATAAAATAAAAATGAGGGAAATAAATTTTCTGAATTAGAAAGGAATTAATTATTTAGAGAAATTGTTAAAAGAATCCAATTAAAGCAAAACAGGGAGAAATATTTCAATTTTGAACATGAAAAATTTATGGTGGAATCTAGAAGCCAAGAAATATTTTTAGGAATTTTTACAAAACTTTTGGTGGCAGTGCTTCAAGCTCTAATTAAATATATGAATTTTAGGAATTATTTTAATCAGAAAAATAATTTAAATTGTTGTTGGGCCACCTTCCTCATTTCTGCCTCGGCCCAACCAAGTCCAACGCCTGAGCCATTGACAAGCGGGACCTCCCTCTATCCTCCGTGTCGTGCCCACCCTAGCCCGCTTGTCGGCACCGTTGCCTTTGCGCTCGGCCGCTGACAGGTGGGGGCCACCTGTCGGAGTCGTCTTCTCCGATGGAAGGGGATCCCTCCTTCTATGGTAGCGCCCCATTCCATTTTTCCCACTGCCGGCTGTCTCGGGTCACCGAATCAAGACTGGATCTCAATCCCCCCAGCTCCGGTGACCCCTTTCCATCCCTAGCTGACACATTTCCGTCTGTTTGGAAGCTTCTCGCGCGCATGGAAAGCTTGCCGGAGTGAGGTTGGAAACCCCCTAAAGTTGCCACCAATTGCCTTACCAAACCAACACCGGCGACCCCCCTATTTAACCCCGACCATCACCGTAGCCTCGGCCAACCAAATCGCCTTAGCCCTTGCGTTCCAAAGCACTACCACCGTCTTTTCAGAGTTTTCCTCTGTTGCAGCTCCGGCAGGCCCTAACCAACGCCCTGAGCCACTGCTGCCCTCCCCGACGCCACCGCTAGGACCACCTCCATGCCCACTACCCCGGCCTCGCCTTGGTTGGCCGTGAAGACCGCCGGTTCGCCTAGCCTCCATCGAACTCGAGGGACCTCACAGCCTCTCTTCACCGCCGATCACCGTCGACCCACCTTCGTCGTCAACTCCGGTATGCCCGTATTCCCCTTGCTCTCCTAGTCCAATTTTGACCTTAGCTGGGCCATTAAGCTGTCGCTGTCACCGTCGCCGCCGCGCCTGAGCCCGACGGAGTCGGGGACGAAGGGGAGTACTTGCCCCCTTAGCACGTGTTGTGCCAAATTTAATCCTGGCCATGCGATCGCGTCTGGGCGGCACAGATTAAATCCCCACGGGATTTAATCTGGGCCCTCGGATCTCGTTGAACCGGTATCATTTAATCTAGATCATTGAATTTAACTCAAAACTTAGATTTAATCTCGAGTGTCCACGTGGTATCCTTTCACGCGTTTTAATCCCAGCCCTCCATTCTCAATTAAGTCCCCCACCTCGCCTCCAGCCCTCGGATCTGGATCGAACGACTCTGGTCGATCGGGTCCACGCGCATAGTCACGGGTTAACGGTGAACCTGGTTCACCGTGGACCACAGACTGTTTTTCAGTTTAAATAAAATCCAGAAAATGGTTTAAACTTAGAAAATTCACAACTTGCTCAATTTAACTCCAAATTTGACCATTCAATAAAGTAAAAACCCCTTTAGGATTTAATTCATATTTCATTAAAATAATTCAGAAGAACCCTTAAAAAGTTATATATTAATTTCAGATAACATAATAACTTCATTTCACTATTTTTAAGCAATAAAAATAGTAGGGTTATTTTGTACACTTTTATTCACCATTAAATTGGAAAGGAAAGACCCCTTAGGGTAAATGCTTAATACAATTTGTAAAATTCAGAAACCTCTTTAAAAACTAATCTTAAATATCTAGGAAATAATTTCATAGAATTTAAGGCTTTATTCCCTTTATTTAATACAACCAAAACATGTATGTTTGTCTTGGTGCTTTTGGATTGTTTATTGAATGTCGTATTTTCTTTTCGTATCGGAAGACCACGACGCCATCGAAGATCCGGAGTTTTACCCTGAGGTTCCACCTTCACCATTCGCGGATCAAGGCAAGTCACAACCCCCATTTTTATCATAATTGAGCCCATGTTTTAATAAATTATCGCTATAACTCATAGGATAATATTGCATTAGTCTAATCTCAAGCCCTAACTTATAATTATTAGATCCCCGTCCTTGTGTGTAAACCCAAGCCATGCTTATAGAGCCTAAACTCCTTGTCACTCTACAATATTATATTAGCTAGTGTCCAATGTACCGACAGAACTGCTATAGGTCAAAAGAAACGAGTCGTAGATAGTTGGATTCTACTATATGATTTTCCCCATTATTCTCATCTCTGGATTCTGTTGGAGCTGGCTATGTTATAAGTATGGTGGGTTCCGGGTGCAAGCTAGGGCATCGGTTGGTCGCACCCGGGGCACTATAAGGACTGGTCTGCGGGATCCGTTGCAAAGCACTTCCGTACTAACCACAAGTCTAGTGGGTAAGTCCTAACTGGAGGTATGGATCGTACCAACTTGAAGCACCATAGTGGAGGGGGCAAGGGCCAACCTGCGGGTGACTTGTACTGACGAGGCTCAAGGGGGGTATGGTGTGGCTCGAAGTGACTGGGAAACCATATGAAACCTATAAGAGGGTGTTATCGAATTGGTGCGTTCCATGTTGAATGTTTTGGCACAAATTTCTCATGACAGGTGTCATTTAACACTCTGCGGTGTGCGGGAAACAAGTGCCTTGTGGGTACAGTAGTACACCTCTGATCAGAGTATAAATCTTTTCGAAAAGCCAAGCCCATGGTCAAGGGCGGGTTGTGTGACTTCTCGTAGTTAGTTTACTATTGCTTGAATGTTTGTGTTATTCATGGCATGTAAGGACTGTTGAGCGAGGGTGGGCTGACTGTACTCCTCTAGATAGAAGATGCTGCATACACATGTTTAATTTTCTATACTAAATAATCTGCTTACATTAATTGCTTTACAAATATGCTTTTCTGCAAAAGAAGCCACTACCTTCCTTGTTATTACCTTGCATTATAATTGAATTCGGTGGCTTGCCGAGTATGATTGTACTCACCCCCGTTGACTTACACCACCAAAGGTAGTCTACTACGAGGAGGGTGACGGTCTGGAGTAGCGACCTAGTCAAGTCACGAGACTGGAAGAAGGCGTTCATCTAGAGGATTCATTTTATTAGTTTCTCTTTTATTTAACTCTTTTGTAATAATATGGTTTACGAACCATGATTGATTGGCGTATTGTACGCAGTCGTGTGATGAACGTCTTGTATTTATTGATTTTCTATGGAATTTTAATAAATTCTCGGTTTTATTAAATCGGGGTGTTACAAGATGGTATCAGAGCTAACTTGACTGTACGAAGCCCAACAGACCTGACCCTAGGATTTGTATTGACTATATTTTCGCAAACCACTTACTACCTCATCTTCTACACTTTTTACCAAAAATTTCTCTCTTTTTGTAGATGAAGGATCGTACCATGAGTGATACTCTTTGCGATGAGGCCGGTTTCGTTAGCGAGCTCCGCATGCTCGTTGGTTTCCTTAGATTCGAGCACGAGCATGTGTTCCACGGGGTCTTCCCTGACAAAAATGAGAGCTACTGTGAGGTCACCGTCTTCATACGCCCCTCCTTCTCACAGCCAGCTCACACTTACAGAGTCAGGAGACCTACCTTCCTGGTAGCCAGCCAGCGCGCCGCCCTTCAGGCCGTCTCCGAGCTTCGGGTGATCTACAACATCCATCTCTATGACACAGACTACCGCTTCATGCCCATGCGCACTCTGGGAAGTCATCGCAGCATCTACGTCAGCACCTTCTCTCAGCACCACTCCGTCATCGGCCACACCATACGCCTACTGGAGGCGATGGATGATCTTCACACGGAGGCCGTACTAGCTTGCCTCGGTGATTCCTTCGTTTTCTGGTTCATCAGGACATGCCACCCATGAGAAATTTTCTCGCTGTCCGGTTAGTGCTCTGTCTCGAGACTAGCATTTTTGCCTACCGCCTGTTGTATGCAGTTTCCACGCATGCATAGAGCACTAGCACAGCCTGAGCATTTGCGATTGTCGCTCTGCCTTCTGTGCGTCTAGGCTTGATTAGCTACATCCTAATCCCTATTTGATTATTAAAGGTGTTTTGATGCCTTAGTTTCATCCGAACACTTGCGGTTAGTTATTTTGAATATTATTTGGTTGATTAAATAGATGCAAGTACTTTATTTAAAGATTTTCATATGCATGTTCATTGATTTATCTATGTAATCCTAGTGCATGTCAAGTGTTTGTTAAATCATCTACAAGCATATTTATTTTCAGCATTTAATTAAATTCTTGTGTACTGTGGATGTTTATTTTGTGATTTATGAAATGCCTATGATCCTTGAACATTTCCCTAGCACTTAATGGTTAGCATGTATGATATGTGAGTAAAGTTTAATATTCCTTTAAGCATTTTAGTGGTGTCTTTTCGATTAGGACACCAGTCTTTTTTTGGCTAAATTATTTTATTGCTTGAGATTTGTTTTGTTTCTGCTGGTTGTTTATTGAGGTGCGTTGGGTGTTAAGGGTAGGCCATCAATTTGAAAGAATTTGTTGAGGCGCCCATTACACCCCCCCTCTAGTCACTACTCTCGGTCCTACAAGTGGTATCAGAGCAAGGTTAGGGTTTTTCCATACCTTACCAAGTTCTAACCCAAGGTAGCGATCATGACATCTTCTGGCAATGTTCCGTCCCTTGAGGTTTTTGGCTACAACTATTGGAAGACTGGCATGCAAGCCTATCTATTGGGCTAGAGCCCAAGGATATGGGACATGTGTGTTCATGATACTTTTCCCGTGCTTCCGACTGTAGAGCGTACTACTCTTGAGATAGTCGCTGTACATGACCTGAACAACAAGGCAGTGAACATCCTATTTTCTAGTTTAGGTCCCAGCGAGTTTGACCGTGTTAGCCATCTCGACACTGCTCGAGAGTTCTGGGCTACCCTCCAGGCACACCATGAGGAGACAGCTCAGGTCAAGGCTAGGCTCTATCAGACCAATCGGCGTGAGTATGCAAATTTCTCACTGAAGCCGGGAGAGACTGTCGAGGCTTTGTTTGGTCACTTTCGGTCGATCATTAACAAGCTTCGGTCCAACAAGGCCGATCGAGATCAACTGGTCTCATATCATGAACAAGCGCTCAAGGTTCTTCATACCTTGGACCCTAAGATCTAGGAGATCAAGGTATCCTCTATTATTGAGAGCGCTTCTTATGATACCTTGACTGTCGCAGAGCTTTTCAATAAGCTCAAGGCCTCAGAGGTTGATATCCAATTGAGATCAAATCTCATTGGTTGTAGCTCAAAAAACCATGTCCCTTGTGACACCTTCTGTTGATTCTCTTGCTTTGAGTTTTGATTTGTCCTCTTTGATGTCTATCACTAAGGACTAATTGGATTTGCTAGGAGATGATGACCTTTGTCTTTTCAATAGCCGTGTTCATCGTGTCTATGATAAAAGCATGTTCAAACGATATGGCACAAAACATGGTTGCTTTGAGTGTGGTGATCCAGGTCATTTCATTGCCGACTTCCCCAAGCAGAACACACATAATAAGGGCACCGGTGTAGGACCGAAAGTAGCGACCAGAGGGGGGTGAATGGGCGCCTTAAAAATTCTTTCGAATATATGGCCTGTTCCCAACACCCAACGCACCTCAAAAGACTAAGCAGCAGAAAATAAACAGATAGCCTAAGTCTAAAGGTATCTAGCCTAGGAGTAACAGTTGATTAATTCGAGAAACATAAAAGCAGTGCTACTAGATAGATAGACTGAATAAGCTAGACAAAAACCAATACAGCAATCTAGGTGCACTATGAATGAGAAGAAAAGTTACCTGTTCAAGTCTGTCTCCTGTTTGAAACTCGGCGAAGCCTGCTTCGCTGGCCGAAGCCTGCTTCGGAGGTCGAGGTTTACTTGGGTGGTCGAAGTCTGGTTCGGAGGTGGAAGTCGAAGTCTGTCAAAGGTGTTGTGAAAGTGCCGAAGGTAGGTTTCGGTCTAGCCTAGTTCGAAGTGGCAGAAAACGAAGTGTGCTTCGAAGTGAAGTGTGAGAAAGTCGGAGCCTGCTTCGAAGTGTGTACTTCGAAGGCAAAGCTTCGAACACAGCTTCGAACCGAGGGCTTAGAAGCCAAACCTTCGAACAAAAAACTTCGAACACAACAGACGGACAACCTTCGAACAAAGAAGCGAAGCCTGTCACACGACAGAGAAACTAACTTCGAAGCCTACACTCTACCTTCGAAAGGAGCTAGCTTCGAGAAGAGAAGCGAAGGCTGACATGCGACAGAGAGACCAAAAACGAAGTCTATCAGTGAGATTAGCTTCGAAGCTAACTCTGAAGCCTGACGAAGTATTGACTTCGAACAACTTGTGACAAAGAACACCTTCGCAAGGACTATCGAAGAATGTGAAGCTGACAGAGTGCAAAGTGTTCTGCGAAGCTAGAAACACAGCACAAAAATGAAGCCGAAGTTCAAGCGAAGCCTTCGAAGATATTAGATCGAAGCCTGCCTCACGGAGCTGAGGGGCTTCGAACAGAGAAGGTGGCTTCGCCAGAAAAATAGACAGAAAAGTTACTTGCACCTGTCAACTTCGATCAAAAAGCTGCGCAGTAGAAACCAAAAAGCTGGCACAGAGTACTGTTGCTACAGTATAGTAGTACTACTTGCAACAGCAAGAACTAGTACTCCTAGCACGAAGAACACAGCCAACAGAGTACCCAACTGTAGCGCCCCGATTTAACAAAATCGAGACATTATTGAATTTCCATAGAAAAACAATAATACAAGAGGTTCATCATGCGACAACGTACATACGATAAAATCCATGGTACGCAGACCATAATTATTACAACATTGTTTTAATAAAACAGTAGAGTAATATAATTAGAAAACGACATGACGAACTTCTTCTTCAGGATTTTTCTTCTTGACTGGGTTGCTACTCCAGACCGTCTTCAAGATAAGCATCCTCTGTGGGGTCCAACGGGTATGAGTACAAAAAGTACTCAACAAGCCACCGCAAATGCAAATAATAATGCAGGATAATAAACAAGGAAGGATAAAGGCTAACAATGCGGAATAAAGCAATTGCAGTTATGGCATTTAGTGTAATCATATTTTAATCATGCGGAAAGTAAATATGAGCATCATCAACATCAACTAACTCGAGGAGTACGTTTTACCTCCTCGCACAACGGTCCTTACATGTCAATCCATCATGCACATACATATTCAAAGTAATCTAACTGGGGGATGTCACGCAACCCGCCCTTGACCGTGGGCTCGGCTTTTCGAAAAGATTTAAGACTCTGATCAGAGATGTACTACTGTACCCACAAGGCACGCACTCATCTCAACGAGATGACCCATTTCACGGGAACTCGTGCCAAAACCTCAATATGAGATATTCCAAGCGATAACCACCCGCTCTAGGTTTCGCCGGCGCGCCGGGCCGCATCCCGGCTAACGTCGCACCCCCTTTTGCGCCACATTGGTACAAGTCACCCGCAGGTGCAACTTGACCCATCTCCAAGTGGTGGCCTCGGTTTGGAACAACCCATACCTTAGTTAGGACTTACCCACTAGACTTGTGGTTAGTACGTAAGTGTATTGCAACGGATCCCTCAGACCGGTCCTTATAGTGCCCCGGGTGCTACCGACCAATGCCCTAGCTTGCACCCGGAACCCACCATGCATACACTCACAACCATGACTCATCACCAACAGAATTTCCAAAGATAAGAAGTAACGGGATCATATAATAGAACCATTTCACTACGACTCGTTTTTATCCTATAGCGGCCGTGCCAATACATTGGACACTAGCTAATATCATTGACCATATGGTGACAAGGAGGTTAGGCGAGATAGCATGGCTTGGGTTGCACATCAAGGTCGGGGGATCCTAAATAAATATAATGTAAGGGTTCATTTGACTAATGCATATACATAACCTATGTGTTTTAGCGATAATCAACTCAGACATGGGTTCAATATGCTCAAAAGAATTGTTTGGTGACTTGCCTTGTTCAGCAAAGGGAGAGGGAGGGACTTCGGGGAAGTACTCCGGCTCCTCGGCGACGTCGTAGTCTTTTTAATATAAAGTAAAATAAAAGAACATGACATCTTAATCAAACAGTATAACATTACATTATAAACTCATAAGTTTAAGTTGGTTTGATTATAAATAAAATAAATTCAGATATTAAAGTCCTGAAATTTATTCCTCCATTAATTTAAAGTGAATCTAAATGAATCATTGTTTTTCATAAAAGGGTTTTTAAGTGGGTATAACACTACATTAAGTTTTCTAATCAATTTAATTTAAACGATTTAGAGAAAACCCAGTGGTTTTAGTGTTTAAACAGTAAAGGACAATTATATAATTTTTCTTGAATTTAAATATTTAAATTTACATTTAAATCCTAAGGGCATTTGAATACTTATTTAAATAAACATGAAAATGTCCAAATAAGCCTACTGTTTTTATTGCCTAAACATGTAGAGAATAATTTTATGAATTTTCTAAAATTGGAATGGCAATTTTTAGAGTCCAAATGCATTAGATATGAATTTTACAAGTTTAAAAGCATTTCTGGAATTTATTTTCAAATTTTAAACCTCTCGGGTCCACGGTGAGCCAGGCCCACGGTGAACCCGCGCACTGTGCGCGTGCGCCGGGTCGATCTGGACCGTCAGATCCAGATCCGACGCGCGAGGGCGAGGCGGGACGCGTAAGTGACAACGGACGGCCAGGATTAAAACGTGCGAAGGGGTACCACGTGGACGCACGAGATCGCGCGTCGGGTTAAATGGAAATCGACGCGCGAGATTAAAACGTAACGCTTTGACCAGATCCGACGGTGCGGATTAGATCGCGTACGTGGGTTCACGCGCGTCGTCCGATCGCGATCGTGCGGCCAGGATTTAATCCGGCACGACACGCGCTAAGGGGGTTATACCCCCCTTCGTCTCCGGCGACGGTGGGGTTCGGGTGCGGCGGCGACAGCGCCTACGAGGGGGCTAGGCCCTAGCTCTATGCGAAAACGGAAAGAGGAGGCCAAGGCGGTCACGAAGGTACCTTAGTTGGCGAAGGAGGACGGCTGACGGTGGCCGGCGGCGAGGGTAGACGCGAAGGACTTCTCGGGTACTCGACGGCGGTGGGGATCCAGCGGTCTCCTTGGCCAGCGAAGGTGTGGCCGAGGTGGGGGTGGTCCTTGCGGTTGCAGAGGTGCGGTCGACGAGGACGGAGGAGTACTCCGGCGACGGCGGTCGACGGCTGGAGAACAGGAGGCGGTGTGGCGCTAAAAGCCGGGCGGTGGGCGCTCTGTGTGTTCTCGCAAGGCGTAGGCGTGGGGGTGAAATGCGGGTGACCGGGGGGTTTAAATAGGGTCACCGACGGGGGCAGGGGGGGCGTAATCGACGGTGGCCGGGGATAAATGTGCCATGATGCCGGCGAGCTCGGGTTGACGTGGTTCAACGCACCTGGACGTGAATCGGGCGGGATTAATAGGGGGAAACGGCCGGCGCGGTGAGGGGAATTCAATGCACACGTCGGATTAAAGGGAGGGGGCCGGCGAGGGCGGATCCTAGGCGGAGTTAGGGTTTCGGCCGGCGAGGGAGGGGGGGATCCGGGGCGGATCTCGCGGGGACGAAGGTCCTGACAAGCGGGGGCCACGGGCCAGTGAGCGCGGGCGAGCGAGGGTGGCAACTGACGGGTGGGGCCGGGTTGTCGGGTTCGCGCGCGAGGGGAGGGATTCGGCGCCGACAGGTGGGACCGAGTTGTCAGTCTAAGGCGAGCGCGGTAACGGGCTGGGCCGGCCGGGAGAGAGAGAAGGGAGGGGGAGGAGCCCATTACTGTTCTAATACTTTTCTGAATAAAAATAATTCCAGAAAATAGATTAAAATATTAGGGCTACTTCCAAGGCTGGTAAAAATTTATAAAAATTCCCAAAATTATATTCTGGTCTTAGGATCATATACAAAAAGTTTCACCTCCTAATTTGGTCATCTACTCTATGTTGTAGTTCAAAAGGGCATAAAAGGGATTTAAAAATATTTTCTGAAATAATAATTCCAATAAATTGAATTTAATAATATTTTTATTGTTTTGAAAATTTGGGGTGTTACAAACCTATCCCCCTTACAAGAATCTCGTCCTCGAGATTGGAACGCTACTCGAATAGCTCGGGGTATTGGGCTTTCAGCTCGTCTTCTTTTTCCCAAGTGGCTTCTTCTGCGGGATGGTTGTTCCATTGGACTTTGCAGAAGCGGACGACGCGACTTCTGGTTACTCTTTCCTTGGTTTCCAGGATCTTGACGGGTCTCTCTATGTAGGTCAAGTCTTCTTGGACGTTGAGCTGCTGAAGGTCGGCTTGCTCGGTGGGCACACGGAGACACTTCTTCAGCTGCGAGACATGGAACACATCATGAACGCCTGCCAAGGATGGAGGCAGTTCAAGTTGATATGCCACTTCTCCTTGTCGACGGAGGATCTGGAAAGGTCCGACGTAGCGGGGTGCTAGTTTGCCTTTCATGTTGAACCTTTGAGTGCCACGGAGGGGAGTGACTCGGAGGTAGACATAATCGCCCTCCTCAAAGGCTAGATCTCTTCGACGGTTATCGGCGTAGCTCTTTTGCCTGGATTGGGCTGCCTTCAGTCGGTCTCTTATGATCTTAACTTTCTCTTCGGCTTCTCTCAATAAATCTGTCCCAAACAGTTGTGATTCTCCGGTTTGATCCCAGAGCAACGGCGTTCTGCACTTACGCCCATAGAGTGCTTCGAACGGGGACATTTGCAGGCTGGCTTGATAGCTGTTGTTGTAGGAGAACTCCGCATAAGGTAAGTTCTTGTCCCACATTCCGCCAAAGTCTAGAGCACAAGCTCTAAGCATATCCTCCAATATCTGGTTGACCCTTTCGGTTTGACCGTCGGTCTGTGGATGATAGGCGGTGCTAAAATTCAGCCGGGTGCCGAGTTCCTCTTGAAGGTTCTTCCAAAACTTGGAGGTAAACTGACTCCCGCGGTCAGATACAATCTTCTTGGGAACTCCGTGGAGGCACACGATCCGGGTCATATACAACTCAGCCAACTTGGCGATGGTGTAAGTTGTCTTGACCGGGACGAAGTGAGCTACCTTGGTGAGTCGATCAACGATCACCCAGATAGAATCGTGACCAGCTTGGGTCCTGGGCAGTCCCGTGATGAAGTCCATTCCTATCTCTTCCCACTTCCATTCAGGGACTTTGAGGGGTTGAAGAAGTCCGGCAGGTCTCTGATGCTCTGCCTTGACTCGCCGGCATGTGTCGCACTTGGCCACATACTCAGCTATTTCTCTCTTCATGCTGACCCACCAATATTTTTCCTTTAGGTCTTGGTACATCTTCGTACTCCCGGGATGAATGGAGTATAGAGTATCGTGGGCTTCTTGAAGGATGAGAGTCTTCAACTCAGGTAGGTTGGGTACGCATACTCGGTTTCCGAACCAGATGGTACCATGTTCGTCCTCGGAGAATCCGGGGGCTTTACCCTTCCTCATGTTTTGCTGGATCTCCAGGATGTCTGGGTCTTCCTTCTGCTTCTCGCGGATCTGGTCTATTAAGACAGGCCGAGACTCCAAGGCAGCGAGGTACTCTCGAGTGGTGATCCCTAGGTTTAGCTTTTCCATCTCTTTATAAAGTAGAGGAGCCTGGTCTTGAATCATGATGGCATTGCAGTACCCTTTTCGACTAAGGGCGTCTGCCACCACGTTCGCCTTGCCCGGATGATAATGGATGCCCAAGTCGTAATCCTTGATCAGTTCCAACCATCTTCTTTGCCTGAGGTTCAGATCTGGTTGGGTGAATATATACTTGAGGCTCTTGTGGTCGGTGAAGACCTCACACCGATTTCCCACAAGGTAATGTCTCCATATCTTCAAGGCATGAACCACGGCTGCTAGTTCCAGGTCGTGGGTTGGGTAGTTCAGCTCATGCGGTCTCAGCTGCCGGGAGGCGTAGGATATCACTTTCCCTTCTTGCATTAAGACGCATCCCAATCCTTGACGAGAGGCATCACAGTAGACGTGGAAGTCTTTCCGGATGTCTGGCAGAGTCAGAATGGGGGCTGATACTAGCTTCTTCTTGAGAGTCTGGAAGCTTTCTTCACAGTCGGGGGTCCAATCAAACTTCACTTCCTTCTGCAGAAGTCTGGTCATAGGCTTGGCGATCTTGGAAAAATTCTCGATGAATCGGCGGTAGTATCCGGCCAATCCGAGAAAACTCCGGATCTCAGTCACGGTCGTTGGCTGTAGCCAGTTGGTTACTGCCTCAACGGTGGTTGGGTCCACTGCTATTCCTCCGGCAGATATAACATGACCGAGGAATTTCACCTCAGACGACCAAAATTCGCACTTGATGTATTTGGCGTACAGTTGCTGCTCCCTTAGCTTTCCGAGGGTCAGACGGAGGTGAGTCTCGTGTTCTTCCTTGGTCTTGGAGTAAACGAGGATATCGTCGATGAATACCACGATGAACTTGTCCAAGAACTCCATGAATACATTGTTCATCATGTTCATGAAAAAGGCCGGGGCATTCGTGAGTCCGAACGACATCACGGTGTACTCGTAAAGTCCATAGCGGGAGGTGAAGGCAGTCTTGGGTATATCTTCCTCCCTGATCCTTAACTGGTGATAACCTGACCTGAGGTCAATCTTGGAAAACACCGAGGATCCTTTCAGTTGATCGAACAGGTCGTCGATCCGAGGCAATGGGTATTTGTTCTTGATGGTTACGTCGTTCAAGGCTCTATAGTCCACGCACATCCTCTTGGTCTTGTCCTTCTTCATGGCAAATATGACCGGTGCACCCCAGGGTGAGGTACTCGGTCGGATGTAACCTTTCTGCTCAAGGTCTTCGATGTTGCTCTTGACTTCGGCTAGTTCATTGGCGGCCATTCGGTATGGGCGTTTGGAGATTGGAGTGGTCCCCGGGACAAGCTCGATTCTGAATTCGATGTCCCGCTTGGGAGGCATTCCGGGCAGATCTTCAGGGAAAACGTCTGCAAACTCCTTGACTATTGGTACCTCTTCAAGAGCTATTGAGCGAAGGGACGCTCCGAGTGGTTTGCGACTGACCATCCGGAAGGTGACGGTTACGCCTTCGGGACTGGTCACCGTGACGGACTTGTTGGCACAGTCGATAACTCCCTTGTGCTTCATCAACCAATCCATACCTAGAATAAGGTCGAGTCCGGTGCATTGGATGAGGACAGGCTCGGCCCGAAACAGCACTCCTTGGATGTCAAGTTGAACCTTAGGGCTGTAGAAGCGAGCTGAGGTCCTATTGCCGGGGGTGGCAATCACCATTGGAATTGGTAGAGGGAGCACGTCCAGATGGTTTGTTTTTGCAAAATCTTCCGAGACAAAGGAGTGGGTTGCTCCAGAGTCAAATAATATGACGGCCGGTACGGAATTCATAGTAAACGTACCGAGTACGACTTCAGGAGCCTCCTGAGCTTCCTCCGCGCTGATGTGGTTGACGCGGGCGCGAACGGCCTGGTGGGGTGCCGCGCCTTGGTTTTGCTTGGGGTGAGGACACTGGTGCGAGTAGTGCCCTTCCTTGCGGCAGTTGAAGCAGACGACCGGTCTTCCTTGGCGATCCCTCAAGATCGGGGCCTTGGCGGCTGGTGCCGGCTGAGCGGCCGGAGCTGGTGGAGCGGGGCGAGGATGCCCGGCGTTGGATCCACCGGCTGCATGAGGTGGCCTGTAGGCGGGCCGAGGATGGTAGGCGGGCGCTGGTGGCGGAGGGACGAAGCGGGGCCTCTGAGTGTTCGCCTGCTGGTGCTTGAAGGCGATCATCTTCCTCTTCTTGAGGTCCAGCCTGTTCTGCTCAGTCTCTTGGATGAGCGCTTTATTGACAAGCCGCTGGAAATCGGCGAAGTCGGCGGCGACGAGCTGGATGGACAGCTCATCCTTAAGTCCCCTTAGGAACTTGGCTTGGCGGAGGGCGTCGGTGCGCACTTCCTCCGGCGCGTAGCGGGCGAGGCGGTTGAACTCATGGAGGTACTCCATGACAGTCCGGTTGCCTTGTTGCAGGTCGCGGAATTCCTGCTGCTTGACCGCGATGACACCGGCAGGGACGTGAGCGGCACGAAAGGCGATGGTGAACTCCGCCCAAGTCACCATGTGGCCCTCTGGCTGGGACGCGCGATAGTTGTCCCACCACTCAGCGGCGGGACCCTGGAGCTGATGAGTGGCGAAGGCCACTCGCTCCCGGTCTGTGCAGGGGAGGAGGTCGAGCTTCTTCTCGATGGTGCGGAGCCAATCTCCGGCCTCCATCGGGTTGGTCGTGCTCGAGAAGATGGGCGGGCGCACGCGCAAGAACTCGGAGAGTTGCGGAGCGGCCGCGGGTGCTGGTGCGCGAGGGGCGGGCTCCCCATTCTGCAGACGGTCCAACTGAGCCTGTTGGTGCTGCATTTGGGTGAGGAGGGCGGTGATCAGATGATTCTGATTCGCCATCATTTCCGCCAAGGTGGGGTGGTTGGCGGAAGGCGACCCGGATTGGCGCGGGCCTGTCGCACCCCAGTTGGGCACAACGCCCTCGGGCGCATCTCGGCTCCCTCCTGCTCCGTTGTTGGAGCCGGTGTTCTGGTGGTCGGCCATCTTCTGAATATACAAAGCGATAAAGCAAAGAATGACGAAACGATAATACAATCATATAAGATTCAAGCACATTATTATATATAGTGGCATAAAGTGTTCGTTACAATCAAGTTTTTATTCTACCCACAACACACTCGTCATGGGTAGCACCACATACAAAATAATGCTTTTTTATTTAATTCCGCGTCTCCTAACGCCTACTCGCCACCGGAGGCGGTCTCCGTGCTCTCGGAACCACGAGTGCGCGGCTCCAGGGAGATGGTGGGCTCGAGAAAATTCTCGATGATGGGGTCGGAGACGAGGCCGGGGCGTGGTGTAGGGGCGCTGGTGGAAGGCCTGGCGGGGGAGGGTCGTGGCGGGATCCTCTTGGGGCGAGGGAGGGGCTCACGGATAGGCTTCTTCTTCCTCGGAAGAAGAGGAACCATCTCCGCGATGTCCTTCTGCAGCTCCATGATCTTGCGCTGCAGCTCGCCGTTCTGCTGGATCAGGTTCTTCGTTTCTTCACGAAGAAACGCAACCGCCTCATGGTGCTCGTCGGCGTCGAGCACCGCCTCGGTGTGGAGATCATCCATGGCTTGCAGAAGACGTGACTGCCGAGCCATGACCGGATCACGCACGGAGTGAACTCCGAGGTAGATACTACGGTGGGCTCCGGGAGTACGCTTCGGCACAAGCCGGAAGGATGAGTTCTGAAGACGATCGTCGTAGATCATCCTCAGCTCCATGAGGGCCTGAAGGGCGACTCGTTGGCACGCGACGTCGAAAGTCGGGCCTCCAAGTGCGGTGGTGTAGGGTGGCAGATGCTCTCCGGAGCCATGGACGGTGAGGGAGACGTCGCAAGGCCCGGCGAACTCGTCGGGGTAGACTCCTTGAAATTCGGGTTCGAAGAGGAACCCGAGGAAGGTGAGCATCATGCGGAGCTCCCGGACGAAGCCCTCATAGTGGCGGCAGTAACTGTGAACTTGGTAGACTGGCATCTACAAAACAGCAAGTTGAATAAAAGTGAGGAGAGAAACAAAGTTTATGAAATAGAATTTCAAGAAATAATTTCCTATGGCTTAATGGCTAGGCGGGTCTGTTTGGCTTCCTACAGTCAAGTCGGCTCTGATACCATCTTGTAGCGCCCCGATTTAACAAAATCGAGACATTATTGAATTTCCATAGAAAAACAATAATACAAGAGGTTCATCATGCGACAACGTACATACGATAAAATCCATGGTACGCAGACCATAATTATTACAACATTGTTTTAATAAAACAGTAGAGTAATATAATTAGAAAACGGCATGACGAACTTCTTCTTCAGGATTTTTCTTCTTGACTGGGTTGCTACTCCAGACCGTCTTCAAGATAAGCATCCTCTGTGGGGTCCAACGGGTATGAGTACAAAAAGTACTCAACAAGCCACCGCAAATGCAAATAATAATGCAGGATAATAAACAAGGAAGGATAAAGGCTAACAATGCGGAATAAAGCAATTGCAGTTATGGCATTTAGTGTAATCATATTTTAATCATGCGGAAAGTAAATATGAGCATCATCAACATCAACTAACTCGAGGAGTACGTTTTACCTCCTCGCACAACGGTCCTTACATGTCAATCCATCATGCACATACATATTCAAAGTAATCTAACTGGGGGATGTCACGCAACCCGCCCTTGACCGTGGGCTCGGCTTTTCGAAAAGATTTAAGACTCTGATCAGAGATGTACTACTGTACCCACAAGGCACGCACTCATCTCAACGAGATGACCCATTTCACGGGAACTCGTGCCAAAACCTCAATATGAGATATTCCAAGCGATAACCACCCGCTCTAGGTTTCGCCGGCGCGCCGGGCCGCATCCCGGCTAACGTCGCACCCCCTTTTGCGCCACATTGGTACAAGTCACCCGCAGGTGCAACTTGACCCATCTCCAAGTGGTGGCCTCGGTTTGGAACAACCCATACCTTAGTTAGGACTTACCCACTAGACTTGTGGTTAGTACGTAAGTGTATTGCAACGGATCCCTCAGACCGGTCCTTATAGTGCCCCGGGTGCTACCGACCAATGCCCTAGCTTGCACCCGGAACCCACCATGCATACACTCACAACCATGACTCATCACCAACAGAATTTCCAAAGATAAGAAGTAACGGGATCATATAATAGAACCATTTCACTACGACTCGTTTTTATCCTATAGCGGCCGTGCCAATACATTGGACACTAGCTAATATCATTGACCATATGGTGACAAGGAGGTTAGGCGAGATAGCATGGCTTGGGTTGCACATCAAGGTCGGGGGATCCTAAATAAATATAATGTAAGGGTTCATTTGACTAATGCATATACATAACCTATGTGTTTTAGCGATAATCAACTCAGACATGGGTTCAATATGCTCAAAAGAATTGTTTGGTGACTTGCCTTGTTCAGCAAAGGGAGAGGGAGGGACTTCGGGGAAGTACTCCGGCTCCTCGGCGACGTCGTAGTCTTTTTAATATAAAGTAAAATAAAAGAACATGACATCTTAATCAAACAGTATAACATTACATTATAAACTCATAAGTTTAAGTTGGTTTGATTATAAATAAAATAAATTCAGATATTAAAGTCCTGAAATTTATTCCTCCATTAATTTAAAGTGAATCTAAATGAATCATTGTTTTTCATAAAAGGGTTTTTAAGTGGGTATAACACTACATTAAGTTTTCTAATCAATTTAATTTAAACGATTTAGAGAAAACCCAGTGGTTTTAGTGTTTAAACAGTAAAGGACAATTATATAATTTTTCTTGAATTTAAATATTTAAATTTACATTTAAATCCTAAGGGCATTTGAATACTTATTTAAATAAACATGAAAATGTCCAAATAAGCCTACTGTTTTTATTGCCTAAACATGTAGAGAATAATTTTATGAATTTTCTAAAATTGGAATGGCAATTTTTAGAGTCCAAATGCATTAGATATGAATTTTACAAGTTTAAAAGCATTTCTGGAATTTATTTTCAAATTTTAAACCTCTCGGGTCCACGGTGAGCCAGGCCCACGGTGAACCCGCGCACTGTGCGCGTGCGCCGGGTCGATCTGGACCGTCAGATCCAGATCCGACGCGCGAGGGCGAGGCGGGACGCGTAAGTGACAACGGACGGCCAGGATTAAAACGTGCGAAGGGGTACCACGTGGACGCACGAGATCGCGCGTCGGGTTAAATGGAAATCGACGCGCGAGATTAAAACGTAACGCTTTGACCAGATCCGACGGTGCGGATTAGATCGCGTACGTGGGTTCACGCGCGTCGTCCGATCGCGATCGTGCGGCCAGGATTTAATCCGGCACGACACGCGCTAAGGGGGTTATACCCCCCTTCGTCTCCGGCGACGGTGGGGTTCGGGTGCGGCGGCGACGGCGCCTACGAGGGGGCTAGGCCCTAGCTCTATGCGAAAACGGAAAGAGGAGGCCAAGGCGGTCACGAAGGTACCTTAGTTGGCGAAGGAGGACGGCTGACGGTGGCCGGCGGCGAGGGTAGACGCGAAGGACTTCTCGGGTACTCGACGGCGGTGGGGATCCAGCGGTCTCCTTGGCCAGCGAAGGTGTGGCCGAGGTGGGGGTGGTCCTTGCGGTTGCAGAGGTGCGGTCGACGAGGACGGAGGAGTACTCCGGCGACGGCGGTCGACGGCTGGAGAACAGGAGGCGGTGTGGCGCTAAAAGCCGGGCGGTGGGCGCTCTGTGTGTTCTCGCAAGGCGTAGGCGTGGGGGTGAAATGCGGGTGACCGGGGGGTTTAAATAGGGTCACCGACGGGGGCAGGGGGGGCGTAATCGACGGTGGCCGGGGATAAATGTGCCATGACGCCGGCGAGCTCGGGTTGACGTGGTTCAACGCACCTGGACGTGAATCGGGCGGGATTAATAGGGGGAAACGGCCGGCGCGGTGAGGTGAATTCAATGCACGCGTCGGATTAAAGGGAGGGGGCCGGCGAGGGCGGATCCTAGGCGGAGTTAGGGTTTCGGCCGGCGAGGGGGGGGGATCCGGGGCGGATCTCGCGGGGACGAAGGTCCTGACAAGCGGGGGCCACGGGCCAGTGAGCGCGGGCGAGCGAGGGTGGCAACTGACGGGTGGGGCCGGGTTGTCGGGTTCGCGCGCGAGGGGAGGGATTCGGCGCCGACAGGTGGGACCGAGTTGTCAGTCTAAGGTGAGCGCGGTAACGGGCTGGGCCGGCCGGGAGAGAGAGAAGGGAGGGGGAGGAGCCCATTACTGTTCTAATACTTTTCTGAATAAAAATAATTCCAGAAAATAGATTAAAATATTAGGGCTACTTCCAAGGCTGGTAAAAATTTATAAAAATTCCCAAAATTATATTCTGGTCTTAGGATCATATACAAAAAGTTTCACCTCCTAATTTGGTCATCTACTCTATGTTGTAGTTCAAAAGGGCATAAAAGGGATTTAAAAATATTTTCTGAAATAATAATTCCAAGAAATTGAATTTAATAATATTTTTATTGTTTTGAAAATTTGGGGTGTTACACCAACAGTGAATGGAAATTGCACACGGTACACAAAGATACAGATCCACAAAACTAAATGAACACCTCGCACTCAACAGAGAACCAAAATCTCACTGCATTAATGAAGAACAAAATGAATGCAGGCAGGAAACAAGCCCCTAGCGGCGCATAGAAACAGGAAAGAGAAAGAGTGTGCAGGAAACAAAGATGACCCAAGGAATGATGGAAAAAGTGATTTCTAGAAGGGTAGTCCAAACCCTAGGGATTGGGGTCCTATTTATAGGTTACCCAACACTAGGAATATTCTACCAGCCCCTTAGGGTTTTTTACAGACGCAAGAATAAAGAAAAAGACTCTACTGCCCTTAGGTATTTTTACAGACACGACTGACTGACTGTGGGCCTAGAGTTACAGATGACTTATCCGGAAGCTAAGTTTTCGTAGTGACTACGGCTTCTCTTCTGGACAGTCGGATACAAGATCGACGGTTGTCAGTTTTGCGCCGAAACTGACAAAGCCTCCACCGGCTTTGCACCAGGTACCCGGATTGGGCCGGCCCGACTCGGCAGCTCTCTCAGCCCGGCAATCGCTCACCGCCCGTGTACCTGAGTCAGTCCTGGTCAACAGCCCAGTGGGTCTTCTACTGCTTCTGGCCCATGCACCCGGATTGGGCCAGCCCGACTTCGCATCCTCCTCTGCCCGACAATCGCTCGCTGCCCGTGTACCTGAGTCACACGCGGCCCATGAAACAGCAGATCTCCTCTCTTCTTCTGTCCTCTTTGACTATCGTTGACAATGACTCATCACTTCTAGAGCCATGAGGCCCACGCTATTCAGCATGGCTCCTCAATCTCCCCCTTGATGAGTGCATTGTCAACACGAAAACAAAACACAAGAAAACAAAGAAGAAGAAAAATAAGGTAAAAAATTTTAACCCTAATGACCAAAAGCCGAACAAAAGCAAGAAGCGGTCATTATGGTTAACCAAAACGTAAAAGCTCAAAATGAGTGCGATTTCAGAACAACAAGGATATCATCAGAGTAAGAACTCCCCCTTAAATTCTGATCCCAAATTTTCTCCCCCTTGTTGACAAGTGAACTCATCAAGCACTCAATAGAGATACAGACTCCCCCTGAAATGCAACTCCCCCTCAAAATATGCAGTGAATTCAACTGGAGTGCATAAGGAGTATAAAAAGCATGCTTCTCAGATATGATTGACTACAATTACAACATCTAACAGATACAACAAAAGACATACTGTAACGATACATGGCATGATCAGTGCAACAGATGATATCTAAAGAAAGTCATTTGCACGCATTTTTCAGTTTTTGCAAACAAAACATCACCACATGTTCCAATAAACAAGCAAGGTAAAGCATGAGATGCAAAAGCTAACTGATATCTACCAAGATAAGCATTGTCCAAAACAAAGTGCTTCAGCAAACTTGTTATTATTTCAATTTTCAAGTTTTTTCTTTTCCCTTTTTCATTTTTGCCAGGGGTTATTTGCATGTCAAACCTTATGCTGACCGACCAAGTCAAGCCTAGGCCAGAACTTGACCATCAGAAGCTTAAGACATTGGTCTTCGCATACACTACAGTGTCCTAGTTCATACCAAAGTGCTATGGTACGCAGTCCAGAACAATGCAATGCGACAAGACAAACCCACCTGGATCTTTTCAATTTTAAGCATAAAAAGCCATGGAATTTTCATTTCTCTGGTTTTTCATTATTTTATAGCACATTTTCATGATTAAAGCATACAGATGTCCAAGTTGCATATTTGCATCCAAGTCAGGAACTAGCTACGAGGCATGTAACAGATAGCAAGAACATTCAGCCTACGCATGCTAGTTATCAGAAGCAATGGTGATCATTTTTCAATTCTAAAGCATAAATAGCCATGCATATGACAAATATCAGACTTATCAAGCAAACTGAGACAAGACATGATCATCGACAAGTAATCAAAAGCATGTACCAGCTAGAATAAGTAAAGTAGTTCAATCATGTAACAGAAGCAAGCTTAAAAGTGTGATATGTGAATATGCAAGATATGAACACACACAGAAAGACTCAAGAAAAGAGTAAAGAAGAAAGAAAAAAACTGACGCAAAATATCCTAAAAAGGATATACAACACCCAAATCCCCTCGTAAACGCTCAAATGTAGACTGATCTAGGGGTTTGGTGAAAATATCAGCCAACTGATGATGGGTATCAACATGAACAAGGTCAATGACACCTTTCTCATATTGATCCCGCAAGAAGTGAAAGCGCACATCAATGTGTTTGGTTTTTGAATGGAGACATGGATTTTTCCCTACACTAATTGCACTGGTGCTGTCGCAAAACAAAGGAACTCTGGTAGGAAAGAACAACCCAAAATCTCGTAGAGTGGAAATCATCCAAACCAACTGTGAGCAACAGCTAGCAGCAGCTACGTACTCAGCCTCTGTAGTCGAAAGAGCAACTCCAGATTGCTTTCGAGAAGACCAAGAGACAAGAGAAGAACCAAGAAACCGGCAAGTACCGAAAGTCGACTTGTGATCCAACCGGCACCCACCGAAGTCGGCATCCGAAAATCCAGATAAATCGAAAGAAGATGATGCTAAATAGAAAAGACCAAGATCGGGCGCATAAGTAAGATACCTGAATATGCGCTTGACAGCTTGCCGATGAGACACACGAGGTGAAGACTGGAAGCGCGCGCACAGTCCCACGGTGAACTGAATGTCCGGTCTGGTCGCCGTTAAGTAGAGCAGCGAACCGATCATCCCTCGAAACTCCCTTTCATTGACCTTGACACCGCTCTCATCCTTGTCCAGACCCCCAGATGTGCCCATAGGGGTCATCTGCGGCTTCAATTCACCACCAAAGTCAAATTTCTTAAGCATATCACGAGTGTACTTACCTTGGTGGATGAAGGTGCCTTCCTTGGTCTGCTTGATCTAGAGCCCTAAGAAGTACTTGAGCTCACCCATGAGGCTCATCTCAAACTCGCTATGCATCTGCTCAGAAAACTTGGACACAAGAGAATCAGTAGTACAACCAAAGATAATATCGTCCACGTAAATTTGAGCAACTAAAAAATCTGAAGCATCTCTGAGCAAGAAAAGAGTTTTATCCACCGAACCCATCACAAAGCCCTTCCCCAACAAAAATTGCTTCAACCGGTCATACTAAGCCCTGGGGGCTTGCTTCAACCCGTATAAAGCTTTGTGCAACTTAAAAACATGTCGAGGAAACTTAGGGTTCTCAAAACCGGGGGGTTGCCTAACATAAACCTCCTCCTCTATGTACCCGTTCAGAAAAGCACTCTTAACATCCATTTGAAAAAGCTTAAAACCCTTCGAAACGACAAAAGATAGACGAATACGAATGGACTCAAGACGGGCAACAGGAGCGAAGGTTTCTTCAAAGTCAATACCTTCCTTCTGGCAATAACCCTGGGCAACTAGTCGAGCCTTGTTGCGCACCACAACCCATCTTCACCTTGTTTGTTCTTGAATACCCACTTGGTGCCTATGGGGTTGCATCCTGGTGGCGGCTCAATTAGTGTCCAAACCCGATTGCGGACAAAGTTCTCAAGCTCTTCTTGCATAGCATTAATCCAATTGGAATCAGAAAGAGCATGAGAAACGTCTCTGGCTCAAAAGATGCAACAAACGCAGATTCAGCAAACACAGCGAGAGTGGCAGAAGAACGCAAAGTTCTCTCAGTTAAATCACCTATGATGAGCTCTGAGGGATGGTCACGTTGAACTGCTCGGGTTCCCTAGTGATCTGAAGTCACCTCACCGGAGTCAGCAGCAGGCACCTCTGGACTCGACTAAGGGGGCTCGATCGTAGTGGAAGAAGTGATCAGAGGTCCGCCCTCATCATCAGTCGAAGTCTCAGAAGGTGTAGGCTCTGCGGGGGATGCAGAAGGCCCACCCTCATCAGCAGCTAGAGTATCCTCATTTTCCTGGAAGATGGACTCTCCGAGCTCATCATCACCCGAAAGCTAAAAAGAAGGAGTCAAAGAAGGCAAGGACTCATCAAATGAAACCTCACAGGTCTCGACAAGCAGCTGGGATTCGAGGTTCCAAACACGGAAGCCTCGAGAATGCAATGCATAACCAAGAAAAACACCATCCCAGCAACGAGACTCAAACTTGTCCAAATGCCCTCCCTTCTTGAGCACAAAGCACTTGCAGCCAAACGCTCGCAAGTGGCTCACCTTGGGCTGTCTGCCAAACCGCAGTTCATATGATGTCTTACCAAGGTAAGCTCTAAGAAAGATGCGGTTGGCCAGATAGCAAGCCGTGTTCATGGCTTCAGCCCAAAAACGCCTAGGAGTCCTGTGCTCATCGAGCATCGTCCTGGCCATCTCGACTACCGTGCGGTTCTTTCGTTCCACAACGCCGTTTTGTGGGGGAGTGTAAGGAGAGGAAAACTGATGGTCCAGACCCTGATCACTATAGAAGCTGACGAACTGAGAGTTCTTGAACTCAGAGCCGTTTTCGGAGCGAATTGCTCGCATCCGACCATTGTTCTCATTCTTCAGCTTCAAAATCAGGTCATGAACAAACTGAAACGTGTCATCATTAGACTCCAAAAAGAACACCCACGAGAATCGAGAAAAGTCGTCAACAATCACAAGTGCATACCACTTCCCACCAACTGAGCGTACCCGAGCAGGACCTACAGTGTCCAAATGTAAAAGCTCGCCCGGATACGAAGTCATCACCTGAGTCACAGGTGAGTGGGAAGGGGCAACCATTTTCCCATGACGACAGGGATGACAAACTAGATGCACAGTGAGTTTGAGATGAGCCTCATGGGTGAGCTCAAGTACTTCTTAAGGCTCCAGATCAAGCAGACCAAGGACGGCACCTTCATCCACCAAGGTAAGTACACTCGCGACATGCTTAAAAAATTTGACTTTGGTGGTGAGTTGAAGCCGCAGATGACCCCGATGGGCACTTCTGGGGGTCTTGACAAGGATGAGAGCGGCGTCAAGGTCAATGAAAGGGAGTTTCGAGGGATGATCGGTTCGCTGTTGTACATGACGGCAACCGGACCGGACATACAGTTCGCCGTGGGACTTTGCGCGCGTTTCCAGTCTTCACCACGCGCGTCTCATCGGCAGGCTGTCAAGCGCATCTTCAGGTATCTCACTTATGCGCCTGATCTTGGTCTTTTCTATTCAGCATCATCTTCTCTCGATTTATCTGGATTTTCGGATGCCGATTTTGGTGGGTGCCGGTTGGATCGCAAGTCGACTTCCGGTACTTGCTAGTTTCTTGGTTCTTCTCTTGTCTCTTGGTCTTCTCGAAAGCAATCTGGAGTTGCTCTTTCGACCACAGAGGCTGAGTACGTAGCTGCTGCTAGCTGCTGCTCACAGTTAGTTTGGATGATTTCCACTTTGCGAGATTTTGGGTTGTTCTTTCCTACAAGGGTTCCATTGTTTTGCGATAGCACCAGTGCTATTAGTGTAGGGAAAAACCCGTGTCTCCATTCCAAAACCAAACACATCGATGTGCATTTTCACTTTCTACGGGATCAATATGAGAAAGGTGTCATTGACCTTGTTCATGTTGATACCCATCATCAGTTGGCTGATATTTTCACCAAACCCCTAGATCAGTCTACATTTGAGCGTTTACGAGGGGATTTGGGCGTTGTGTATCCTTTCTAGGATATTTTGCGTCAGTTTTCTTTCTTCTTTATTTTTCCTTGAGTCTTTTTGTGTGTGTTTATATCTTGCATATTCACATATCACACGATTAAGCTTGCTTCTGTTATATGATTAAACTGCTTTACTTATTCTAGCTGGTACATGCCTTTGATTACTTGTCGATGATCATGCTTTTGCTTCAGTTCAAATGATATGTCTGATATCTGTCATATGCATGGCTTTTATGCTTTAAAATTGAAAAATGATCACCATTGCTTCTGGTAAGTAGCATGCGTAGGCTGAATGTTCTTGCTATCTGTTACATGCCTTGTAGCTAGTTTCTGACTTAGATGCAAATATGCAACTTGGACATCTGTATGCTTTAAACATGGAAATGTGCTATAAAAATGATGAAAATTGGAGAAAAATGAAAATTCCATGCCTTTTTGTGCATAACTTAAAAAGATCCAGGTGGGTTTGCTTTGTCGCATTACATTTGTTCTGGACTGCATACCATAGCACTTTGGTATGAACTAGGACAGTGTAGTGTATGCCAAGACCAATGTCTTAAGCTTCTGATGGTCCAGATCTAGCCTAGGCTTGACTTGGTCGGTCAGCATAAGGTTTGACATGCAAATAACCCCTGGCAAAAATGAGAAAGGAAAAAGAAAAAGCTTGAAAATTGACATGATAACAAGTTTGCTGAAGCACTTTGTTTTTGGACAATGCCTATCTTGGTAGATATCAGTTAGCTTTTGCATCTCATGCTTTACCTTGCTTGTTTATTGGAACATGTGGTGATGCTTTTGTTTGCAAAAACTGAAATGCGTGCAAATGACTTTCTTTAGATATCCTCTGTTGCACTGATCATGCCATGTATCGTTACAGTATGTCTTTTGCTGTATCTGTTAGATGTTGTAATTGTAGTCAATCATATCTGGGAAGCATGCTTTCTACACTCCTTATGCACTCTAGTTGAAATCACTGCATATTTTGAGGGGGAGTTGCATTTCAGGGGGAGTCTGTGTCTCTATTGAGTGCTTGATGAGTTCACTTGTCAACAAGGGGAAGAAAATTTGGGATCAGAGTTTAAGGGGGGAGTTCTTACTCTGTTGGTATCCTTGTTGTTCTGAAATCGCACTCATTTTGAGCTTTTACGTTTTGGTTAACCATAATGACCACTTCTTGCTTTTGTTCGGCTTTTGGTCATTAGGGTTAAACTTTTACCTTATTTTTCTTCTTCTTTGTTTTCTTGTGTTTTGTTTTCGTGTTTCCACATTTTCACGCAGGTGCTGAAGAGCTGAAGAAGAGGAGTGTTGACAATGCACTCATCAAGGGGGAGATTGAGGAGCCATGCTGAATAGCGTGGGCCTCATGGCTCTAGAAGTGATGAGTCATTGTCAACGATAGTCAAAAGCGTGTGACTCAGGTACACGGGCAGCAAGCGACTATCGGGCAGAGGAGGCTGTGAAGTCGGGCTAGCCCAATCCGGGTACATGGCCCAGGAGCAGCAGAAGACCCACTGGGCTGTTGACCAGCACTGACTCAGGTACATGGGTGGTGAGCGATTGCCGGGCTGAGAGAGCTGCGGAGCCGGGCCGGCCCAATCCGGGTACCTGGTGCAAAGTTGGTGGAGGCTTTGTAAGTTTCGGCGCAAAAGTGACGACCATCGATCTTGTATCCGACTGTTCAGAAGAGAAGACGTAGTCGCTACGAAAACATAGCTTCCGGATAAGTCATCTGTATCTCTAGGCCCACAGTCAGTCAGTCATGTCTGTAAAAATACCTAAGGGCAGTAGAGTCTTTTCGTTTATTCTTGCGTCTGTAAAAACCCTAAGGGGCAGGTGGAATATTCCTAGTGTTGGGAGCCTATAAATAGGACCCCAATCCCTAGGGTTTGGACTACCCCTTTTGCTGAAATCAATACTACTCCTTTGGGTCACTTTTTGTCTCTTGCATTCTCTCTTCTCTCTCTTGTTGTGCGCAGCCAGGCTGCTGTTCATGGGATTTTTGCCTTGCATTTATTTATTTCCTACAGTGCTTTGAAGCTTCGATTCTCCATTCGTGCACATCATTATTTGTTGTTTCGATTCACGTGCACAGGCATTTTTGATGAGTTTTGGGCTTCGGCTGGCGTGGGGTTGCTTCTGTTCTTCACGAGCAGAGTACTAGTTCTTGCTGTTTGCATGTAGTACTCTTCCACTGTAGCAACAGTACTCTTGTGCCAGCTTTTTGCTTTTACTGCTCGACTTTTTGATCGGGTTGACAGGTCTGAAGTCTCTTTTTTGGGTGTGTTTCTGGCGAAGCCCCTTCTCTGTTCGAAGCCCCTCAGCTCCGTGAGGCAGGCTTCAATCTAACATCTTCGAAGGCTTCGTTCAATCTTCGAACTTCGTTTTGTGTCCTGTGTTGATAGCTTCGAAGTACTTTTTGAACGGACAGCATCGCATACTTCGAACGACAGTGCGAAGGTACTCCGGCTCTAGCTGTTCGAAGTCCACACTTCGATAGGTTTCGAAGTTGGCTTCGAAGCTTGTCGTTCTGCTAGGCTTCGCTTTGGTTTCTTTGTGGCGTGTCAGCCTTCGCTTCTCTTTTCGAAGCTTGCTCTTTTCGAAGGTAGAGTGTAGGCTTCGAATTTGGTGCCTCTGTCGTGTGACAGGCTTCGCTTCTTTGTTTGAAGGTAGTCCGTCTGTGTGTTGCATTCGAAGTTTTCTGTTCGAAGGTTTAGTTTCGAAGCACTGGGTTCGAAGCTGTGTCCGAAGCCTTGCCTTCGAAGTACACACTTCGAAGCAGGCTTCGGCTTTGTCATACTTCGCTTCCTGCCACTTCAAACTAGGCTAGACCAAAAACACCTTCGGCATTTTCGATACAACCTTCGGCCGGCTTCGCATCTAACCTCCGAAGCAGACTTCGACAATCATCTCCGAAGCAGACCTCGACAGGCGAAGCAGGCTTCGCCAAGTTCTGAACAAGAGACAAATCTGAACAGTAACTTCTCATTTCACTTTACATATACTTAGATCATTTCATTGGGAAGTTTAGGCCTGACATACTCTGTTTATCTATCTAGTTGCACTTCTTTAATAGTTCTCTGTTTGACATCAGTTGCTTCTAAGCTAGATACCTTTAGACTTAGGCCTTCTGTTTATTTTCTGCTACTTAGTCTTTTGAGGTGCGTTGGGTATTGGGAACAGGCCAGTGATTCGAAAGAATTTTTAAGGCGCCCATTCACCCCCCTCTGGTCGCTACTTTCGGTCCTACAATGGTCCCATGTCCCCATCACCTTCACCGCTGAAGATGCCTCCGGAGTCAAGTTCCCGCACGCCGACCCCCTCGTCATCTCGGCAGATATCGCCGGAGTTGAGGTGCGTCGTATACTGGTCGATGGAGGGAGTTCTGCTGACATCATCTTCGTACAGGCTTTCGATCAGCTGTGCCTGTCGCGCAAGCACCTACTGCCAGCCTCGCGTCCGCTCCAGGGCTTTGCGAGTCCCTCGCTCGACGCCCTGGGCCAGGTCATGCAGGCGGTAACCTTCGGTGACTCCCCCCTCTAGCGCCGCGAAGAGATCCTGTTCGACGTGGTCGATGCTCCGTACGCCTACAACGCTATCTTCGGAAGGGGGATGCTCAATCGCTTCGGAGCCATCGCCCACCACAACTACCTCTGCCTCAAGATGCCGACTCCTGGGGGTGTTGTCGGTCCTGGGTGACTAGGCCGCAGCCCGCAGGGTTGAGTACGGTCATTCAGTGCCGCTGGAGCCACGGCAGATTCACAGCGTCCGCGAAGGCACCGAAGGAGCCGGCCTCCCAGAAGGCGGAGACCCCGGGCAAAAGGGCCACCCCGCCAAACCTCTCCCGGAGGGGGAAGTCATTACCAAGATCTTGACGCAAGAAGGGAAGGAGTACCCGATCAAGTTCGGAGGGGGTCTGGAACCGGAGGTGTCGGCGCAGCTCGAAGCCATCATCTGCGGCAACCTCGACATCTTCGCATGGTCCGACGAAGACATTACCAGCGTCGACCGCTCGATCATCGAGCACTCGCTGGCCGTCGACCCGAAGGCACGACCGGTCCGCCAGGGGCTCTGGAGACTTTCCACCGAACGGGCTGAGCTCGCTAAGGCCAAGACGGAGAAGCTGCTTCGAGCGGGGGTCATCCGGGAAGTGAGTCATACTGACTGGTTGTCCAACCCAGTGTTTGTCCAGAAGAAAACATCTGGCAAATGGCGCATGTGTATCGACTTTACTTCTCTGAATAAAGCTTGCCCCCGTGACCCCTACCCCCTGCCTCGCATTGACCAACTAGTTGACTCCACAGCCGACGCAGAACTCCTCAGTTTCCTCGACGCTTATTCCGGATACCACCAGATTTGGTTAAGGCCCGAAGACCAGGTGAAGACAAGTTTTGTCACCCCGGCCGGAGTATTCTGCTACCTCCGGATGCCCTTCGGCCTCCGCAATGCAGGGGCCACCTTTTCAAGACTAATCTCAAAGCCCTGGGTCATCAGTTGGGGCGTAATGTGGAAGCATACATGGACGACATCGTCATCAAAAGCGCCACTAAGAGCCACTATGGCTCGGACATAGCGGAGACTTTCGATAGCCTCCGGCGGTGTGGGATCTGGCTCAATCCAGAAAAATGTGTCTTCGGAGCACGCGCAGGGAAGCTGCTCGGGTACCTCGTTTCTAGCCGGGGCATTGAAGCCAGCCCAACACAAGTTCAGGCACTGCAGAACATGTCTCCCCCTCAGAACCTGAAGCAAGCACAAAAGCTGGCTGGGTGATTGGCAGCCCTCGGGCGATTTCTAGCAAAATCAGCAGAACGAAGCCTGCCCATCTTCAAGGCGCTCCGAGGTTCTAAGCATTTCGAGTGGACCCCCGAGTGTCAGGACTGTTTCCAGCAGATCAAGGAATATCTATCCGGCCTCGTGGCCCTCGCCACACCCCAGGCCAACTGTCCTTTATTGGTCTACCTCGCCGCCTCCAGCGAGTGCGGCGCTAGTCCAAGAGGAGCAACTCGACGGGAGGCCGATCCAACGCCCCGTCTACTTTGTCTCCGAAGCCCTCGCCGGAGCTAAGGCTAGGTACTCCGAGCTCGAAAAGGTGGCCTACGCCCTCGTCATGGCATCCCGGAAGCTCCGACACTACTTCCTAGCTCACGATGTCGTCATCCCGACTGCCTACCCGCTAGGCGACATGTTCCGGAACAAGGACGCCACCGACCGCATCGGAAAGTGGGCGGTGGAATTGGCCCCGTTCGGGATCTCCTTCGTCGCCCGGACAGCCATCAAATCCCAAATCCTCGCCAACTTCGTCGCAGAGTGGACGATGGCCCCCGAGCGCGCAGGCGTCGAAGCAAGCGAGAGGGTCTGGACCGTCTTTTCGGACGGAGCTTACCAGGCCTCAGGGGCTGGGGCCGGAGCAGTCATTGTCTCCCCCTCCGGCCAGCAGGCCCTGTATTCTGCTCGGTTAAGTTTCTAGGCCACCAACAATATTGCCGAGTACGAAGGGGTCCTCTTGGGTCTCCGCAAGGCGCACGCGCTGGGAGCGGCGCGTGTGATCATCAAGACCGATTCCCAAGTGGTCGCCGGGCACATCGACAAGAGTTTCCAGGCTAAGCACCCAGACCTTGCCTCCTACCTCGACTCCATCCGCAAGTTCGAGGCATCCTTCAAGGGCATATCCGTCCAAAACATCCTGCGAGGCAAAAACGGCCAAGCTGACGCCCTCGCCAAAGCCGGGGTAGGAGCGCAAGCCTTGCCGTCGGGGGCTTATTTCGAGGAGATCACCTAACCTTTGGCACCCCCTCGCAGCGAGGCCCCCTCGGACGAGCCCCCGCCGCCACCCCGGCCAGCTCCAGTCCTGTGTACGGTCGATAACGATTGGGGGAGCCCATCCTGCGCACGCTCACAGGTAGCGAAGATGATCATCCTAGCCCAGGCCAAGCTCGCCTCCAGCTCCGTGCGAGGTCATTCGAAGTCATCAATGGCATTCTATACAAGTCCGGAGTATGCTCCCCGTTACTCCGCTGCATCTCGCACTCGGACGGAGTGGCCATGCTCCGAGAAATCCACGGGGGGCTGTGCGTGAGCCACCTAGCGCCACGGGCCCTCGCAGGCAAAGCTCTCCGGCAGGGCGTATACTGGCCCACTATCGTTGCCGACGCCGAAGATCTCGTCCGCACCTGCCAAGGCTGTCAGTGGATGGGGCGGCGCAGTCACCGGCCCCCAGCAAGCCTGCTACCCATTCCCCCCGTGTGGCCTTTGGCCCGCTGGGGCATGGACCTCATCGGACCACTCCCAAGAGCAAAAGGCAACTTGCGCTTTGCTGTTGTTGCCGTCGAGTATTTCTCCAAGTGGGTCGAAGCGGAGCCATTGACCTCCATCACATCCCGAAGCGTCCAGAAATTCTTCTGGCAGAACATCGTGTGCCGTTTCGGAGTACCCAGGCAGCTCACCTTGGACAACGGAACGCAGTTCGATGCTGGGGCCTTCCGGGCATTCTGCGACGAGTTGGGAGTCCAGCTATGCTTCGCCGCCGTGCGGCATCCACAGTCTAATGGGGCTGTGGAGCGAGCTAATGGGCACATCCTCTCAGGCCTCAATAAACGCATCGTTGGCTTAGCCAAAGGGTCATGGCCCGACGAGCTGCCGAAGATCTTGTGGTCCATCCAGACAACCACTTCCCGGGCCACCGGCTTCACTCCATTCCGCCTCTTGTTCGGCGACGAAGCAATGACCCCAACGGAGCTCCGAGCCGGTTCGCTACGCGTCACAACGCCCGAGGCCAACGACGAGCGCACCGTCTCCCTCGACCTGGCCGAAGAGACACGGCTCCGAGCAGTCGCCAACCTCTCTCAATATCAGAAGGAGACCAAGGCATGGTACGACCCCAAGGTCAAGCGCAATGAGTTCCAACCGGGGCACCTCGTCCTTCGCACGGTGGTCACTCCCACCAAGTTGGGCAACAAATGGGAAGGGCCATACATTGTAACAAGGTCCGGCCGACCAGGCTCCTACCGGCTCGCCACCCTGGAAGGCGAGGAGCTGAAGCATACTTGGCACGCGGAGCACCTGAAGCGTTACTTTCCATAGTCTCGTCCGTGTATTCCGATAAGCGGCCGATAGTACTCGCTTTTGTATCCAAATTGCGTAATAAACTCACCAGATAAGTGTTTTCGCCCTGAACGAAATACGCAACGACTCTAAGAATCTCGCTTCACCAAAGCAACCAGGTCTCGAGCTCCGGCTCGATGCACCCTCATTATCGGGTTCCGAGCTCCGGCTCGACGCACCCTCGCTATCGGGTTCCGCCTCCAGCTCGTCGGCTCGGGCGGCCCGAGCGCGGAGGCCCTCCAACTCCGCGACGCGGGTCTTGAGGGAGTCCATCTCCGCCACTTGGGCCTCGAGCGCTTCGACCCTTGCTGCCCGGAGCCGGAGGGCCTCGACCTCCAATGACCGCTCGTGAGCCAGCCTCTCCGCGGTAGCCACTCAGGCCGAGAGTCCCGCGGCGTTGGCGTTCGGAGAGCAGGGCCATCAGCTGCCCCTGCGCCAATGCAACCACCTGCACGCAAAGAAGATGATCAGAATAAGAGCTAGGGGCTCATCAAATGCACTCCAAGATGGTACCTGTCCCGCTGCAGTATCGATGGCCCTGCCGAGGTCCAGGCCATCTGACAGCCCCAGCTCGCCTATTACCGGGGCCTCGCGCAGCCGCAAATAATAATCGTGGACCGGGGCCACCCTGGATGCAAAGTCTTCACCATCAGCCAAGAAGGGACGCAGGAGGGGCAAAGTGGCGCGCGCGCCTCGAGTGTCAGAAGGGGGCTGAGGCTGGACCTCTACGTCTTCAATGGCCTCCGGAGAGGCCCTTTCGGAGGTTCCGGACTCCGTTCCGTCCCGTTGGCCCGAAGCCTCCCTCGTGCCAACAGAGCTCCAGACCTCGCATCCGGAGCATCGTCAGGGAGCGGGGCGACTGGCTCGACGCCCCAGGCCGAAGTGCCTGTGCAGGTGAGCAAGAGCTAAGGCCGAGAAGGCCCCAACGTTTTAAGGAAGAGATGGGTAAGCTATCGTACCTTCGTCCGCAGCATCGGCAAGGTCCTCCGGAAGATGGATGGGCCCCGACGGGCTCGGACGGAAGAAGAGGATGTCGATGGAGTTCACCGGAGAGCCCGCCGCCGCCGCGGCGAGCTCGGCCTCTATGTCGGCACTCTTCTCAATGGCGCCGAGCGGGTCAACCAGCCCCCCGCGATCCAAGCTGTCCGTCGCCCTGCTCCCATGGGAGCCGACGGAGCCCCCCTTCGAAACCGGTCCGCGCGAGGGAGCGGTCTCGGGGCGCGGTGTCGCTTCGATGACAGGCGCCTCCTGCCCAGCCTCTAGCGCGAGCTCCATCGGACCCGAGCGAGGGGGAGCATCTTCACTTCTTCCAGCACCCGGCTGAACTGACGGGGTCGGGTCCATAATTATCGCGGGGTCCCCCGACTCCGACTGGGCCCCGTCACTAGAACCTCCGCACTCAGAGTGGGAGGCGGAGGAGCGTCCCAGAGAAAGTTGCCTTGGCCCCCTCACTATCTTCTTCCTCTTGGGGTGGCAGCGAGGAGAGAGGCCCCCATCGGCGTTGCCTACCTTCCTCTTCGAAATGTCCCAGAGGACCTCGCCCTATGGAAGAGGCGGAGGCGAGAGATCGAGCGCCCCCACACTCTGTTGGAGCGCTCCCAAGAGCCCACCAACTCCATTCGCCGGGTGCGCTCGGCCGCGGTAGGGACTCCAAGAATCCTCTCCATCATGCGGGCCACCTCCTCGGGGGTCCGGGCAACGAGCGACCCTGCATTCGACTATCAGGACGGGAGCACCCTTTGGGCACGAAAGACGGGAGTAAAAGTGACGAGGGCGGACACTTACCAAGCTGGCGGGAGAGCTCCGTTGGCATCGACTCGTCCCGGCTGCTCCGGAGCGACGCCGGCCACTCCTCCTTCAGCGGAGGGATCTCGAGGGCCACGAACTCCTCCGCCATGTCCCGCATGCTCATTCGGCGGGCGACGATCTGAAGAAGTCGGATCCTCACGGAGATCGACCCGGCGTTGGTCTCGACGCACCCTTCCCTCCGGAACAAAATATGGCGCGGGATCCCGGCGAGGCCGGAGCTGAGTCCCACGCGGATGTAGAACCACCGGTTCACCCATTTCGAATACCACCTTTCGTTGGTGGCCTTCGCCGGGAAGGAGTCCGCGTACTTCCTTCAGAGCTGGAAGTTGATGCTCCCGAAGGCCAGTATCTGGCCTCCCTTCTTCTTCGCCTGGCAGAGAGCCTCGTGCATCTCCACAAAGACTTCCGCCCTCCCTTCGCAGCCTTCGGCGCGCATGGCCCACTCGAAAATGGCGAGGCGGGCCACAGCGTTGGGAGACAGTTGCGGGAGCTCCAGGTGGAACGCATCCAACACCCCGGCGAGGAGCTCCGAAGCGGGGAACCCCAGCCCCGCATCGAAGAAAGCTTCGAAGACGACGACCTCGTCTTCTCGCGGCTGCGGGGCCGTCTCTCGACCAGGCTTCCTCGCCGGCGTCTCAGGACCAAGGCGGGCCCTAGTTGCTTGCTCGATCGACGCCTCTGTGCACGCAGACAGCCCGAGCTCCAGGGTCTGCTCTCGAAACCGCTCTGAGGCAGGGCGGAGCTCTCGCGCGCCGCACGCCTCCGACGAGTCCGTCGCTGTCGCCGCCGCCGCCGCCATCTGCCGCCTGAAGAAGCGCGGGTCCATCACCATTGCCGGGATGGCGCTCCTCACCATTGCTCAAAGAGACGAGAGGGGGCTTAGAGCTCAAGAAGCGGGACGAATGATGGATGAAGTGGCTAGAATGGGCGTGACAAGGTGAAGAAGGGAGAGGAAGCCGCGCAGTGAGTTATATTTAAGAGCAATCCCGTCGGTCCCTCTTCTGGCTATATCGGCGTGTGAACGCGGCGGTTGCATGGCACCGCATTTAAGGCCAACCGGCGCATTGGGGCACGGCGGCTCCCTGACAGTTTGCCTCCCCGATGCCGTTTGCGCACGCATTAACTGCTTCCGGCGGCGCCTAGCCGCCTCCTCGGGGCCAGAGGCCCCCGGTCAAGGTGTGCGCGCATCCCGCGAGCCCGGTCAAACTCCTCTCGACCCGTCGGAGAGAGTGTCCGAAGCAGTCCTCAACCTCCGGGCCCAGTCACGCCTCCCTGCTTCACCGCTCCTCCGCATCCGTCGAAGAGGGCCGCGCTGCGGCCAGACTCGGCACCCCACTGTAAGTTACATCCTTATGAAAGTTGTCGGAATTATCGTGTGCGCTCCCACCCTCTCTTAACGCAGGGCTGCTGAGAGGAAATAAGCGAGGGGCTACTGTTGGGGGAGATAATCCCGACGGCTAAAGGGTGCCCACAACCAGGGGGTCCGGGGCCTACCACCGGAGGTCACCCTCCGGGAGAAGGACACCAGAGGCCACCCTCCGGGAGCGGGATACTGGAGGCCACCGTCCGGGAGAAGGACACCAGAGGCCACCCTCCGGGAGAAGGACGTCGGAGGCCACCCTCCGGCAGAAGGACACCGGAGGTCACCCTCCGGGAGAAGGACACCAAAGGCCACCCTCCGGGAGCGGGATACCGGAGGCCACCCTCCGGGAGAAGGACACCGGAGGCCACCCTCCGGGAGAAGGACACCGGAGGCCACCCTCCGGGAGCAGGATACCGGAGGCCACCCTCCGGGAGAAGGCGGCCAGAGGCCGCCCTCCGGGGGGGAATTGCCGGAGGCCCTCCCTCGGAGGGCGGTAGTGAATCCAGAGGGAGTGTTGGCGGGAAAAGGACTGGACAAGTATGCAGGGGGACAGGATCACGATCCTGCGAACCGTGTCGGGCGGCGTAGGCAGTGCCCGACACGGCTGATACGCCGTCAGAGTCGAATCTTCCTGTCTGTACTATGTATAGTCCATTTTGTCTGTACTATTGACTGGCCGTTGATCGTGTAGCCGTTGGCGGTCCAGAGGCGTTTAGCCCTCTGGACGGAGCGCCTTATAAATACCCCTCAGCTGTAGTTGTAACGCACGGGCTCAAGGAGCATTGAATACACTACTCTCATTTCCACTAAGAAAACCTGCTGGTCCGATCCGTCATTCCAACAACGATGAGAAGGTATCTTCCTATGAACAAGAAGTCATTTAATGTGGGATCGGAATGATGACTAGAGGGGGTGAATAGGCACCTCGACAAATTCTTGAGAATATGATGGCCTTTTCAAATCACCCAACACACCGCTAAATGAACAAGCGGAAGTAGATGTAGTAAAGACTGATAAAACAGATGCTATCACCCTCCTATCTGATATTATGTCAAATGAGAGATTGAGGGATCACCAGCACTGAGTTTGCACACATGGTGAAAAGCATCACTACATACGGCAACACATGATGGGCAAGCTGGGAAAGAAAAATAAGGGAGAAAAATATTTGTAGATTCAACTTTGAGCTTTCAAGATTTTCAGGAAATGAACCTTTCAGAATTTTTATAGCATATAGATGAGCCAAAAACAATATGTAGCTCTATTCAGAACCTTTTGCAAACTTTAAACATGGAAGCCTTGTAAATTGGACAACAAGAGTTATGTAGAACTTAGGTCCAAAAACAGAATCAAAACTGATCAAAAATCGCCTCAAAGATTGAATCCAGACTGAAAACATAACACAACTTTGCAGAAATCAGCAGTTTTCAGAACTTTTTATGCACTTTGTTTGGACAGGAAAATATATGCAACAGTGGTCGAAACCTTCTGCAAATTTAGAACATGAACCCCTTGAAACATGGAAAACAAAAGTTATGTAGAACTCAGGTCCAAGAACAATACCAAAATAGATCAAGACTCGCCCCAAAGATTGAGGGTGCGTTTGGTTCTGCTGTGAGCTGTGAAAAAGCTGCTGTGAGTTGTCTGCTGTGAAAAAGCTGCTGTGAGCTGCCTGCTGTGAAAAAGCTAAAAGTCGTTTGGTTGAAGCTGCTGTGAAAAAACTGTTGTGAGCTGACTGTTTTTTTATAACTTACGTAATTTTCATCATTATAATATTCTATACATATATATAAATAGGAAACACTCAACATTGATGCAACTGAATAACTAAAAAATATATTAGATAAATAAAAAAGTGCATAGTTTATTTTATAAAGTAACCGACAATCACATATTATCTCATGAAATTGTGCAAATCAATACAAAACATAATAATGTTAAATCAATTAAGACACCTTGAATTCATACTTTTTAATCTGAACTAAAAATCAGAAAAGCAAAAAAGCAAAAGCAGAAAAGCAGGGTCCAGGCTGCTTCCAAATTTGTACTAGAAAAAAGCTGCTTTTTCACAGCAGAAGCAGTTTTGGTAAACCCGTTTGGTTCAGCTTCTGCTTTTTCACAGCAGAAGCAGATTTGAAAAGCAGAACCAAACGCACCCTGAATCCAGACTGAAGACAACTCAGTCAGCAGAAATCATAAGTTTCCAGAACTCTTTAGGCACATTGTTGGATAGAAAATATATGTAGAAGTGGTTAAAAAACTCTTGCAAATTCCCAAAATGGAACCCTGGAAACTTGATGTTCAAAGGCAATGAAAAACGTGGATCCAAAAACAGTACCAAAACAGATCAAACATTTCCTCAAAAATTGAATCCAAACTAAAAACATAACACTATTCAGCAGAAATTACAAGTGTTCAGAATTATTTAGGTACTTTGTTGGGCAGAAAAATACATGCAGATGTGATCAAAAACTTTTTAGAACTTCACAAATGGAACATGCAGATCATTCACATCAAACGTTACAAGGACATCCAAGCCATGTTATGTAATGAAAAACTCCAGAAAACTCTCTCAAAAATCGAATCCACGCAAAAATAACTCAAAACTTCTAGAGACAGGATTCTCAAATATTTCTAGTTGAAACTCAGAAATAACAACTTGATCCTTACGCAAAATAATTAGTTCATCATTCAATCATGAAATCACTCAATAAACAATCCAAGTATCAGCCAAGATGTTGATTAACACTTGAAGAAACATTTCATCAAATAAATTCCAGAACTGTGATGCCTTGTTTGATCAGCAAAAGAATTAAGAAGGAAACACAGAAACCAGTTGCAACGTTCGAAAATAGAACATACAAATCATCCTCAACAAAAGTTGTATAAACTTCAACCTTGTGTTCTACAGGGAAATCACCAGAAAATTCACTCAAACATCGAATCGAGACAAAAAGAACTCAGATATTTCTAGAGTGGATCCATTTCAGAACTGTGATATCACTTTTGATTAGCAGGATAAACATGAAGAAATGGACGAACCAAGTTGCAAATTCCAAAACTGGAACATTCAAAAATTGCACAACAAAAGATGTATAAGCCTCAACATCAACTTCTGCACTAGATTCACCAGAAAGCTGCTCTCGAAATCGATTACAGGCAGAGTACCTATGCCCAGGAGATCTAATCTAGCGCTGGAACTATTCCTTTTTCGGATGATGAACAGTGATGCTCGATTTGATTAAAAACAGCAAAAACACTACAAAATTTGATGGATTTGATATTTGGTTCGGTCCAAAACAACAGCAAAAAATCCTTCACCTGCCCATGGATATGGTCCCCTATTTATAGGCCAACCATGGGGGTATTTTCTAAAAAGAACCCTCTAGAATTGAAAATTACACAAAAGTCCTATTCCTTGTAATATATATTTTCAGAATTAGAAAATTCTGAAAAATATACTAAAGGAGTACACTAACTCTACACTCACAACCTTTTATTACACATTGACTCAAAGTAAAAAGACTCCAAACTATTAAAATCAACAAAACTAGATTTGTGATGGTTTTCAGCAAAAACCGACAAAGCCTCTCAACCCTTCGACTCGTGACACCACTTCGTGACTCTGAGCACCAGCAAACCACTTCCGCTCTCGATCCCCTCGAGCCACCGGAATGCTTATCCTGGCCTCCCTCTCGCAAACCCATTCGTCACGCCGTCACAGTCAGTCGTCCGTCCAAGTCTTGCTCCGTCTCTTTGTGCACTCTTGAGATCTTCTACAACTTCGCTCGGCCTCCCTAATCCTCCGGCATGAAGCTCCCGACTCGACCCTAGATCACCCACCATCGACAATTGGTCAGCATCTCCTCCCTACACAAACAAGACAAGCCAAAACAAGAACACGACACAACCACCGAAACCCTCAGCAGCTAAACCTCCATTTCACATCGAAACCCTCGATGCACTCAAATCAATCTCAACCACTCAACCGCTCAGACACTCATCCTTGTCAATCACTCATCATCCAGACTAAAACCACCCTTGGTTTCTCATTGAATTACTGGAAGAGAACCGTCAGGTGTTAAAATATCGGGAGAAAATTCTTAGAGGGGCTAGAAGAGGATAGATGAGCTTGAGAGTGAGCTTGCCATAGCCAATGGCAAGATTGAGAGTCTATCTTCTTTCCCTTGCTTGGGTGAGAGCAGTGAGTGCCCTAACTACGAGGTTTTGTTGTGTGACCTGATGACTTTGAAGTCCAGGTACATAGAGAGGGTTGATGAGATTGACGCTTTGGCCACTAAGCTTGAAAGCACTCATCTGGAGCTGAATGATGCACATGCCACTGTCGTCATGCCCTATAAAGACTGCCCACCCCATTTAGCTATTTCAGATGAGCTGAGAGCCAAGAGTGATGAGCAGTTGGGCGAGTTAGAGAAAGTTAGAGCTGAGCTGGAGCAGACTAAGCTTGAGCTCGAGACAATGTCAGTTCCACCCACTATCTGTGAGAACTGCTTGTCTTTGAGGTTGGAACTGATCAAGCTGAAAGCTTTGAAGTCTGTACAAGTTGATGGAGAGTGTGAGATCATCTTGTCTCAAGTGGAGGTGCTAGCTTCCTTGAGAGAGGAGCTAATTGATGCTCATAACGAGAACTCTTACCTCCATCAGATCCTGAGTTGGGTGAGTGCCAGAGAGCCTCAGCTCGGCATGATGATCCAGTAGTTCAAGAGGCAGGATGGGTTTGGAGTAGGTTACACTTACACCAATGCTGACTTTGAGAGTGCCTGAGTCGTGTAGTGGAGTGCAGTAAGTTGACTCTAGAGCAGAGATATCCCAAGACTCACTCCACTGAGTCTTTTCAGCCCTGTTAGCCCAAGGATGGAGTGTTCCAAGAACAACCTAAAGCTCCACCCAAGAAGCCTATCTGGATCCCGAAGCCCAAGCAGCTCCACTCTTCTCTTGACTCTCTACCTAGACCCTCTCACACCAAAGAGCATACACCCAACACCACCAAGCCCAAGAAACCCAAACATCAACCACATCCCAAGAAGCCTACCTATCATTGTGAGTTTTTTCAGTGAGATGGGCATCGTGCGGAGTTTTTCTTTAGGAGGAAGCATGTTTAGAGAGCAGAGAGAGCTCTAGGTGGGTTGGAGAGAGAGCTCTAGGTGGGCTAGAGCAGTTCTACCTACATGGTGGTAGACAGAGAGTCCCTCGACTTGGAGAGAGGCTAGAGTCCAAGGCGCGTCGTGTAGGTGGTGGTAGAGGAGATGGCTTTTGTGCCCATGCTCTAGAGGGTGGTTTTCGCTCCGGCAGAGTTCCAGGTTGTTCTGGATATGGCTTTGGACCTCGTCGCTATGACACTAGACAGAACAGAGGACCACGCTTTGAGCCGCGCTTTCCTTCTTTTGAGCAGATGGGTCGACACTGGTTTCGCTCTTTAGCTAAACCTGGTGTTGGAGGAAAATACTTCATCCTCATGATCCTCTGAGATTCCAAGCAAATGAGTTATGCGTTCAAGATAAATGCAAGTCTAATCTCGAAGCTCAAGACTTGCCTCCGGATTAGAGGGCTCGAAGTTGAAGGATCTGTCCATGCTCCGGTCTGAAGAGACCCTTCGAAAGGCTTCCTCTCCGAAGTGGAAAATAGCTAGAAGGATGGAACATCTACCTTATTAGCATCCTTCGAACATGTTTACCATATTAGCCCTATAAGGGATACCGAAATAGTATCCAATATGTCGGTTGCAATTGAGGGGTAAAAAGGTCTTTTCTTTAGAGAGTTTTACCTATAAATACACCCCTTCTCGCCCTGTAATAGGCATCGAATACTCAGATACTCAATACACACTTTGAACTCTCTCAAGATATTATCCATCTCGGAGGCTTGGAATAGTTTACTCAAACAGACTCTTCGTTTGTTAAACACTTAGTTCTCTAAATCTGTTAGCGTAATCTTTTACGCCAACAATTGGCATCGTCCGTGGGGAACTTAGTTCAAAAACTTCGTTCTCTACCAATCCTTTCCTAGAGCTATGCCTCCTAAGCGGAGCCTAGGCACAAGTCCCCTCTGGCGGTCTTCTCGAACCTTTGGGTTGAAATCTTTGAACACTTTTGAGGTCGGAGGGCCTTCCGTGGTCCCCCACCTCAGACTCCTGAAACAAATACTCTTCTCGAACATACGAAGCCCCTCTCGGGACTCTGTCTATGTTTCAAACCGATAGAGCCTCTCCTGTGGCTCCAACTTTGCTCTGAACTAACTTGTTCAGTTCTCAAGACTCGGAGGTCCCCTCTGGAAGAAATGAAGACCGTCTTGACGATGTAGCGACCCAGATGGCCCATCTTTAGGCTGAAGTGACGAGGTGGAGGCAGGAAGCTGTGGATAGGCTTCGTCGAGGTTCCCCAAGATGATGACCTAATCGTTTATCCTGAAGCCTCTAAGATTCTAAGAAGCACTGAGAATGCCTCTTTTGATGATGAATCTCCGTTACACCCCGACTTGCAGAAGGTGCGCTTTAACCCTAAGTTTAGAACTTTGAAGCTCTATAAGTATTTCGGAGATCAAGATCCAAGGGAATTTTCCCACTCGTATGCTTTAACAATAGAGGCAAGCAGAGGGGTCTGAGATACAATGGCAAAGTGCTTCCCCCTTGCGCTCGAAGGAATCACTCTGCGTTACTTTTGGTCTTTAAAACTAGGATCAATTGGGTCTTTGGAGCAATAAAGAAAAAAGTTCGTAAGAAACTTACAAGATACATTTGTGCCCCCTATGTCTACTAGAAGTCTTTTTTAGGTAAAGCAGCAACCTGGCGAAACTTTGCGGTGGTTTTTTAAGCGCTTCGCTCATACGAAGTCACTGATAAGATGGTTGTCCGCATCATCTGTGGTTGACGCAGCTCGAGAAGGAGTCGCAAATGTAGGCCTTGTAACACCCAAAGATTTAAAAAGAAATAAAATAAAAGAAATATATTATTAAAGGAATTTTTGGATTTTATTATTAAAGAAAACCCTTAAAGAGCCCTATTAAAGCCAAACAGAGATAAATATTCAAAATTTGGACTTGGAAAATTTATGGAATAATCTAGAGGCCAGGACATAATTTTAAAATTTTTACAAATTTTTATCAACAGTGATTCAACCCTTAATCAAATAAATGAATTATTGGAATTATTTTAAATCAGAAAAGCATTTAAAATCTTAATGGGCCTCTGAGAAACCATGTTGAAGAATATGGTTTTAATATTTCAGATGTGATGAGTGATTGTCAACGGAAATCAAAGGAAGGGAGAGATGAAGACCTGTCGAGTCTGAGGTGCATGTGACTCAGGTACACGGGCAGTGAGCGACGACCGGGCAGAGGAGCCGCAGAGTCTTGCTGGCCCAATCCGGGTACATGGCTAGGAGCGGCAGATGATCCACTAGTCTGTTGACTGGGTTTGACTCAGGTACACGGGCGGCGAGCGATTGCCGGGCTGAGGAAGCTGCGGGGTCGGGTAGGCCCAATCCAGGTACCCGGTGCGAAGACGGTGGATGCTTTGTCAGTGTCGGCGTAAAACTGACAACCCATGATTATTTCGTTTTTAGGATATTAATATTTAGTTTTTAAGTTTAGAATATTTTTATTTGAGTAGGTGATTTTTCTGATAATTTTTTAGTAATTTTCGGAATTTATTTTAGAGTCAGTTTAATTTACCCGAGGGTAAATTAGTCTTTTCATGTATTAGGATTTGCCTATAAATAGGCCCCTATCCCCCCTGGGAATAGTTGACTGTTTCATCAATTTTCAATCTGCAGTCCACCAGTTTGTTTTGTTTTATCGATCTACAAAGTTTTCTCCACCGGCGTTCGGTTTTATCTCGCTTGCAAGCAGGCGCAGGAGTAATCTACTTGTTTCTACTGCAACGCTTTGTGTGGCACGCGGAGTACGAGACGGCCTAGTGTGTTTCTCCCGCGGTGTGCTTGCAACGTAGGTGTGCACGCATTGGCACTGCAGTCGAAACAAGAGCCTGCAATAGATTGATTTTTGTGCTTGAAGCTTCTCGTGCAAGTGGCTTGCCGACAACCAAGGGACTTCTGCAGGCACCGCATGCACGCCGGCCAAGGGCAAGTCGCGAGCAGCACGCGTGGTTCACCAGCCGCCGTCCTGTTCCGCCGCGTACGTGTCATTGTTCGTCGTGCGTCTCGTCGTGGAAGCGGCGCTGGACAATCAGAGCACGGAGAGCACACAGGCGCGTGCGGGTTGAAGTGTGATGCGCCGGCGGGCAGAGGGTTGTAGGATCAGGACGTCACGGCAGCAGGTAGTTTTTTTTAAATCTACTATCTTTTAGCAGATCAATTTTTTTAGATAATCATCTTCACTGCTATTTTAATCTGTTAAATTTTTGTTAGTTGACTAGTATTATTTTTATCTGTTTAATCTGCTCATATAAAATGAAAAGAAATATTTATTAGCCGTAGTTATATTTTTAATTACCTGAAATATTTTTAGGTTATTTCTGAAAATTTTTTGGATGATCTATATTTTATTCAGTTAATTAGTATTTTATTCTTAGACAGCAATCTGAACATTTTATTAAGATATTTAGTGTTTTTTTATTACGTCATTAAATATTTCTAGTGTCCATTTTTATTTACCGTAGTATTTCTGTTTAGTTTATCTTTAATATCATTTTAATTAGGACACCAGTCATTTTTTAAGCTAGACAACTTTAATTCCTGAATTTTGCTTTGCAAATATTATTTGTCTCGTTAAGTTTATTTGGGTGATGGGATTAAAATATAGTTTAGCAAGAAATTTTTAGGCTCCCATTCACCCCCCTCTGGTCGCTACTTTCGGTCCTACAGCCTCAACCCCGAATTCGCCTCTAGCCTAGCCCAACCCAGTCGTGCATCACTGACAGGTGGGGCCAACCTGTCGGCGCCGCTCCCCTCCTCTCTCTCCCGCCCACGCCCATCTCGGCCCCACCCGTCGGTCTCACCAGCGCGCCCCTCACCTCTGACCGACCGGGCCCGCCTGTCAGCCCTTCCTTTTTAGGCTCGCCCGACGACAGGTGGGGGCCACCTGTCGGATCCATCTTCTCCGATGGAATCCCTCCCTCCCCTTTCCTTTCCCGGTGATCACCTTCCATTTTATCGCCGCTGGCCACCCGTTTTCGCCGATCCGACCCCGGATTCGTTTTCCCCGATCGCCGGCGACCCCATTCCATCTAAAGCCCACGCGGATTCATGATTTTGGAAGCATATCCGAGAGTTTGGAATCCTCGCCAGAGAGATTAGGAACCCTCTCTGGCGACCCCCTATATATACCCTACCGAACACCGCACTCCGCCCACACCTCCTTTGCGCAAGCCATCACCTTCCAAAGCGTCGCCGCCTAGTTTCGACCTTTAGCTCTGTTCCGCATCCAGCCGCCGCTCGCTGATGACTCAAGCCACCACTGCCCTCGCCGTCACCACCTTCATAACCGCCGAGACCTGCCCGTCCTCAGCCACGCCTCTGTTGGTCGAAAGGACCGCCGGATCGCCTCCCCGTCGATGAACCCGAGAAGCTTCATCGCCCCTCTTCGTCGCCGGTCACCGTCAGCTCACCGCCGCCACCACCGCCGGTACGCCCGAGTTCCCCTCACGTCACTTGTCCCATTTTAGTACTTAGCCTCACCGATTAACCCTCGTCGTCGCCGGAATTCGTCGCCGTCGCATCGCCAGAGCCGAGAACGAAGGGGGTATTTGCCCCCTTAGCTCGTGCCGTGCCGAACGGCATCTGTGCCGCACGATCCAGAGCAAACAGCACAAATTAGATCCTGTGGGGATCTAATCGGAGCCCTCGGATCCGGTCAAATCGGTATCTTTTAATCAGGACCGTCCATCGCTATTTAAAAATGTTGACTCGATATCGTGCGTCCACGCGTACCGCTTCGGTACAATTTAATCATGGCCGTCCGTTTTCATTTAAACCATCCCGCCTCGCGCCCGATCGCCGGATCCAGATCCGACGGTCCTGGTTGATCCGGTTCACACGCACAGTGCGCCTGTCCACCATGGGCCTCGCTCACCGTGGACTAAAACCTATTTCATGTTTAAATAAAAATCCATAAATTGATTTAAACTTTGAAAATTCATAACTTGCTCATTTTAACTCCAAATTTCACCATTCAAATTTTATTAAATTCAGCATTTTATTCTCTACATATTAATGCCATAAAAACCATAAAAACAGTATGTTACTTTAGCACAAAATAATCATAGGAATTAAATAAATAAAAACCCCTTAGGGATAAATTAATAATTCATGAAATAAATTAGGAAAAACCCGCAAAACTTTAACCTTTAATATTATTAAATATAACTTCAGTATAATAAAGCTCAATTCACATATTTAAGTCATAAAACTTGTATGTTTATGTTTTGTGATGCTTTATTGAATGTTTTATTTACTTTTTCCGTATCGAGAAGACTACGAGTTCGTCGAGGAGCTGGAGTTTTACCCCGAGGTTCCACCTTCACCCTTTGCTGATCAAGGCAAGTCACAACCCCTATTTTGATCATCATTGAGCCCATGTTTTAATAAATTATCGCTATAAGTCATAGGATAATATTGCATTAGTCAAATATCAAGCCCTACATTATATTTATTAGATCCCCGTCCTTGTGTGCAAACCCAAGCCATGCTTATTGAGCCTTAACTCCTTCTCACTCTACTATAAAGTATTAGCTAGTGCCCAATGTACCGGCACAACTTCTATAGGATAAAAAGAATGAGTCGTAGATAGTTGGAATTTGTTACATGAATTTCCCTGTTATTCTCGTCTCTGGACTCCGTTGGAGTTGGCTATGTTATAAGTATGGTGGGTTCCGGGTGCAAGATAGGGCATTGGTTGGTCGCACCCAAGGCACTATAAGGACCGGTCTGCGGGATCTGTTGCAAAGCACTTCCGTACCAACCACAAGTCTAATGGGTAAGTCCTAACTGAAAGTATGGAACAATCCGACTCGATGCACCATAGTGGAGGGGGCAAGGGGCAACCTGTGGGTGACTTGTACCGACTTGGCTCAAGGGGGGTATGGTGAGGCTCGACGCGTCGGGACACCATATGAAACCCATAAGAGGGTGCTGTCGGGTCGAGGAGGACCATATGGAAGGTTTTGGCATGAGTTCCCGTGGTATGGGTCATCTCGTTACACTTTGGTGTAAGTGATGAGTGCGTGCCTTGTGGGTACAGTGGTACATCTCTGGTCAGAGTATTTAATCTTTTCAAAAAGACGAGCCCACGGTCAAGGGCTGGTTGTGTGACTACTCGCAGTTAGTTTACAATTGTTTGAATGGTTGAATTATTCAGGGCATGTAAGGACTGTCGAGCGAGGTGGGGCTGACTGTACCCCTCGAGTTAGAAGATGATGATGCATACACATGTTTACATTTCAGTACTAATAACTTGATCACATTTAATGCGTTACAATTACGCTTTTCCACAAAATTAGCCACTATCTCCATTGTTATTACTCTGCATTATATTTGCATCCAGTGGCTTGCTGAGTATATTTGTACTCACCCCCGTTGACATACACCACCAGAGCCCATCTACTATGAGGAGGATGAAGGTCTGGAGTAGCGACCCAGTCAAGGCGAGATTGGAAGGAGGCGTTCATCTTGATTTATTAGTTTCTCTTCATCTTTATTCACTTTTGTACTAATACGGTCTACGAATCGTGAATGATTGCTCGTATTGTACGTGGTCGCATGATGAACGTCTTGGTTTATTGATTTTCTATGGAATTTCAATAAAGGTCCTGATTTATTAAATCGGGGCGTGACAAGATGGTATCAGAGGTGACTTGACTGTAGGAAGCCAAACAGACCTGACCCTACGACATATATTAGCCATATTTTCTTACAAAACTACTTACCCTCTCATCTTCCGAGGTTTTCACAAAATTTTCTCTCTTTTGTAGATGCCGGTCCGTACCATGAGCGGGAACCTTCATGACGAGGCTGGATTCATCCGCGAGCTACGCATGCTCGTCAGTTTCCTCGGATTCAAGCATGAGCCGATGTTCCATGGAGTCCTCCCAAACGAGGAAGAGAGCTACTGCGAGGTCACCATCGTCATCCAACCCACTCCATAGACAGCCCACACCTATCGAGGCGGAGGACCCACCTTCTTGGTTGCCAGCCAGTGCACCGCCCTCCAGGCCCTCACCGAGCTCCGGATGATCTATGACAGCGAGCTCTATGACACGGACTACCTCTTTGTGCCCCTTCGCACTCCCGGGAGTCCCCATAGTGTCTATGTCAGCACGATCTCCCAGCGACACTCCGCGGTTGGGCACACGGTACGCTTATTGCAGGCGATGGATGAACTCCACCATGAGGCACTGCAGGATGCCAACGGACATCGTGACACGATCGACTTTTACCGTCACTCTTCCGAGGATCTAAACCGCGAGAACGGAGATCTTCGTCGCCGTATCCAGCAGGGACACCGATTGGCTGCCGAGGCAGAGGAGCTACGATGCCATAATGGGCTCCTACGACAGCGCGTCGCCGACAATCCCCATCTTCGCCACCAAATTGAGGAGTTGAAGAAGGATCTCGAGGAGGTCGCACCCCTTCCGCCCCGCAAGCGGAAATCACTTCGGATCCCCACCGTGAGGCCCAAGAGGACTTCCCGCAGCGTACCTCCCGCCGGACCCTCTAGTTCCACCACCCCGACCGTCTCCATTGAGCCCGTGGTCGAGTCGTCCCCTGAGATACCGTAGATGTAGTTTTTATGATTGATTGTTTTCTTTTACTTGTTTTGGATTGTATTGCCACTCATGTCAAATATAAGGCATGAGTGAAAAATTAAATAAAAGACACTAAATGTAATCAGAAGTACGACGCATGTTGAAATAAAGCTTAGTATCATTCCCCTAAGAAAGTACTGTCTATTTTGGAAACTTCAGGATGATGAACACTCAAGGCTTCGATGCTCCCCAAAATGGAGGGGACAATGGTAACCTGCCCCAATGTGGAGCAACCGGGCAAAGGCAAGCCCCAGTCGCCAACCACCCTACTCTGGCCGAAATGATGGCCAATCAAAACCAGTTGGTGGCTGCACTATTGAACCAGATGCAACAGCAGCAGCAGCAGATGCAAGAGCAGTAGGCTCAGTTCTTCCGCCTCCACCAATAGCTTGAACTGCCTCGCCCTGCCACTCCCGCTCCCGCCCCCGCCTCTCAGCTCTCGGAGTTTCTCCGAGTCCGCCCTCCCACGTTCTCGAGCACCACCAACCCCATGGAGGCTAGTGACTAGCTGAGAATGATCAGAAAGAAGTTGGACCTCCTGACTTGTACTGAGCAGGAGAGGGTGGCATTCGCTGCCGACCAACTCCAAGGGTCCTACTGCGGAATGGTGGGACAACCTACGCGAGACCTTGCCCGAGGGACACGTCCACACTTGGGCAGAGTTCTCCGCCGCCTTCCGCGCAGCCCATGTCCCCGACAGCATCATCGCCCAAAAACAACAAGAGTTTAGGGACCTGTAGCAGGGGAGCAGGTCCGTCACTGAGTATCTGCACGAGTTCAACTGGTTGGCCCGGTACACGCCTGAAGAAGTCCGTACCGATACGGCCAGGCAATCGAAGTTCCTCCAGGGACTGAAGGATGAGCTTTCCCTTCAGCTTATCTCCGGAGATTATGCCAACTTCCAAAAGTTGGTAAATAAAGCTATCATTCAGGAGACCCAGCAGAACAAGGTCGACCTGAAAAAGAAGAGGATGATCGCCTTCCGCCAGAATCAAGGAATGGCGCAGAGGCCCCGCTTCACACCTCCCCCACTGGCGCCACAATACCATCCGCGCCCAGTCTATCGTCCGGCGCCACCCGCCGCCAACGCCGGAGCCGGACATCCTCGCCCCGCTCCCGCCACACCAGCCGCTCCACCCACCCCTACCAAGAAGGCAGAGGTTCTGCACGACAAGCACGACAAGACCGTGATATGCTTCAACTGCCGCTAGGAGGGGCATTATTAACACCAGTGCCCCCACCCCAAGCGCGCACAAGGAGTCGCGACAAACCCTGCCATCCATGCACGTGTCAACCATGTCACCGCCGAAGAAGCCTAGGTCGCGCCCGAGATCGTCATGGGTAAGTTCACGGTACACTCGGCCCTTGCAGTGGTTTTATTTGACACTGGAGCTACGCACTCCTTTATATCAACGACTTTTGTGGAAAAGAACAATCTGAACATAAGTGAACTACCAAGACCAGTATTAATAGCCACCCCTGGCAAACAAACTCTAGCCCACTCCTATAGTACAAGGGTATGGGTAGGTATCCAAGGCACAATATTCTAGACCGACCCCATCCTAATAGAATGCCAAGGCTTGGATCTCATTCTAGGAATGGATTGGCTCAATAAGCACCAAGGTGTGATAAGATGTGCTCTCGGAGGCAAGTAACTGTGACCAGTGAAGAAGGGATTGCCATCACATTTCAGATGCCGAGCCTAAAGTTCGGAAGACCAAGGCTGCACCAGATTACCTTGGAGGAGATACCAGTAGTCTGTGAGTACCCAGACGTATTTCCGGAGGATTTACCAGGGACATCAAGTTCCGGATTGACTTGGTGCCCAGAACCACTCCCATATACAAGCGACCATACCGGATGGCCGCCAATGAGCTAGCTGAGATGAAGCAGCAACTGGAGGACCTTGAGAAGAAAGGCTACATCAGACCGAGCACATCCCCGTGGGGAGCCCCCGTCATCTTCGTTGAGAAGAAAGAAGACAAGGCTAAGCGTATGTGTGTGGATTACCGAGCCTTGAATGAGGTGACTATTAAGAACAAATACCCGTTACCCAGGATCGATGATCTATTTGACCAGCTGAAAGGAGCTACGGTATTTTCTAAGATCAACCTGCGATCCAGATATCATCAGCTGAGGATTCGAGAGAAATACATACCCAAGACGGCTTTTACCTCTCGTTATGGATTATATGAGTGCACGGTTATGTCTTTTGGTTTGACCAATGCCCCTTCCTTCTTCGTGAATATGATGAATAAGGTAATGTTCTTTGGACCCATCATCTCTGCACAAGGTATCGCAGTGGATCCTGCCACCGTGGAAGCAGTTACGGATTGGCTGCCACCCACCAACGTATCAGAGATACGAAGTATTCATGGTTTGGCAGGTTACTATCGTCATTTTATCGAGAATTTTTCCAAGATAGCCAAGCCTATGACCAAGTTATTGCAGAAGGGAGAAAAGTTTGAATGGACTCCCGAATGCGAGGAAAGTTTTTGCACCCTCAAGACCCGGCTGGTGTCAGCACCCATACTGACCCTACCAGATATCAGGAAAGACTTCCATGTTTATTGCGATGCATCTTGAGAAACCAAGGGTTGGTTTCGGAGTGTGATGAGTGATTGATAGAGTTTATCCTCTGGTTCGAAGGGGTACCTCCGAAGGGGGTTCGGAGGTTGGAACTCCGAAGGTGTTCGGAGGTGGTTTCACCGAAGAGTTCGGTGGTTTGGTTGCTGCAGCTGTTGCAGCGGAGTGTGTCTGTCGGAGGGGTCCGACAGTACACGATGACTGGGTTTGTACCGAAGGTCTCGATACTTTGGGCGGTACACCGGAGTGTGTGCTGAAGGTTGCTAACCCGGAGAGGTCTCTGGAGTACTGGATACACTTGTCTGCTTGTCTGTGGTGCGCAGGGGACTTCGAAGGCGACGAAGGGTTCGTAGCAGGTGAACCTGGGTCAAGCGGGAGGCTTGATTCCAGTGGAGCGGGGAGCTTTGTCACGAAGGCTGTGAAAGGGGTCTAGGTCGGTCCTCGGGTCGAGGTGCACAAAGTCCTCGGAGGCGAGGCACTTCGAAGGTACTCCGGATGGAGTGACTTCGGAGTTGGATGGATCAAGTCCTCTGCGGAAGCAAGGCGTTCGAAGTGTGCTCTGGAGGGAGACATTCGAAGGTACCCGACGAAGGTCTCAGAAGTCGAGGTGCATTGAAGGCATGGTCTGGGTGAGGCTCATCGAGGAGTGTGCTCGGGGAGAGACACTGCGACGAAGTGCTCATGGAATGCTTCATGCGGAGGCCTTGGACGAAGGAGGGACTTCGAAGGGTGGTACTCCGAAGGTGGGGGTTCGGAGTGAGGAAGGCTTCGGAGTGAGGCTAGCTTCGGAGCGAGGTTGACTTGTGGTGCTTCGGCCATGCATGGCTTCGGTACACGGACTGACGGAGTTCGAGCTGGGAGTAGCTGCGAAGCCGTGGTGGTCCACTCCGAGGGTGTTGGTGCGAAGGCCCAAGGTCTTTGACGGCTTCGGCTCAAAACCGTCACTGTATCGGAGACTAACTTCGGTGAAGCAAAGGTCATCAGGCTCAAGGCTTCTCACCGAAGCTACCGTACCCCTCGCGTGCGAAAGGGGGCTCCGGAAAGGTCAAAGACTGCAAAGGCTGACATTGTCTGCTCTGCAAAAAGCTGACGCTGTCCCCTCTGCAAAGCTGACAGAGAAGCCTCCAGAATAAAGTTGACTTCCTTTTGTACCCCTCTGTTCTGTAGAGACAAAACTGGTGTAAACCCTAGGGGTAAAGTAGTCATTTCACTTAGGGTGAATAGTGGCTATAAATATGGGAGCTGGGTAGGTAACATTCAACACTTTGAGCATTTACTGTTGAGCTCCTGTACTAGCCTCCACTCTGTATTCATCCAGTGAGATCAATTTTTACTGTGTTCCTTGTTCAAGCAGCGAAGCCCTGCTTCTGTGTTGTCTTTCTGCTTGAGCTTGTTTTGCATACCTCGCTAGTTGTAGTACACCGAAGCCTGTCGAGGCGAAGTGTGTTTTTGTGCGAAGTGTGTTTTTCAGTGTGCGTTCGCTCTGTGTAACAGGAGGCCAGACCTCGCTGCTTACTAGCGAAGCCCTGATCGAAGTCCGTTTTGCTTCTCGTGTCGAAGCCCTTAGCGAAGTCCACTTAGTGTGCGTTTAGACCTCCTCAGTACGAAGCCCAGCACCAGTTGTTGTCGCCAAGTATTAGGTCGAAGTCCTCGGGGGGTAGTCCACTCTTGCGAAGGGTGAAGTGCGAAGCCTGCTCGAAGCACCCTGTGTGCGGAGCCTGCACTGACTTAGCAGAGTTGTTTTCGGGGTTGTGGGTGGAGCGAAGTCTGCTTGGCTTCGGACTTTTACTCCATGCGAAGCCTGTGTTCGGAGCTGTCAAATACCTCCGAACAAGACCTTCGAAGGTTGGTGTTCGAAGCCTGTTCCGCAGTAGACAGAATTAAAACCGAAGGCTGTTTTTAGCCCAAGTTTTTAAAAGCTCCCATTCACCCCCCCCCCTCTGGTCGTCGTTTCCGGTCCAACAATTGGTATCAGAGCGGGTTAAGATCACTAGTTGACCTTAACCGGTTTTGTGATCTGCTGGCGACATGGACAGAGCTAGTAAAATTCCTCTGTTCGATGGGACTGATTTTGCATACTGGAAGGTGCACATGGAGGCTTATTTGCTAAGACAAGGAAATGCAATTTGGGAGATTGTGGACTCACAATACTCCATCCCTGAGACTCGCACCTCTCAAACAGAAAAAGATCAGTATAATGCCAACTCCAAGGCAAGGAATATACTGTTCATTGGTTTGAGCCGGAGTGAGTTCGATAGGGTGCAGCACCTTAGGACTGCTAGGGAAATTTGGACCACTCTCACTATTTTTCATGAGGGATCTACTCAGATCAAGGCCAGGCGCCAAAGCACATACAATCAACAGTATCAGCTGTTTGTGCAGGCACCTGGTGAATCTATAGATGCCATGTTTTTGCGCTTTGATGCTATAGTGAGTAACTTGCGGTCCAACGGGACGCTTGCTTACAATGATCATGATAGGGCTATCAAGCTTCTCTATGCTCTTGACCGTAGCATATGGGAAGTAAAGATATCCAGCATTGAGGAGTCCACAGGTTATGACACATTGACCTGTGATGAGCTCTTTAGCAAGCTAAAGTCCACAGAGATTGCCAAGGCATCTCTTGCAGTGCACAGAAGCTCTTTGCCACAACCATTGGCATTGGTTACTAGCACTAGCCGTGGCACCGCTGCAGAACCAAACACATCTGGTACTTGTGTTCTTGCAGATGGTTTTGCTTTGTTCTCCCTGGTCTCCGTCACAAAGGAGCAGGTGGACACTTTGGATGATGATGAGCTTGCTCTCATTGCCAGAAGGTTCACCCGTTTTCACCATGAAAGACGGGATCAGAGGAGAAGTGGTTTCAGTGGTTGCTTTGAATGTGGCGACACTTCTCATATTAAGGCCAATTGCCCTAAGCTCAAGAAGAGAGATGAGAGTGAGCGCCCCAAATACCACAAGAAGGAGAGGAAACCCTTTGTGAAGGGCAAGCGCGGCAATGTGGCTAAGAGAGTAGCCAAAGCCGCTTCCAGAGCATTTGTTGCTGCTCTCAGTGACATCGACACTTCCTCAACTGAGGAGTCGAGCTATGAGGAGGAGGAGTCCCCAAGGAAGGAGGACAAAAAGGACAAGAAGGGACGAGACTTCACCGGCCTTTGCTTCATGGCCGACAGCGATCACAGCGGCGATGAGCTTGACTCATCTGAGGTACCTCTATCATCTGACCAGCTATTAATTAAATTAGATGAGCTGAATGAAGTAGTTCTCGGTCAGGATAGATTACTTGTGCAAGCCGCTAGAGAAACAAAAGACCTTAGACTTAGGCTAGAATCTGTTTCTACTGAATATGCCATGTTTAAGTCTAAAGTAAATGATGCTGATTGTGAATCTTGTTCTGTTGTCATGGGTGAGCTTGCTCAGTTGCGTTCTGTTCATGCTCAAACTCTATCTGAGCTTGAGACTGCATAGAAGCAGCTTTTGGTGGTGGATTCTAGACCTCATGATAATATTGAATGCACGAACTGTTCTTTATTGCGCGAGAGCATTAATTTACGTGATAAGCATGTTCATGATTTGGAGGCTAGATTGGAGAGGGCCGGTAGTTCTAAGGATGTGCAGCCTGTTTGTGACACGTGCATTACCCTCAAGGACCAGCTAGGCACTGTTAGAGAGCGAGCTGAGAACCTCATGTTAGAAAATGAATACCTTCTTTCCGTGGTTAATAAATGCACTGAGGGAAAGGGTAGGATGGATTTGCTCTTGGCCAAGACCAAGATGTGTGCTGACAGAGCAGGGTTAGCTCTAGGTTTGGGTTTTGAGAGGATTCCTTTAGAGAATGGAAACAAAACTGTTTTTACCTCTCCCACTACCCTAGAGAAAGAGAGAGCTTTGTTAGACACCCCATCAGCCAAAAAGCCTACCCGAGCACCAAAGAGTGTTTCATTGTTCCTATTGTCAGCGGACGGGTCATTTGGTTGGGTTCTATTTTCGTCGCATCAAGGATGAGCGACGCTCTCAGGCGATGAGTTACCAGGACATGCATTACCCATCTTTAGGTATGCATGAGTCTGAGTTTTACTATCGTCCTGCTTTTGAGGCTCCTCGTGCTTCTCGGAGAGATTTTGCTCCTCGAGGTGTTCACCATGTTTCATATGGTGGTAGACCCCGAGCGAGTAGCTTTGTACCTCGTCAGAGTAGGATACCTCGACATGTTGTTCGATCACAGCATGTAGGTAGACCTCGCACTTTGCATCATTCAGATTATCATGTGCGTAGACTGTCTACTTTGACTGCACCTACTACTCGTGTCACTCAGTGCTGGATGCCTCGTCATTTTTTCACTCACCCCAGCACTGAGCGATCGAGATATACTTATCATGTGTAGGTGACAGATCGAGGCTTGGAGGGCACGTGGATCATGGACTCCGGTTGTTCGCGCCACATGACCGGAGATGCAGCATGGTTCTCCAGCCTCACCACAACCAAGCAAAGGGAACATATCACCTTCGGAAACAATCGAATGAGTAGAGTGAAAGGTAAAGGTGTGGTAAGAATTAACTCGAATTTCACTCTCAAAGATGTTGCTTTGGTTGAAAACCTGGGATACAATTTGCTTTCGGTATCTCAGTTGCTTGATGAGGGCTTCGAAGTGCGATTTCATCGCGATACTTCGCAAGTGCTCAATTCTGATGGCGTTATAGTGTGTAAGATCTTCAGAGTTGGGAGAGTTTTTAGAGCTGATTTTTCAGAGTCATCTGGTTCTTCTCATTGTCTTGTTGCACATTCGACTTCTGAGCTTTGGAAGTGGCATAGGAGACTAGGGCATATGAGCTTTGAGTTGCTCGCTCGTCTGAGCACCCTAGGTCTGATCCGAGGATTGCCTAAGCTCAAGTTTGAGATGAATTTAGTTTGCGCTCCTTGTCGACATGGAAAAATGATTGCCGCTTCGCATTCGCCAGTCACCACAGTGATGACTGAACAACCCGGAGAACTTCTCCACATGGACACTGTAGGTCCTTCTCGGGTTAGTTCTTTAGGCGGCAAGTGGTATGTTTTAGTCATTGTCGACGATTTCTCTCGCTACTCTTGGGTCTTCTTTCTTGCCAGCAAGGATGAAGTGTTTTCACACTTTCGGAGCTTGGCTTTGAGACTTTTCACTGAACTCCTAGGTGCATTGAAATTCATTCGAAGTGATAATGGCACCGAGTTCAAAAACAGTCTCTTTGTTGACTTTTGCATGGAGCATGGCATAGAACATCAATTCTCTGCTCCACGGGTTCCTCAACAAAACGGTGTTGTTGAGAGGAAGAACCGCACTTTGGTTGAGATGGCTAGGACGATGCTTGATGAGCATAGGACTCCTAGAAAATTTTGGGCTGAGGCCATGAACACTGCTTGCTACATCTCAAACCGAATATTCTTGCGCTCAATTTTAAACTTGACATCTTATGAGCTGCGTTTTGGGAGACAGCCCAAGGTTACTCATCTTCGAGTTTTTGGCTGTCGTTGCTTTATCCTAAAACATGGTAATTTGGATAAATTTGAGTCGCGTTCTTCTGACGGGATCTTTTTGGGTTACACTACACATGGTCATTCTTATCGTGTTTATAACTTGGAAACTAACACTGTCATCGAGTCATGTGATGTGACTTTGATGAATCAACCCCCTCTGTTAGTTCTACTCTTGAACAGGCAAATGAACACGACATGGAACAGACCATCTTCGAAGACGAAGATCCCGGAGATTTCGAGGATGAACCCCTACTACCCTCAACATCAACCCCCGAAGCTGACCCCGCTTCAACCACTTTGGCACGAGGTCCCGAAGAAACTACCTCGACATCGGTCATCTTGGACCACTCCAACGCACAAGTTGAGGGGGAGACTGCATCCCGCCGCGAGGCTCCACACCATGTTCAAAGGATGCATCCTCCCGAGAAGATCATTGGTGAGCTTGATCAAAGGGTAACACGTTCCCATGCTCATTTCACTAATTCTTCTTTTGTTGCCTCTTTCGACCCCTTAGATGTTAGTCATGCACTTTCTGATTCTAGTTGGATCAATGCCATGCATGAGGAACTTGAAAATTTTGAGAGAAACCAAGTCTGGTCTTTAGTTGATCCTCCACCAAATGTTCATTTCATTGGAACAAAATGGATTTTCAAAAACAAACAAGGGGAGGATGGGACTATAGTTAGAAACAAGGCTAGACTTGTAGCTCAGGGTTATTCTCAACTAGAAGGGATTGATTTTACTGAAACTTTTGCACCTGTTGCTCGTCTTGAGGCCATTAGGATTTTGCTTGCCTTTGCGACATCCCGGGGATTCAAACTCTATCAAATGGATGTCAAGAGTGCTTTTCTTAATGGCTTCATAGGTGAAGATGTTTATGTAAAACAACCCCCTGGTTTTGAAAACCCCAAGTACCCACATAAAGTCCTTAAACTTCATAAGGCTCTTTATGGACTCAAGCAGGACCCTCGGGCGTGGTATGATAGATTTAAGTCTTTTCTGCTTGAGCGGGGGTATTTGATGGGCTCTGTTGATAAAACACTGTTTACTCTCAAACATGGCAAAGATTTCCTTCTAGTGCAGATTTATGTGGATGATATCATCTTTGGTGGCTCTTCTCATGCTTTGGTTACCGAGTTTGCAGATATCATGAGCAGGGAATTTGAAATGTCCATGATGGGTGAACTCACCTTTTTCCTTGGATTGCAAATCAAGCAAAGCAAACAAGGTACTTTCGTCCACCAGACGAAGTACACCAAGGACCTACTCAAGAAGTTCGACATGGCCGATGCGAAGCCCCTCGCCACTCCGATGGCTACATCTGTAGCATTGGATCCCGACGAAGATAGAGAAGCCGTAGATCAGAAGGAGTTCCGAAGCATGATCGGCTCCCTTCTCTACTTGACTGCTACAAGGCCGGACATACACTTCGCAGTGTGTCTATGCGCTCGTTTTCAGGCTTCACCACGAGCTTCGCACCGCCAAGCGGTAAAACGCATACTCAGGTATCTCAAACATACCCTCGAATTTGGCATATGGTATTCAGCGTCTTCATCTTTATGTCTTCGAGGTTATTCCGATGCGGATTTTGCTGGGTGTAGGATTGATAGGAAGAGTACCTCTGGTACTTGTCATTTTCTGGGTACTTCTCTGGTTTGCTGGTCTTCCCGCAAACAGTCTAGTGTTGCACAATCGACGGCTGAGGCCGAATATGTTGCTGCAGCTAGCTGTTGCTCTCAGATTTTGTGGATGGCTTCCACTTTGCGGGATTTCGGGTTAAATTATAAGAGTGTTCCACTTTTCTGTGATAACACTAGTGCTATTTGTATTGCAAACAAACCGGTTCAGCACTCCAGAACCAAACACATTGATGTGCGATATCATTTTCTCAGAGATCACAATGAGAAGGGTGATATTGAACTTCAATATGTTGATACCCAACACCAGCTAGCCGATATTTTCACAAAACCCCTCGATGCTTCTTGTTTTGCCTACTTGCGTGGGGAACTTGGTATTTGTCACCCGTACGGCATTTTGTGAGGGGGAGCTGTCTTTAAGTGTATTGCATATGCTCATTATGTGTGAAATTGCATTTACATCTTTTGCACTCATATGCCTGATTATAATTCATGAAATCGTGTCAGCTCAGCTCTTTTTAATTTTCTGAAACATTAATGAGCATGATGTTTTCTTTTTAAAACTCAATTCATGCTCACTGCTCAATCTTGTATCTAGCATGTATAGGTAGGACTGCTTTAGCTATCTTTTATCTGCTTGATAGCAAGGCACTTTTCTTTGGATGCTAAACATTGCAACTTGAAAAATTGTTCTACATCTTCATGGATACTCATCAAGTGCTAAACAATTTGGTTCACTTAATCAAAATCAAAAACTCCATGATTTGCATGCTTTAAGTGAAAAGATCCAGGTGGGTTTGTTTGTCGGACTACTCTATTCTAGACTGCTTACCATTGCACATTGGTCTGAACTGGAATAGTGTAGTGTCTGCCAAAATCATTGCTTTATGCTTCTTATGGTTTTCATGCCTAGGCTTGGCCTGATTGGAAAGTATAAGGTGGATAAACAAATAACCCCTGGCATTAAGAAATGAACAACAAAATTCATTGGTCATCAAGTTTGCTTTCATAGCTCCATTTGATCTGGACTTGTCTGTCTAGAGTAGAAATTGACTAGCTTTGCGCAGTCCTTGCTTTTACTTGTCTAGTTATCGTGATTGAGTGGTGATGCTTTTATTTCAAAAATGATAAAATCACATGTTGTCATCATGTTTTTAGAAAATGTTAATTTGAGCTGAGCCCATGATCATTGGTATTACTACTGGCATATTTTTGCTTTATATGTCTTTGCAATTCTGCTCATTTCCAAGCTATGCATCTTTTAAATGCTCCTTGATGCTTGCATTGCCAAAGGGGGAGAAATTGCTACGTTCTCTACCGTAAAGGGGGAGAAATTGGGTTCTCTGTTGCAAAAAGGTATAATTTTCACAAGGGGCTTTTACTCTTTTGAAAAGGGGGAGGAAAATTCTTTTGTCAAGTGACATGATTTGACTCGTTTCTGAGTTTTTTTGGTCACTTGTGTGCTGAAAGTTTTTAAATTTTCTTGAACTTGAAATTGGTTGTCAACGCACTCGTCAAGGGGGAGATTGAGAAACCAAGGGTTGGTTTCGGAGTGTGATGAGTGATTGACAGAGTTTATCCTCTGGTTCGAAGGGGTACCTCCGAAGGGGGTTCGGAGGTTGGAACTCCGAAGGTGTTCGGAGGTGGTTTCACCGAAGAGTTCGGTGGTTTGGTTGTTGCAGCTGTTGTAGTGGAGTGTGTCTGTCGGAGGGGTCTGACAGTACACGATGACTGGGTTCGTACCGAAGGTCTCGGTACTTTGGGCGGTACACCGGAGTGTGTGCCGAAGGTTGCTAACCCGGAGAGGTCTCCGGAGTACTGGATACACTTGTCTGCTTGTCTGTGGTGCGCAGGGGACTTCGTAGGCGACGGATGGTTCGTAGCAGGTGAACCTGGGTCAAGCGGGAGGCTTGATGCCAGTGAAGCGGGGAGCTCTGTCACGAAGGCTGCGAAGGGGTCCAGGTCGGTCCTCGGGTCGAGGTGCACCAGGTGAAGGCAGTAAGTGCGGAGCGTCGCTCCGGGTGATGGTACTCCGAGACAAAATCCTCGGAGGCGAGGCACTTCGAAGGTACTCCGGATGGAGTGACTTCGGAGTTGGATGGATCAAGTCCTCTGCGGAGGCAAGGCGTTCGAAGTGTGCTCCGGAGGGAGACATTCGAAGGTACCCGACGAAGGTCTCAGAAGTCGAGGTGCATTGAAGGCATGGTCCGGGTGAGGCTCGTCGAGGAGTGTGCTCGGGGAGAGACACTGCGACGAAGTGCTCATGGAATGCTTCATGCGGAGGCCTTGGACGAAGGAGGGACTTCGAAGGGTGGTACTCCGAAGGTGGGGGTTCGGAGTGAGGAAGGCTTCGGAGTGAGGCTAGCTCCGGAGCGAGGTTGACTTGTGGTGCTTCGGCCATGCATGGCTTCGGTACACGGACTGACGGAGTTCGAGCTGGGAGTAGCTGCAAAGCCGTGGTGGTCCACTCCGAGGGTGTTGGTGCGAAGGCCCAAGGGCTTTGACGGCTTCGGCTCAAAACCGTCACTGTATCGGAGACTAACTTCGGTGAAGCAAAGGTCATCAGGCTCAAGGCTTCTCACCGAAGCTACCGCACCCCTCGCGTGCGAAAGGGGGCTCCGAAAAGGTCAAAGACTGCAAAGGCTGACATTGTCTGCTCTGCAAAAAGCTGACGCTGTCCCCTCTGCAAAGCTGACAGAGAAGCCTCCAGAATAAAGTTGACTTCCTTTTGTACCCCTCTGTTCTGTAGAGACAAAACTGGTGTAAACCCTAGGGGTAAAGTAGTCATTTCACTTAGGGTGAATAGTGGCTATAAATATGGGAGCTGGGTAGGTAACATTCAACACTTTGAGCATTTACTATTGAGCTCTTGTACTAGCCTCCACTCTGTATTCATCCAGTGAGATCAATTTTACTGTGTTCCTTGTTCAAGCGGCGAAGCCCTGCTTCTGTGTTGTCTTTCTGCTTGAGCTTGTTTTGCATACCTCGCTAGTTGTAGTGCACCGAAGCATGTCGAGGTGAAGTGTGTTTTTGTGCGAAGTGTGTTTTTCAGTGTGCGTTCGCTCTGTGTGACAGGAGGCCAGACCTCGCTGCTTACTAGCGAAGCCCTGATCGAAGTCCGTTTTTCTTCTCGTGTCGAAGCCCTTAGCGAAGTCCACTTAGTGTGCGTTTAGACCTCCTCAGTACGAAGCCGAGCACCAGTTGCTGTCGCCAAGTATTAGGTCGAAGTCCTCGGAGGGTAGTCCACTCTTGCGAAGGGTGAAGTGCGAAGCCTGCTCGAAGCACCCTGTGTGCGGAGCCTGCACTGACTTAGCAGAGTTGTTTTCGGGGTTGTGGGTGGAGCGAAGTCTACTTGGCTTTGGACTTTTACTCCTTGCGAAGCCTGTGTTCGGAGCTGTCAAATACCTCCGAACCAGACCTTCGAAGGTTGGTGTTCGAAGCCTTTTCCGCAGTAGACAGAATTAAAACCGAATGCTGTTTTAGCCCAAGTTTTTAAAAGCTCCCATTCACCCCCCCCCCCCTCTGGTCACTGTTTTCGGTCCAACACATCTCGTCAAGGATTGGGATGTGTTCTCATGCAAGACGGAAAGGTTGTTTCATACGCCTCTCGTTAGTTGAGACCTCGTGAGTTAAACTACCCGACTCATGACTTGGAATTGGCCGCTGTGGTGCACGCCCTTAAGATATGGAGGCATTATTTAATTGGAAACCGCTGCAAAATCTTAACTGATCACAAGAGTTTGAAGTACATCTTCACGCAGCCGGATCTCAATCATAGGCAAAGGCGATGGTTGGAATTAATAAAGGATTATGACTTAGGTATTCACTACCATCCCGAAAAGCAACGTGGTAGCTGATGCATTAAGTCGCAAAGGATACTGCACCGCCATCGTGATTCAGGATCACGCGCCTTTGTTATATAAGGAGATGGAAAAGTTGAATCTTGGGTTAACCACAGGAGCATATCTAGCTACCCTTGAGACCCGACCTGTCTTGTTCGAGCAAATCCGAGAAGCTCAGTTAGAAGAACTAGATATAGCCGCCATCAAGAAGAACATGAGACAGGGTAAAGCCCCAGGATTTCAGAGGACGAGAATGGCACCATATGGTTTGGAACCAGGATATGTGTGCCGGATAAACTGGAGATAAAGACCCTTAATCTAAGGGAAGCCCATGATACTTTATACTCCATCAATCCCGGAAGTACCAAAATGTACCAGGACCTAAAAGAACGCTATTGGTGGGTTAGCATGAAGAAAGAGATTGCTCAGTTTGTCGCAGAATGTGACACCTGCCGACGAGGTAAAGGCAAAACATCAGAGACCCGCAGGGCTGCTACAGCCACTTAAAGTGCCTGAATGGAAATGGGAAGAGATCGGTATGGACTTCATCACCGGACTCCCAAAGACCCAACTTAGGTATGATTCTATTTGGGTAATCATTGACCGGCTAACCAAAGTAGCTCATTTCATAGCCGTCAAGACGACCTTCAGTGGCCCTAAGCTTGCAGAGTTGTATATGGCCCGCATTGTGTGTCTTCATGGAGTGCCCAAGAAGATAGTATCCGACAGAGGAAGTCAGTTTATGTCTCGCTTCTGGAAGAACCTTCAAGAGGAGATGGGAACGAGATTAAACTTCAGCACTGCTTACCACCCTCAAACAGATGGACAAACGGAACGAGTAAATCAGATATTGGAGGATATGCTTCGGGCATGCGTCTTGGATTTTGGAGGAACTTGGGACAATAGTTTACCGTACGCCGAGTTTTCGTACAACAACAGTTATCAAGCCAGCCTTCAGATGTCCCCGTTCGAAGCCCTATATGGGCGAAAGTGTAGGACGCCCCTACTTTGGGATCAAACCAGTGAATCCCAAGTGTTTGGAACAGACATCCTTCAGGAAGCTGAAGAGAAGGTACGGATTATCAGAGACCGACTCAAGACAGCCCAATCTCGACAGAAGAGCTATGCGGACAATCGTCGTCGAGATCTAGCCTTTGAAGAGGGAGACCAAGTCTACCTTCGAGTCACACCTCTCCGTGGTACTCAATGGTTTAACATGAGAGGAAAGTTGGCCCATCGATATGTTGGACAATTTCCCATTATTTGACGCCAAGGCGAAGTCACTTATCAGTTGGAACTGCCATCCTCACTGGCTGGGGTACATGACGTGTTTCATGTGTCTCAACTAAAGAGGGCCTTCGAGTCCCAACAGAGCAAGTAGACCTGCAGCAGTTGGATGTTCAAGAGGATCTAACCTATGTGGAAAAGCCCGTCAAGATCTTGGAAGTCAAAGAAAGGACCACCAGAAGTCACGTCATCCGCTTCTGCAAGGTTCAGTGGAGCAATACCCCGTAGAGGAAGCTACGTGGGAGAAAGAGGAAGACTCAAAGCCCAGCATCCTGAGTTATTCGAGGATTGATCCGAATCTCAAGGATGACATTCTCTGTAAGGGGGATAGGTGTCATGCCCCGATTTAATAAATCAGGACTTTTATTGAAATTCCATAGAAAATCAATAAACCAAGACGTTCATCATGCGACCACGTACAATATGAGCAATCATTCACGGTTCATAGAACGCATTAGTACAAAAGTGGATAAAGATGAAGAGAAACTAATAAAACAAAGGGTCCTAGATGAACGCCTCCTTCCAGTCTCGCCTTGACTGGGTCGCTACTCCAGACCTTCATCCTCCTCGTAGTAGACGGGCTCTGGTGGTATAAGTCAACAGGGGTGAGTACAGACGTACTCAGCAAGCCACCGAATGCAAATATAATGCAAGATAATAACAAGGGAGATGGTGGCTAATTTTGCAGAAGAGCGTAATTTGTAAAGCAATTAAATGTGAGCAAGTTATTAGTACTGACTATAAACATGTGTATGCATCATCATCTTCTAACTCGAGAGGTACAGTCAGCCCCACCTCGCTCAACAGTCCTTACATGCCATGAATAACTCAACCATTCAAACAATTGTAAACTAACTGCGAGTAGTTACACAACCCACCCTTGACCATGGGCTCGGCTTTTCGAAAAGATTAATTTACTCTGATCAGAGATGTACCACTGTACCCACAAGGCACGCACTAATCACTTACACCAAAGTATAACGAGATGACCCATTTCACGGGAACTCGTGCCAAAACCTTCCATATGGTCCCCTCCGACTCAACAGCACCCTCTTATAGGTTTCGTATCGTGTCTCGACGCGTCGAGTTTCCACCATACCCCCCCTTGAGCCTCGTCGGTACAAGGCGCCCTGAGGGCTAGCCCCTTGCCCCCTCCACTATGGTGCAGAGAGTCGGAGTGTTCCATACTTCCAGTTAGGACTTACCCATTAGACTTGTGGTTGGTACGGAAGTGCTTTGCAACAGATCCCACAGACCGGTCCTTATAGTGCCCCGGGTGCGACCAACCAATGCCCTAGCTTGCACCCGGAACCCACCATACTTATAACATAGCCAACTCCAACAGAGTCCAGAGACAAGAATAACGGGGAAATATAACAGAATCCATCTATCTACGACTCATTCTTTTTATCGTGTAGCAGTTGTGCCAGTACATTGGGCACTAACTGATATTTATATAGTAGAGTGACAAGGAGTTAAGGCTCAATAAGCATGGCTTGGGTTTGCACACAAGGACGGGGATCTGATAAATATAAGTGTAAGGCGTGATATTGGACTAATGCAATATTATCCTATGGGTTATAGCGATAATTTATTAAAACATGGGCTCAATGATGATCAACTGTTTCCACATGAGGGTTCGATGACTTGCCTTGCTCAGCAAAGGGTGAAGGTGGAACCTCGGGATAGAACTCCGGCTCCTCGACGAACTCGTAGTCTTCTCAATACGTGCAGCCAAAGGGATTTAATCCTAGCCCTTCGATCGCAATCGTGCAGCCAGGGGGCCATCCGGCACGACACGTGGCGACGAGGGTACTTTACCCTTCGTCTCCAGTGACGGCGGCCTCGGGCACGGCAGAGACGGCGGCGGCGAGCGCCTAGGGGCCTAGGTTTTGGCTAAAATGGAATGAGGAGAGGACGGCGGTCACGACGATACCTGCGGTGGTGACGAGGGTGACGGGATGGCGACCGGTGGCGAGGGGTAGACGAAGGGGTCCTCGGGAGCTCGACGGCGAGCGGCGATCCGGCGGGTTCCACGGCCAACAGAGGGGTGGCCGAGGATGGGCGATCGACGATGGACTCGATGGTGGCAGTGGCTAGGGCAGGGGAGGCCGGAGTCGACGGTGAGCGGCGGCCGGAGTTGGAGCAGAGGGAAAACCCGAAAAGAGAGTGGCGGCGCTCTGGATTGCTTCGGCTCAGTCTACGGTGGTGTGGGCTGAGCACGATAGGGGAGGGTTCTTATAGGGGTCGCCGGTGGTGGTATGGCAAGGGAATCAAAGGAAACCCGAAAGGGTTCCTTCCATACTCCGGCGATGTTTCCAATGCCTCGGATAGCTTCCTTAAGCGCAAAAACGCATCGGCTATAGATGGAAAGGGGGCGGTGGCGCTCGGGGAAGGTGATCCGGGGGAAATCCGAGTGAACGCGGCGGCCGGCGGTGAGAAATTGGAAAGGGGGGTTGATGGTTAAGGAAGGGGGGATCCCCTTCCAACGAAGAAGACGAAGCTGACAGGTGGCCCCCACTTGTCAGTGGGCGAAACAGAAAAGGAAGGGCCGACAGGCGGGCCACGGATGTCAGGGAGCGAGGGATGGGCACAGGTGGCTGACGGGTGGGTCGGCGGACCGTGGGTGCGGGGAGGAGAGAGGGGGAACGCGCCGACAGGCGGGCCCCAGTGGTCAGCGACACAGAGCTGGGTTGGGCTGGGCTGGAGGCTAATTCAAGGTTGAGGCCCGTTTAGAATTTTAATTCTTTTTTGATTTAAAATAAATCCAATACTTCATATATTTGATTAAGGGTTGAACCACTATTGATAAAAATTTGTAAAAATTCCTGAAATTATGTTTTGGCCTCTAGTTTATCTCATAAAATTTTCAAGCTCAGATTTTGAATATTTCTCCCTGTTGGGCTTTAATAAGGCTCTTGAAGGGTTTTTCTTTAATTATAATTCCAGATATTCTTTTAATATTATTTTTCTTTTATTCTAATTCCTTTTTAATTCTGGGGTGTTACAATAGGATTGTAACACCCCAAGATTTAAAAAAATTAAATAAAAGAAGTATATTATTAAAGGAATTTTGGATTTTATTATTAAAGAAAACTCTTAAAGAGCCCTATTAAAGCCAAACAGAGATAAATATTCAAAATTTGGACTTGGAAAATTTATGGAATAATCTAGAGGCCAAGACATAATTTTATAAATTTTTACAAATTTTATCAACAGTGATTCAACCCTTAATCAAATAAATGAATTACTAGAATTATTTTAAATCAGAAAAGCATTTAAAATCTTACTGGGCCTCAACCCCGAATTCGCCTCCAGCCCAGCCCAACCCAGCCGTGCGTCACTGACAGGTGGGGCCAACCTGTCGGCGCCGCTCCCCTCCTCTCTCTCTCCCACCCACGCCCGTCTCGCCCCCACCCGTCGGTCTCACCAGCGCGCCCCTCGCCTCTGACCGACCGGGCCCGCCTGTCGGCCCTTCCTTTTTAGGCTTGCCCACCGACAGGTGGGCGCCACCTATCGGATCCATGTTCTCTGATGGAATCCCTTCCTCCCCTTTCCTTTCTCGGCGATCACCTTCCATTTATCACCGTCGGCCGCCCATTTTCGCCGATCCGACCCGGATTCATTTTCCCCGATCGCCGGCGACCCCATTCCATCTAAAGCCCACGCGGATTCATGATTTTGGAAGCATATCCGAGAGTTTGGAACCTCGTCGGAGAGATTAGGAACCCTCTCGGGTTTCCTCCGTTTACCTTGCCATAACAGCACCGGCGACCCCCTATATATACCCTACCGAACACCGCACTCCACCCACACCTCCTTAGCGCAAGCCATCACCTTCCAGAGCGTCGTGCCCAGTTTTCGGCCTTTAGCTCTGTTCCGCCTCCAGCCGCCGCTCGCCGACGACTCAAGCCACCACTGCCCTTGCCGTCGCCACCTTCGTGACCGCCGAGACCTACCCGTCCTCAGCCACCCCTCTGTTGGTCGAAAGGACCCGCCGGATCGCCTCAACCGCCGATGAACCCGAGAAGACTCATCGCCCCTCTTCGTCGCCGGTCACCATCAGCTCGCCGCCGCCACCACCGCCAGTACGCCCGAGTTCCCCTCACGTCACTTGTCCCATTTTAGTCCTTAGCCTCACCGATTAACCCTCGCCGTCGCGTCGCCGAGCCGAGAACGAAGGGGGTATTTGCCCCCTTAGCTCGTGCCGTGCCGGACGGCATCTGTGCCGCACGATACCGAGCGATGGCACAGATTAGATCCTGTGGGGATCTAATCAGAGCCCTCGGATCCGGTCAAACCGTGTCTTTTAATCAGGACCGTCCATCGCTATTTAAAAATGTTGACTCGATATCATGCGTCCACGCGTACCGCTTCGGTACAATTTAATCATGGCCGCCATTTTCATTTAAAACCATCCCGCCTTGCGCCCGATCGCCGGATCCAGATCCGACGGTCCTGGTTGATTCGGTTCACACGCACAGTGCGCCTGTCCACCGTGGCCTAGCTCACCGTGGACTAAAAACCTATTTCATGTTTAAATAAAAATCCATAAATTGATTTAAACTTTGAAAATTCATAACTTGCTCATTTTAACTCCAAATTTCACCATTCAAATTTTATTAAATTCAACATTTTAGTCTCTACATATTAATGTGATAAAAACAGTATGTTACTTTAGCACAAATAATCTTAGGAATTAAATAATAAAAAACCCCTAAGTGATAAATTAATATTCATGAATAAATTAGGAAAAAACCCCAAAACTTTACCTTTAATATATTAAATATAACTTCAGTATAATAAAGCTCAATTCACATATTTAAGTCATAAAACTTGTATGTTTATGTTTGTGATGCTTTATTGAATGTTTTATTTACTTTTTCCGTATCGAGAAGACTACGAGTTCGTCGATGAGCCAGAGTTTTACCCCGAGGTTCCACCTTCACCCTTTGCTGATCAAGGCAAGTCACAACCCCCATTTGATCATCATTGAGCCCATGTTTTAATAAATTATCTCTATAACTCATAGGATAATATGCATTAGTCAAATATCAAGCCCTACATTATATTTATTAGATCCCCGTCCTTGTGTGTAAACCCAAGCCATGCTTATTGAGCCTTAACTCCTTGTCACTCTACTATAAAAGTATTAGCTAGTGCCCAATGTACCGGCACAACTGCTATAGGATAAAAAGAATGAGTCGTAGATAGTTGGAATCTGTTATATGAATTTCCCCGTTATTCTCGTCTCTGGACTCTGTTGGAGTTGGTTATGTTATAAGTATAATGGGTTCCGGTTGCAAGCTAGGGCATTGCTTGGTCGCACCCGGGGCACTATAGGACCAGTCTGCGGGATCTGTTGCAAAGCACTTCCATACCAACCACAAGTCTAATGGTAAGTCCTAACTGAAAATATGGAACAATCCGACTCGATGCACCATAGTGGAGGGGGCAAGGGACAACCTGCGGGTGACTTGTACCGACTTGGCTCAAGGGGGGGTATGGTGAGGCTCGACGCATCGAGACACCATATGAAACCTATAAGAGGGTGTTGTCGGGTCGAGGAGGACCATATGGAAGGTTTTTGGCACGAGTTTCCATGGTATGGGTCATCTCGTTACACTTTTGGTGTAAGTGATGAGTGCGTGCCTTGTGGGTATAGTGGTACATCTATGATCAGAGTATTTAATCTTTTCGAAAAGCCGAGCCCACGATGAAGGGCGGGTTGTGTGACTACTCGCAATTAGTTTACAATTGTTTGAATAGTTGAATTACTCATGGCATGTAAGGACTGTCGAGCGAGGTGGGGCTGACTATACCCCTCGAGTTAGAAGACGATGATGCATACACATGTTTACATTTCAGTACTAATAACTTGATCACATTTAATGCTTTACAATTACGCTTTTTCGCAAAATTAGCCACTATCTCCCTTGTTATTACTCTACATTATATTTGCATTCGGTGGCTTGCTGAGTACATTTCTAGTCACCCCCGTTGACTTACACCACTAGAGCCCGTCTACTACGAGGAGGATGAAGGTCTGGAGTAGCGACCCAGTCAAGGCGAGACTAGAAGGAGGCGTTCATCTAGGACCCTTTGATTTATTAGTTTCTCTTCATCTTTATTCACTTTTGTACTAATATGGTCTACAAACCGTGAATGATTGATCGTATTGTACATGGTCGCATGATGAACATCTTGGTTTATTGATTTTCTATGGAATTTCAATAAAGGTCCTGATTTATTAAATCGGGGCGTGACAGGCCTCCTCGACAAGCTTCACCGGAAGCATATTTCCTCAGTAACGCAATTAATGGCGTACTTTGAGGAATATGCTAGGTCGGAGGAAGGATGGCTCCGAAGGACGGCTTCGTCTCCGCCAACCATCCAAGAAGTTAAACTTGAAGTAAAGACTTAAACTCCTTCACAAGGGTGCCACTTCGACAATCAGCATGACAAATGAAGAGGGCAAAAGAATCCTTGCTCCGAAGTTTTGAACATTGCTCCCTCTTCGCCAAAATTTCCCCCTAAGAATCCACAAGCTTCGGGAAGCAAGGTCAGTGGCTGGAGGCCACCAGGGAAGCAGGCTGGCAAAGGCTAGGCCTTCTTCTGTTATGTCCATGGCGAGAACCGAAGCCATGCTACCGATGCATGTAAGTCTATACTAGCCCAGAGGAGCGAGTACCTCGAGAGGTGCTCTGGTCGAGGCACTACTGACCGAGCCCCTCCCGAGGCACGTCTAGAGCCGGTACAAACCGTCAGACATGTAGACAGCTTCGAAGCCCCAAGACAGCCTCGGTGACTAGTGTTATGCCACCACCGAAGCAAGAAGATACACAAGACCGCGGCAAAAGAGTGGTTCTTCCCATCTCCGGAGGAGGAACCCTGGGCAGTATGTCAAAAAGGCAAAGGAGGGAATATGTTCGTGAAGTGGGCATATTGGGACCTCTTCGTAGGTTGCTGAAATGCCCGAATGGTCTCATGTTGTCTATATCTTTCTCCTTAGCTGATGCAGCGTGTATAAATTTTTCTCATGCGACCCCTTGTTATCACTGCTGATATTGTTGGAACAGAAGGTCCGAAGAGTGATGTTGATGGTGGAGCTCCGCGGATATTATTATCTTTGTTCAGGCCTTCCGACCAGCTCTGCATCCCCAGAAACATCTCCTCCCAGCAGCTCGATCGCTTCAAGGCTTCGCAGGACCTCCTCTCGATGCCCTCCAGCCAAAATAGGCCTCGAGGTTGCCTCGGAGAGGGGCTCCTGGCTAGAACGAAGAGGTGATTTTCGACGTAGTTGATGCCCCTTATGCCTATAATGTCATCTTCGGAAGAGCATGTTAATCAATTCGGAGATTCCACACAAGGAGTGCTTATGGTCTTCGGGGAGCAAGCTACAGCATGAAGGACAGAGTATGACCATGGTCCACCTCTTGATCCCCCGACAGATAAATAATGTGCGAAGACCATCCGGAGGATATCCTGTGTCAAGTGAATTCTCAAAGATCCCCGTCCCCCCCCCCCCGAGGCCGAAGCCCCGAAGGAGAAATTGTAATGAAACTCATAGTAAAAGACGGCAAAGATTATCCTATCCAGTTTGGCAAGGATTGCCTCTAAAATTGCTACTACCTAGATAAGTAGTTAGAGAAATTTTAGATGTCTTTGCCTGGTCCGATGAAGACATTCCTGGATTGACCGAGTATCATTGAGCATAGCCTACTCGTCCACCCAAGGGTTCGACCTTTTCAATAGGGGCTTTCCCAAGATTATCAATAGAGAGAGGGCAAACCTTGCTAAAGCGATGTGGAAAAATTGTTGAAGGCTGGGATCATTAGAGAAGTGGCTCATACAGAGTGGTTAGCCAACCTAGTCTTCGCAAGAAAAAGGCCTCCGGCAAGTGGCGCATGTGCATTGACTTCAATCCTGAATACAGCATGCCCACATGACCCCCACCCCATGTCTCGCATTGATCAATTAGTCGACTCCACTGCTGGCTTCAGAGCCCTTGAGCTTCCTCGACGAGTACTCCAGATATTATCAAATATGGTTAAAAACGCGAAGAATAAATCCAAGACAATCTTTGTAACCCCTTTGGGAGTCTTTTTCTATGTAAGAATGCCCTTCGGCTTAAGAAATGCCAGGGCAACATTTTCAAGATTAATTGTTAAAGCTCTAGGTCACCAAATAGGTCGTAAATTCGAAGCCTATATAGATGACATTGTAATAAAGAGTGCATTAAAGCACCAACATAGTCTAGACTTAGTAGAAACATTTGAGAGCCTCCAAGCATGTGGAGTTCGCCTCAACCCCGAAAATGTATCTTTAGAGCTCAAGCTGGGAAATTGTTAGGGTATTTAGTTTCAAGCAGGGGGATCGAAGCTAGCCCAACCCAAATAAGTGCACTGTAGAGAATGGCTCTGCCCAAAAATTTGAAGCAAGTTCAGAAGCTGTCGGACGCCTCGCAGCCCCTTATGCAGATTTTGGCAAAGACCACAGAGAGAAGCCTCCAAATATCAAAGCCTTGAAAGGGTCCGAAGATTTTGCTATGGACACTAGAGTGCCAGAAGAGTTTTGATGCATATTAGATTATCCTCAACAACCTTGCAACACTCACTGTACCCATTGCAGATTGAAACTCTTCTCCTCTATCTTGCAGCTACGGGCTCTAGTGTCAGTGTGGTCCTGTTTGAGAAATTGATTTCAATGGGAAGTTGGTACAAATCCAGTATATTTGTCATCAGAAGCCTTACCTAGAGCAAAAACAAGATACTCGAATTGAAAAAATTCACTTGTGCCTAGTGATGGCTTCAAGGAAATTAGACAGTTATTTCTGGCAAATAATGTAATTGTACCAACTTCTATCCTCTGGGAGATTTGCTCCGAAGTAAAGATTCTATAGGCCAGAATTGGAAAATGGGTCGCTGAGCTAGCACCCTTCGACATCTCCTTTTTAGAAAGAACAACAATCAAGCCATAGGTGGGTGGCTGATTTTGTAGCAGAGTGGATTCCATCTGCAGTATGGGCTCCAAAAGAATCAAGTGAAGGAATATGTACCATACTCTGATGGAGCTTTTCAACCATCCAGGAGCAGGTGTCAGAGCGGTGATATTTTCCCCCTTAAGGACAGAAAGCAATGTACTCTGCAAGGCTCAACTTTAAGTCCAGCAATAATATTGTGGAGTATGAAGGAATTTTTCTAGGTCTCTTCGAAAGGCACGTGCCCTTGGTGCTACAAGAAGTTGTTATAAAACCAGATTCCCAAATTGTAGCACGGGCACGTTGATAAAAGTTTCCAAGTTTGGCATTCCGCAACTTGCTAATTATCTAGAAGAAATCCGCAAGATTGAAGCAGCAATTTTAAGGGATTTCTATTTGAAGCATCCCAATAGCCGATAATGCACAAGCCGATATCTTGGCAAAAGCTGTAGCCAGAGCAATAGATATTCCGGAAGGGGCTTTCCTATGAACAACTTGCATCCCCTTCGGTTCGCCCCAACTCCATCCTGCGGAGGTCCTGTAGCGCCCCCGATTTAACAATCGAGACATTATTGAATTTCGTAAGAAAAACAATAATACAAGAGTTCATCATGCGACAATCGTACATACGACAATGTTCATGGTACGCAGACCATATTTATTACATCATTGTTTTAATAAAAACAGTAAAGTGAAATAAGTAGAAAACGGCATACCGAACATCTTCTCCAGGATCTTCTTCTCGACTGGGTCGCTACTCCAGACCGTCTCAAAGTAAGCATCCTCTGAGGGGTCCAACGGGTAATGAGTACAAAAAGTACTCAACAAGCCACCGCAAATGCAAATAATAATGCAGGGGTAATAAACAAGGAAGGATAATGGCTAACATTGCAGAATAATGCAGTTGCAGTTATTGCATTTAGTGTAATCATATTTTAATCACGCGGAAAGTAAACATGACCTCATCAACCTCAACTAACTCGAGGGGTACAGTCATCCCCACCTCGCTCAACAGTCCTACTGTCAATCCATCATGACATCCATATTCAAAGTAATCTAACTGGGGGCAGTCACGCAACCCGCCCTTGACCGTGGGCTCGGCTTTTCGAAAAGATTTAAGACTCTGATCAGAGATGTACTACTGTACCCACAAGGCACGCACTCATCCCAAACGCGATGACCCATTTCACGGGAACTCGTGCCAAAAACCTCAATATGAGATGTTCCAAGCGATAACCACCCGCTCTAGGTTTCGCCGGAGCGCGGGCGCATCCCGGCTAACGTCGCACCCCCTTTTGTGGCCACATTGGTTACAAGTCACCCGCAGGTGCAACTTGACCCCTCTCCAATGGTGGCCTCGGTTTGGAACAACCCATAACCTTAGTTAGGACTTACCCACTAGACTTGTGGTAGTACGTAAGTGTATTGCACAGGACCCCTCAGACCTGGTCTTATAGTGCCCGGGTTGCTACCGACAAATGCCCTAGCTTGCACCCGAACCCACCATGCATACACTCACGCCCATAACTCATCACCAACAGAATTTCCAAGGAGAAGTAACGGGGATCATATAATAGAACCATTTTGCTACGACTTTTTTATCCTATAGCGATCGTGTCAATACATTGGACACTAGCTAATATCATTGATCATGTGTGACAGGAGGTTAGGCCAGATAGCATGGCTTGGGTTGCACATCAAGGTCGGGGATCCTAAATAATATAATGTAAGGGTTCATTTGACTAATGCATATATGACCTAGTGTTTTAGCGATAGTTTAATCAAACTGGGATCAATATGCTCAAGATTGGTTTGGTGACTTGCCTTGTTCAGCGAATGGGGAGGGAGGAACTTCCGGGAAGTACTCCGGCTCCTCGGCGACGTCGTAGTCTTTTTAATATAAGCAAAATAAAAAGAACACATTCAATCAAACAATATACATTACATTAATAGCACATAAGTTACTGTTGGTTTGATTAAATAAATAATTTCCCATTGTTAAGGTTCTGAAATTTATTTCATAAATAATTTTAAGGGATTAAAATGAAGGGTTGTCCTTTTTAGAAAACAAATGTTTTAAATGTGAATAGTCCCATATTAAGTTCACCTAATAAGTTTTTGAAATGAAAAGTTTCATGGTAATTTAGTGTTTGCAGTATATGAATAGAAAGGAATAATATGTGAATTTTTTCTGAAGTTCAAACATTTGAATCATATTTTAATCCTAAAGGCATTTAAATATTTATTTGAATAACATGAAAATGTCAAAGTAAACCTACTGTTTTATTGCATAAACATGTAGAGAATAATTTTATGAATTTTCTGAAATTGGAATGGTAATTTTTAGAGTTCAAATGCATTAGATATGAATTTTACAAGTTTAAAGTATTTCTGAATTCATTTTCAATTTTTAAACTCCTTCGGGTCCACGGTGAGCCAGGCCCCACGGTGTGAACCCTGCGCACTGTGCGCGTTGCGCCGGGTCGATCTGGACCGTCGGATCCAGATCCGACGTGCGAGGGCGGCGGGACGTTAAAGTGACGTGGACGGCCAGAATTAAACGTTTGAACCGGTACGCGATGGATGGCTTAGATACGATGCGGGGTTTTAAAACTAACGACGCACGAGATTAAAACGTACCCCTTCGCCGAGATCTAACGGATCAGATTAAACCGCACGCGGGGATTAATCGTCACCGTCGGATCCAGATCGCACGATCGTGCGTGAATCCGACACGGCACGGGTACTCGACACGGCACGGGTACTCGACCCGTGCCGGTCGTCTTCTCCGACGCGAGCGGCCAGCGGCCACGGCGAGCGATGGCGATCGAACCTAAGGCCTAAAACGGAATGAGGTGGCATGGGATCATGGGTACCGCGTGAGAAAAGGTCGCGGGGTGAGGCCGCGACGAGCGGAGCGGTGGAGGCGTTTGGTCCTTGGCGGCGACGGCGATCCGCGAGGTTCGTCGTCGATGGTGGTGGCCGGCTTGGGAGGTCCTTGTGGTTGCAGCGTGCGGTCGATGTGACGGAGAGGGGCCCAGCGACGGCGAGTGGCGACTGAAGTGCGGGCGCGGTGGAGAGTAAAAGGTGAATTGGGCGCTCCGGTTGGTTCTCGCAGTGTTAAGGCGTAGGGGTGCATTGTGGACGGCCAGGGTTTATATAGGGTCATCGGCGGGCAGGGGGGCGTAATCGGGGAGGCCGAGAGTAAAGGCTCTCTTCAACGCCGGCGAGCTCCTGCCGTGCATGCGAGCGCCAATCCGGGGCGATGACGCGGTGAAATAAAGGGAAACGTCGGGGGAGCGCGGGGAATCAATGCCGGCGACCATTAAGAGAGGGGCCGGCGGGGCGGATCCGAGGCGGATTAGGTTTTCGCCGGCGAGGGGGGTGATTCGGTCGGATCCCGCGGGAGACTGTCTGACATGTGGGCCAAGTGGTCAGGCGTGCGGTGCGCTAGAGAGGGGCTGACGGTGGGTCGAGGCGTCGGGTTCGTGCGCGAGAGAATTTGGCGCCGACAGGTGGGTCGCTTGTCAGCCTAAGGCGTGCGAGGTAACGGCTGGGCCGCCGGGAGAGAGAAAAGGGGAGGGCCCATTACTGTTTGAAACTATTTTCTGATTAAAATAATTGCAGAATTGATTTAAAATAAGGCTACTTCTCTGCTTGGTAAAATTTATAAAATTCTCAAAATATATTGGTCTTAGATCATATACAAAAGTTTCACCTCCTAGTTTTGGCCGTCTACTCTATGTTGTAGTTAAAAGGGTATAAAAGAGTATTAAAAGTATTTTAAATAATTCCAAGAAATTGAATTTAATAATATTTTTATTGTTTTGAAAATTTGGGGTTTACAAACCTATCCCCCTTACAAGAATCTCGTCCTCGAGATTGGAACGCTACTCGAATAACTCGGGTATTGGCTTTTAGTTCGTCTTCTTTTTCCCAAGTGGCTTCTTCGGCGGGATGGTTGTTTCCATTGGACTTTGCAGAAGCGAACAACGCGACTTCTTTTACTCTCTCCTTGGTTTCCAATCTTGATGGTCTTTCTATGTAGTCAATCTTCTTGGACATTGAGCTGCTGAGGTCGGCTTGCTCGGTGGGTACACGGAGGCACTTTTTCAGTTGGGAGACATGGACACATCGTGAACGCCTGCCAAGGATGGGGGCAGTTCGAGTTGATATGCCACTTCTCCCTGTCCGGAGGATCTGGAAAGGTCCGACGTAGCGGGTGCTAGTTTTGCCTTTCATGTTGAACCTTTGAGTGCCACGAGGGGAGTGACTCGAGATAGACATAATCGCCCTCCTCAAAGGCTAGGTCTCTTCGACGGTTGTCGGCGTAGCTCTTTTGCCTGGATTGGGCGCCTTCAATCGTCTCTATGATCTTAACCTTCTCTTCAGCTTCTCTTATAAATCAGTCCCAAACAGTTGTGACTCTCCGGTCTGATCCCAGAGCAACGGCGTTCTGCACTTACGTCCATAGAGTGCTTCGAACAGGGACATTTGCAGGCTGGCTTGATAGCTGTTGTTGTAGGAGAACTCTGCATATGCTATGTTCTTGTCCCACATTCCGCCAAAGTCTAAAGCACAAGCTCTAAGCATATCCTCCAATATCTGGTTGACCCTTTCATTTGACCGTCGTCTGTGGATGATAGGCGGTGCTAAAGTTCAGCCGGTGTCGAGTTCCTCTTGAAGGTTCTTCCAAAACTTGGAGGTAAACTAACTCCCACGTCAGATACAATCTTCTTAGGAACTCCGTGAAGCACACGATCCGGTCATATACACTCAGCCAACTTGGCGATGGTGTCGTTGTCTTGACCGGAACGAAGTGAGCTACCTTGGTGAGTCGTTCGACATCACCCAGATGGAATCATGACCAGCTTGGGTCCTGGGCAGTCCCGTGTGAGTCCATTCCTATCTCTTCCCACTTCTTCATTCAGGGACCTTAGAGGTTGAAGAAGTCCGCAGGTCTCTGTGCTCTGCCTTGACTCGTCGGCATGTGTCGCACTTGGCCACATACTCAGCTATTTCTCTCTTCATGCTGACCCACCAATATTTTTCCTTTAGGTCTTGGTACGCTCTTGTACTCCCGGATGGTGGTAGTAATGTATCATGGGCTTCTTGAAGGATGAGGTCTTCAACTCAGGTCTGTCGGTACGCAAACCGTTTCCGAACCAGATGGTACCATGCTCGTCCTCGGAAAATCCGGGGGCTTTACCCTTCCTCATGTTCTGCTGATCTCCAGGATGTCCGGATCTTCCTTCGCTTTCTCGGATCTGGTCTATAGACAGGCCGAGACTCCAAGGCAGCGAGGTACTCTCGAGTGGTGATCCCTAGGTTTAGCCTTTCCATCTCCTTATAAAGTAAGGAGCTTGGTCTTGAATCATGATGGCTTGCAGTACCCTTTTCGACTAAGGGCGTCTGCCACCACATTCGCTTTGCCCGGATGATAATGGATCCCAAGTCGTAATCCTTGATCAGTTCCAACCATCTCCTTTGCCTGAGATTCAATCTGGTTGGGTGAATGTACTTGAGGCTCTTGTGTCGTGAGACCTCACACCGATTCCCCACAGGTAATGTCTCCATATCTCCAAGGCATGAACCACGGCTGCTAGTTCCAGGTCGTGGTTGGGTAGTTCAGCTTGTGCGGTCTCAGTTGCCGGGAGGCGTAGGATATCACTTTCCCTTCTGCATTAAGACGCATCCCAATCCTTGACGAGAGGCATCACAGTAGACGTGGAAGTCTGTTCCGGATGTCTGGCAGAGTCAGAATAGGAGCTGATACTAGCTTCTTCTTGAGGGTCTGGAAGCTTTCTTCGCAGTCGGGCCCATTCAAACTTCACTTCCTTCTGCAAAGTCTGGTCATAGGCTTGGCGATCTTGGAAAATTCTCGATGAACCGCGGTAGTATCCGCCAATCCAAGAAAACTCTGGATCTCGATCACCGTTGTGGGATGCAGCCAGTTGGTTACCGCTTCGACGGTGGTTGGTCCACTGCTATTCCTCCAGTAGTATACATGACCGAGCTTCACCTCAGTCCAAAATTCGCATTTGTTTATTTGGCGTACAGTTGCTGCTCCCTTAACTTTCCGAGGTCAGACGGAGGTGATCTCGTGTTCTTCCTTTGTCTGGAGTAAACGGGATATCGTCGATGAATACCACGATGAACTTGTCCAAACTCCATGAATACATTGTTCATCATGTTCATGAAAAAGGCCGGGCATTCGTGAGTCCAACGACATCAGATGTACTCGTAGAGTCCATAGCGAGGGAAGGCAGTCTTGGGTATGTCTTCTTCTCTAATCCTCAACTGGTGATACCTACCTGAGGTCAATCTTGAAACACCGAGATCCTTTCAGCTGATCGAACAGGTCGTCGATCCGAGGCAATGGTACTTGTTCTTGATGGTTACTCGTTCAAGCTCTATAGTCCACGCACATCCTCTTGGTCTTGTCCTTCTTCATGGCAATTAACCTGCACCCTGGTGAGGTACTCGCCGATATA